>CM053606.1:61504883-61528232 GCA_028646535.1 Procyon lotor | reverse complement strand
GCACATTTTTCAACCTGTCTTAAAGTGGTAACCATGGGGCCTTGATAAATTGATTGATAAACTTCTCCTAAGGTGGCTTTGTTAAGACATTTATTTTAAGAGTAGCATTTATCAGTGAATTACTTTATCTAGTCCCACTGTTAAACTATTTTCCCCGCCAAGGGTATGATAACTCCTTTCCTGACAACAATGAAAAAATTGTACCTATCCTCCAACAATGCCAGGTTGGTACTAGCTCTGATATCAGTAATTTTAAGAATATTCCCTCCAGAAGCTATAAATTATAAACATAAGGTCTGGAAAAGAAGAGAAATACTAATGAGGGTGGAAAAGCAGGAATTACAATTTCAAAGAAATGTCATTAACTGAAAAACAAAGCAAACACAGAGGAACCAAAGGGGGAGGGGTGGTTCACTCCAGGAGCTGAGGGTGGGGGATGGGAGGGAGAGTGGAAAGCCGTGGAGCCCAAGTAAATAAAACACCCCAAGAACGGAAATTTAGTCTCCATTACTCAAAAGAAACTGGATGCTTTCCAAAGTAGGCACAACCTTGGAGACTTTAATTTGTTCCCTCACTAATAAATAAGAGGCGCTGATAAAGCTCCTTGATAACACTTCCCCTGGAATGTACTACCTTCCGCGTTTCTGCTCCTTAGTCACTACCAGACGTGCATGAGTCACACTGAGAGGTGGGGAAGTTGCCAGGCTGCTCCTGGGACTGTTGAGGGTATAGTTAGGCCCATAGGTGTGATGGTGCTGTGGTTCCTTCTCTTTCAATTTACACTAGGATTCAAAGAATGTAGTGAATTATCTGTAGACCATGAATGAAACTGGAAAACCAACTGGCAACTCTCTAGTGCTTATGAATGGTGGGAGCATCTAGTCTGAATGTGGTGGACCGAAGTATGCTGCCCATGATTCTCCTGGTGGCTTAGAAAATTAGGTCAATGGAAATATTCAGTTTTCCGGTTTTGTTTTCTTTGTGTCTAAGCTCGACCAAGTAGCAGTGGCTGTACATACTACATTGTAAGGATCTTTGTCCTACTTAGTAAACCTCTAGCCCAGGGAACTGTCTCCCGGTGGTCTGGAAGAAATCCCGAATTTCGTGGGTGAACTCGATCTAATCCACAGAAAGATGACAGTCAGTTCTAGCTGTAAATGAGCAGGCTACCCATCTTGGCCCACCTTTAATAACACATAGGAAGTGGAGATTCAGACCCACTACAGTCCTTTTCCCTGCACCCAGAAAGAAACATGCTGGCCAGACTGACCGAGAGTGATTGCTGAAAAGTTTCATAAATCCTAACCTTTGTGTTGCATTTAGAGACAGTTCACTTATACCTTGAAGAATCCATCTGTTCATTGGGCTTCTGGACCATTTTACTAAATCACAGGTCACAAACTGACAGAGACATATGTATGTTCTGTTTGATATACCCAGGTGTTTTTTTCTTTCTTTGTTTTAATGCTTTCAGTGCTGCAGACTATCTAGTTTGCCCCAGACCCACCGCTCCCTACTATGTCACATCCAAAATCATTTGGGTGAGGACCAGAGTGCGGTGTCCTATGGTACAGCATTAGGAAAAAGCCGAACATTGGCCTCACTGATTTAGCCCCACTCACATTAATATGCGTGAAATATATTGAATTATATTTCTTTTTCTGGACAAAGACCATACTTTGTTTTTATATATGCAGTTGTTCACATATATAAATTGTGAACATTTCAGTGTACTCTTGAGGTTTGCTATAGCCTTTGAAAGGAGTGAAGAAGGAGTGCCTGGGTGGCTCAGTCAGTTAAGGTCTTCTTTTGACTCAGGTCATGATCCCAGGGTCCTGGGATAGAGCCCCACATCGGGCTCCCTGCTCAGCACAGAGTCTGCTTTTTCCTCTCCCTTTGCCCCTCCCCGTGCTCATGCTCTCTCTCTCAAATAAATAAAATCTTTTAGAGAAGAAGAAGAAAGGAGTGAAGAAGTGAATCAGTTAGTTGCAAGCATATTTTGATCACCTGCTAGATGCCAAATGACTTGCAAGAAATAAGGAGGGAAGGGTGCACATTTATTACACATTTAATATGTACTAGGAACTTGTGCTAAGCACTTCACAGACATAATCTGTTTTGCTTTGTTTTTAAAAATAATCTTCAGGGGCACCTGGTAGCTCAGTTGGTTAAATGTCTAACTCTTGGGGCACCTGGGTGGCTCATTGGGTTAAAGCCTCTGCCTTCAGCTCAGGTCATGATCCCAGGGTCCTGGGATCCAGCCCCGAATAGCGTCGGGCTCTCTGCTCAGCAGGGAGCCTGCTTCCCCCTCTCTCTCTGCCTGCCTCTCTGCCTGCTTGTGATCTCTCTCTCTCTCTGTCAAATAAATAAATAAAATCTCTAACAACAACAACAAAAAAAAAATGTCCAACTCTTGAATTTAACTCAGGTCTTGATCTGAAGGTTTTGAGTTCAAACCCCGCTTTGGGCTCTGTGCTAGGCATGGAACCTACTTCAAAAAAAAATAAAATTTAAAATTTTATTTAAAAGATAAAATAAAATAAAATAAAATAAAATAAAATAAAAATAAATTTAAAAATAAATTTTAAAAAATCTTCAGAGTTTTTCATACCTATCAGAAATAGGTATGACCCTGTCATCCCATTTTATAGCTGAGGAAACTGAGGCCTGGAGAGCTTGCTCAAGGTTACACAGTGTATAGCAGAGCCAGGATTCAGACCTAGCTCTTTCTGACTGCAGACAGAAACCTGACCTGTATTTGTCTGGTCGTGCTGCCGTAAAGTACTAGCAGCTTATTAAGGGCTTATTACTGTGTCTTATTATATACATTATCTTCATTTAACTTTCACAGTAAGTATATGAAAGACTATTATTACCCAGTTTTATAGTGAGAAAACAAAGAGGTCAAAAAATTAAAAAAGCTTAAATTTACATAGCTAATAAAGGCTAGAGCTGTGATTCAAACCCAGGTCTTACTCCAGTTAATGGTCTAAGGTGCCCCCTTCCACACATGGAAGCTACTATTAGTATGTTTTAAAAGCAGCCAAAAAGAAAGTCTGCATAAGATGTATTTAGGTGGGGCGCCTGGGTGGCCCAGTGGGTTAAAGCCCCTGCCTTCAGGTCAGGTCATGATCTCAGGGTCCTGGGATCAAGCCCCGCATCAGGCTCTATACTCAGCGGGGAGCCTGCTTCCCCCCCTCTCTGCCTGCCTCTCTGCCTGCTTGTGATCTCTCTCTCTGTCAAATAAATAAAATCTTAAAAAAAAAAAAAAAAAAAAGATTTATTTAGGTAGTAATTCATAATAGAAGAGAGCTACTTGGGTATGGATTTTTTTTTCCTCATAAGCCTCTCCATAGTATTTCTGGGCGTATCCATTTTATAAAGAGGGGTAGGTTGAATATGTTTTTAATTTTCTTAGAATACTCTTGAGGAATGTCTTTAACTTCTTAAATGTCCACATGTTCAAGTAGATCTAAGGTTTCTCCATAAGGGCTCTAAAGAAGCCCCACCACTGCAGGTGAAACTCTCTACTGGCTTCTCCCTTTTAGGGAACAGTTTAAGAAGCACAAGACAGCTGTCCAGCCAAGTCCTGTCGCTACACCAAACTGTAGCATGTCATTATAGGATTACATGTGAAAGAAGAGTTAATGATGTGCAAGAGAATTCATTATAGGTACCAAATGAGGGCAAAAAAGTAGATATTATAGCAGTTTATAGGAGAGCAAGATCTGCTGCAGCTCTGGAGGTCAAGAAAGAGGGCAAAGTAAGATAATTAATAAAGAAGATTTTGAGTTGTCCAGATGTGGGTTTAAATCTACCCATATGACTCTGAGCAAGTAAGTTATTTGATCTCTCTCAGTCCGGTTTGTTCATCTGTGAAATGGGAACTTTGTGATCAGATAATAAATTTTAAATGTTTCCCATGGTGCCCTGTTTCTTCTTATTGTGTAATTGTCTGCCAGTCTCCTCCATTAGGCTGTAACCTCCTCAAAAACTGGATCTGTGTCCTGTTCATCTTTGTGTCTCTCAGGCTTTGGTGCAGGGCTTAAGCTCATCCCCATGCCTGATGTTTCTGTGCAGAGGATATTCCATTTTCAGATTACTCCTGCCCTCTCCTGTCTTTTGACATATTCCACATGAGGAGAAGTGAATGGTTTACTTGACCAGTGAGTCAGGAAGAGCTCATTCTATGCCACTCGCCATGTTCTCTTTGGAATGAAATTTCTACAGGGAGCATGCAGTCTCTTGCACTCTTCCATACTGTGACTCTTACTGTCCATTGCAGCCACCACTGAGTGGGCAAACCTACCTGCTTCTGAGGTCTAGTAATATGAAGCACATTTCCATACAGATATTGAAGGCTACAGGGAGACCTGGTTGGAAAGGTAAATTCAAACCAGATTATGGAAAAGATCTTGTTATACCTTTATGGCATGACATTTCAGCAAATTCCTTAAAATGTATGGATATTGATAAAGAATGGAAAGAGTCGACATGACTAAGCAGAAAATATATTTGGGTTTTTGTTTGTTTTTTGCATTTCAATATTTTTGTATGGGAGGGGTGGTTGATTTTTGGGTTTCTGTTTTTTTTGTTTTGTTTTGTTTTGTTTTTTTAAAGATTTTATTTATTTGACAGAGAGAAACACAGTGAGAGAGGGAACACAAGCAGAGGGAATGGTAGGGGGAGAAGCAGGCTTCCTGCCGAGCAGAGAGCCTGATGTGGGGCTCGATCCCAGGACCCCAGGATCATGACCCGAGCCGAAGGCAGCTGCTTAACGACTGAGCCACCCAGGCGCCCCGGGTTTCTGTTTTGATTGTGTTGAGGAGATGAGGATAAGATGTCAATTTTTAAAAATTTTGTAGAATTCACCTTTGTGATTTTTTTTAAAGTTATTGTATATGAAGGCATTAATAAACCCATCATTTGATGAATAGACCTATTAAATCAGATTTGTTTTGTTTCGTTTTTTTAATGAAGTGTGGTCTGGGACCATCTGCCTCAGAATTACCTGGAGAGGTTTAGAATATAAATTTCGTTGCCTCACTTCAGATCTGCCAGATCAGAATCCCTGGGGGTGAGGCCTAAGAATATCAGTTTAACATTCTCCTCAAGTGATTTTTATGCTTATTGTATTAAGGGCATCCCCTGCCAACAGACAGGTTAAATCAATTTAAGTGTATCCACAAGAGGAAATTGTATGTGTGCGCATGCGTGTGTGTGTGTGTGTGTGTGTGTGTGTGTGTGTATGTGTGGTTATTGCTAAATCAGATTATTGACCAGAATGATTACCACTCTGGTCCCTTTTTCCTATAGACTAGGGCAGCCCTGCTTACTCAGCCAAGGATGTCATCAAAACCCCAGCTGGGCCTTTCCTATATGTGTCCATTTCATGTCTCACTGATAGATCTTATGAACAAAAACTAGAAAGATTATGGCCAGTTTTGAAACCTTTTTAAAATTACAGACAAATGACACACTTTCAAAATAACAACAGGAAGAACCTTGCAGTTCTCCCCAAGAATCCTGGCTTCATGGGGATTTCCTCTTGGGATCTAAATGATTAGAGGAAATAGGCAGAAACTTCTCCAGAACATTCTTCGGCATCCACATGCTTATACCCACACGCTGCCTTCTTCTGTTTGAAAGTGTGGGGAAGTGCTCTGCTTAAGCCTGATGTGTTTCTCCTTACAGATCATGCAACAGATGAGTGACCACCGCTATGACAAACTCACTGTGCCTGACGACATGGCCGCAAACTGTATATACCTAAATATCCCCAGCAAAGGTCACGTCTTGCTACACCGCACCCCAGAAGAATATCCAGAAAGTGCAAAGGTAAAAAAATAACAAAACAAAACCAAAAAAAAACCAGCTTCCTGGCCACTGTAGCTGAATGTGTGAGGCCTCTCTGTGACAGTCTTCCTGCCTGGGGATTTTTTTCATGATGGAGTGACAAATAACAGAGGCTTCCTTTTCCTCTATACACGTCAGATCATTATGTAGGCAGAGAGGATAATATAATTTTAGGGCACAAGGAAAGTTAATTTAACTCATTCTTCTCATTCATGTCACTGATGACGAACACACGCATAGTAATTGAGGTGATCATGCCTGGTATTCAAAACTTTTCAAATAAGTACTTAGATCTCCCACGTTTTTGCTACAGCTCTGATTACACATATCTCCCCACACTTAGACACTCACTAAGCAGAGAGACCTACAATTAGACGGTCTACTGTGTCATTGTTTTCTGACAAATCTGAGCTGCTCTTCATCAGAAGGTCATTTGTTTTTATGGCAGGGCAGTGTGAATGACCCAAAGAGGTGGGTGCCTGTTGTCAGGGCTGCAAAAAAAGGGCTTTGGGCTGTGCCTCCCAGGTAGCAAAGGACCAAAAAGATGATATACCTGGCATCGGGCACTTGTCCCTCTAAGAGCTTCTGCATTTGTTCGCTAACATAGCAGTTGTCCCTAGACATGGAATTCTTTCCTGGTCTAAGATGTTCCTTGTCCTTCGGGCCTTCTGCCAATCTCTTCTGCACACGCAGACACAGCAGTGCTCATCCACAGACCCTCCAGGTGGCCATATCTGTTTTAGGCATTTCAGCATCTTCCTCTCTGCCCAAAGGAATCAGATACTTACACTCAGCATTACAGAAGAGCCTTTTATAGCTACCAGTTTTTTTTGTTTACGCATCTTAAAAATGTATATCTTTAAAAATTTTAGAAAATATTTTGGCCATCTTTCAGATATGTGATATTGTATAATCACTAGGTTTATTTTCTGAATCAGTCACCTTCTCAGCAGATAAAAAGAAAAGGACGGAGAGAGGCTTGGATGATTTCTCCGTTTCCATGGCTGGAAGTGTGAACCTGAGGAGAATAGAGGACCCCTGACCCCAGAATGGGGCTTAACCAGCTCTCAGATGAATAGAGGGTCTCGTACTTTATTGTGCATCAGGATTGTTAACAGTACAGGTTTCTAGACCCTTACCCTAGAATCTGCAATTTCAACAAGCACCCAGGTCCCAGAACTCACTTGGAGAAACACAGCTCTGGATGTTCGAGGTTCTCCAGCCCCAAGGATCATCTGACGACTAGATGATTGACGGCTTCGGAGTCAGCCCCGGGTCTAGCCTCAGTAACAACGATCATATCCACGCTCACTGAGGCTTCCCTTGTGCCAGGCACTGGGCCAAGCCCACTGTGGGCCCCATCTGAGTTGTACCTCGCAGCAGCCCTATGAGGCCGCTCTTGTTAATCTACCTCTACTGAACAGTAACCCACGGCTAGGAGGGGATCTGACACTTCCTTGGCTACAGTCACACCTTAGGTGGTGAGTTGACAGAACTGGGCTTGGAGCCCCACTGGGCCCCAGCACTCATAATTAGCCACTGCGGTGAATTTTAAGGAACAGTTCTTCCTGAAGAAGCATGGTGGATTGTTTTCTAGACAGTGTGTTCCAGGTGATTTTGTACTTTAAAAAATACGCTTTGTTTGATCATCAGAGAAAAATCTGTGGACTGTTAATTCGAAGTTTTGACGCATGCTTTCTATTAGTGTCAAAAGATGCTATAGAATTCACACCTGCGATTGAAAAGCAGTGTGACCTGAAGCACTTCACTCGGAGTCTGTTTTGTCAAGTTTTCCAGGGGTGTTGGTAAGGAAAGAAACCTTACAGTTCAGTAGAGAGGATTTTAAAGTGTGGCGAGGAAGGTTCATGTTCAGACTGAAAACACTGGCCCTGGCCTTCACGCATCACTCGGTCTCCCTACAACAGCCACAGAGTGAAGGCTTCTCTGGTAACAACCACATTTTTGACACATCTTCCGCTTTTAGGTTAAAGCACCGAGCTAGTGGTTAACCAGGGCTGCTTGCTCCGTTGGTATGGCTGGGTGCAACTGTGGTCTAGACCGCATACACAGCTTGGGGTTCAGTGGCTGAGAAGCCTAAACTCGCAAGCCAAATGAACTCTCACAGTGGGCGAGGAGGTAGGGGTGGGGGGGCTAGAGGCCAGAGGTAAGACAGAGGCGGAAACGTAACCCTTCTGCTTTACCTTTCCTTGATCCCTGCTGCAGGTTTATGAGAAGCTGAAGGACCATATGCTGATCCCCGTGAGCCATTCTGAACTGGAAAAGGTGGACGGGCTGCTCACATGCAGCTCGATTTTAATTAACAAGAAGGTAGACTCCTGAGTCGAAGTCTACCCACCCCCTCGTAGCCGGCAATACTGCATTCACAAGGCCGACAACTGTACGCTTCTGTTGTGTTCATTGACAATCTACTTGCCACTGTGCTACTAACTCTGGTTTACGAAAGTCTCCTTCTGAGTTTGCTACGTTCTGCACCCCCCCCTCCCCTTGCGGTGGTACCTAAACTGTGGGTTTTGCTAAATGAATTTAGCAATCTAGAAATATAGAGCTAATGAATTATTGAACTGTGATTAATAATAGTAAAGAAACACTCATTTTCGTGTTTGTATAATCAGTGTGTGTGTATATATATATATATATATATATATATATATATATATATGCTGTTGAGTTGCCAATATAGGCTAAAGAGTGTGTCTTGATCAGTCAGATAGGCCAGGGGTTCTTTTTCCCTGTGTGTATCATGCATCATCTTTGGTTCCTTGAAATTCCCTAGTTCCTGGCTTCTCCCCCTTTCTTCCTTTTTTTCATATGAATTCTGGAAATTTCCTTGCCAGTTGCTTTCTTTTGCCTTTCTCACTTCTGTTGCCTTGGGTAAAAGCCGAGGTCTTGCCTTCTGGATACCGTCCTGCAGGTCCCTCCTCTGGCCCATGACTCCATCCTCAGCCTCCACCCTCTCTCCCCAGGAAGGGCAGACGGGTCCCTGGGCAGACCGGTGACCAAAATCAGAACGGCTACTTGGGGGAGAGTTAACCAGGCAGAGGCATATCCTGATGGGGTCTGTCCCGGAGATCTGAACTCCAGAAGAAGTAGGGCGCCACACCTAGGAAGGTAAATTCAGCTCCAGAGGGCTACTAGAGATCACAGATCAAGAAGCCTGGAAACACCCCATGGGTACATCCCAGAAAGTCTTTAAGTCACATTCCATGAATTTTTGCTTCATTACCGACCATCTATAGACCTCGGGGAATAGTCTTATTTTTTCCTTCAGCTCCTTTCTCTTCCCACCCCCACTCATCATGACTCACCCTACTTCCAGCCTTCTACCCCCTGCAGTTACCCTGGTCTAGTAAAGTAACTTCTTTCAAAGGAGACATTGCATCTACAAATGATTATTGATGGTCTAGTGAGAGCCAGATGGCTCATGTTCAGGAAGTGATCAGCTTGGTGCTTGAAGCCGCAGACAATGGACAATTCCACTTTGAAATATTTATGAATATATACTGTGGAATTCAATTAAAACTTCTTTCCTCTCTAGCTTTTAAATTACACAATCTGAAACCGATGCTTACAAAGAACAATGCCGCAGTGAAGGGAAAGATGATTGTCTTTTACTTAAACCTGAAAGAATCAGCCTGTTAGCAGGCCAGGAAAATGATACTTTCCAAGGAATGGTGACTGATCCAGGCACGTTATCAGACTTCCTAGTCAGCTCCGCCTTTCCTGTATTGCTTGAGGCTTGTTGTTCAAGATTAACAATCAGGGAGATTAAGAAATTTGATTTCAAGGCTTGCTCTACTTACCTATGTGATTTTTTTTTTTAAGATTTACTTATTTCAGGGGCGCCTGGGTGGCTCAGTCGTTAAGTGTCTGCCTTCGGCTCAGGTCATAATCCGAGGGTCCTGGGATCGAGCCCCGCATCGGGCTCCCTGCTCTGTGGGAAGCCTGCTTCTCCCACTACCATTCCCTCTGCTTGTGTTCCCTCTCTCGCTGTGTTTCTCTCTGTCAAATAAATAAAATCTTTAAAAAAAAAAAAAAAAGATTTACTTATTTGAGAGACTGCATGGTGAGGGTGGGGGAGGGGGGTAGAGAAGCAGTCTTATTAAGCAAACTCCCCACCGAGCATGGGGAGTTGATCTCAGGGCTTGATCTCATGACCCTAGATCATGACCTGGGCCAAAATCAAGAGTCAGATGCTTAACCGACTGAGTCACCCAGACGCCCCTTACCTATGTATTTCTAACCAAACATTCCTCATGTTTGGTAACCAAGACAGAATTCCCTCCCTTCCTGTCTCTCCTTAGCAAATGGAAGTGATAAGCCTCCAACAAAACCAAGACGTCCTTAAACCACTATCTATCTTTTTCATTTATTCGATGATTTTATGCCAGAATTTGAAGAAATTCCTTCTCCTTTTTGCTTAACTTCTAATTCATTTCTGTGCAGATGTCTTAGTTATAGCACTGTATGAATGAATCGTATCTTGGTCACTGTTTTATTTCAGAGGGTCTCAACATGGGTGAATAGTGTGTTTTTACCAGAGAGAAAACAAATGTTACCCACATGGTCTAGTTCATAAGGAAAAATTGTCCTCCACAGTTATGGTCCTTTTGGGTTAAATCTGGCCCTGCACTGGCAAAAGCAGAACTTCTCCCTGGGGGAGTCTAGCATCTCAAAAATAACCTTGGGAAAATTAACCCAGTCAGCCACATTAGGCTTACCATTAAAGCTAAGTGGCATATAATTTTCAATATCCTTATTTCTATCATCCCAAATTGAGGAACTGTATTATATTTAGGCAATTGCAAGTGAATAGGTTTTCTTTTGAACAATTTGTTCTACAGAAGGCTGTTTTTCCCTCTTCCTTTCCTTTGCTTTTTTCCCTCTTTGCTCCTCTGTCTCAAGAAATCAGTTAGAATCTATGTGCCTCTTCCACAGAATTGTATTCTCTGCTATGTCACTGACTAGATTGTCTTCTTTGGACTCGTGTGTGATATGATGATGTGAAAACCCAAAATATCTGCAGCATAGTAGTAGCAATTTTTGATGTTCTCATCAGCATAACATTATCTTTGCAGAGGAAAGATGACCCATTGCATAGGTTCCCCTCTAGTGTGTTGTGATTTATAAGGATAAACTAACAGAACTGCTCTTTGACATTGTAAAGACATTAGGAATTGTATTAAAGTAAGGAAAAGTTGATTCCGAATTACTTGGTTAGTAAGATTCAATCTAACAGGGGCAATATAGAGAAAGTACATTATTTAGCATTATCTCTTCAACTGTAATGGATCCCTATAGAAATCGGCAGGCAGATCTCTAAAGTGTATTGATTGCTCTTTAAGCTACTGTGAACAGATTACTAAGGCTATCTCTTCACCTCTAAAGGGGAAATAGTCTGTAGATGAATAACGTGACTTATATAGAGTTGCATGTTAGTCTTTGTAATTATTTACCCTTTAACATTCTACAGAACTCAGACATTGCCTCAACATGGTGTTAGACTCGTGCATTTTGTTTTACTGGCCATCACATTCCAGCCAATGTATGGTCATCCACTCTGTGTGCCAAAACCAGTCATGCCTTTCACCGCCCTCTAGTCCAGAGAAGTTCTGCGCCGATTTTAGTCTCTTGCTGTCCTGATGCTACAAGTATACCAATCATGATGGAATAAAGTGTGAATCGTACTGTGACCAACAGCACACGTCTCTTTTTTGCAACAAAAACTGCTGTAGTAAATGCAGTGACCATTGCTTGGTCAGAGGAATTTTTCTCTATTGACCCATAATTAGAGATACTGTGCCTGTAAATCAACTGCCATCAAAAGCTTGGATTAAAATGGTATCTGAAATGATAGTTCATACTGCAAGCACTTAAAAAGCATGCCTGACAGCCACGTGAGGTCAGGAGGTCTTGGTCTCACCTGCGCTCCCCCTTGGAGGCTTCCTTTGTTCCCTTTCACTCCTAACTGTAGTCAGCACATGGTATGGCTCAGTCACAGAAGCAATGGAACAGGTTTTCCCTCATGTGTGCAAGAGTTTGGTTGTGGTTTTTGTTTGCTTGTTTTACAGTAAGCATCTATTAGGACATTTGAAGATTTTTTTAATAAGTCTTTTTTTATTTCCAACAATTTTTTTGAACCAAAAGCAGCTTTATTGTTTTCCTTTTCTGACTGTAAAAATGATTGTTCACTGTAAAAATAAAATTCAAATCATACAGAAGAAACTATAAAACCAAAAGAGAAAAATTACCCAAAATTTCATCATAAAGAGATACCAGTGTTAACATTTTGAAGACTATCCACCCATCTATGAATAGATATATAAAGGTGGAATAATTTTACATCATCATGCTGTTTGATAGCTTGCTTCCTTCACTTAGCAATAGATTGGAGGAATCTCTCCATATCAATAAATAGAGATCTACATCATCAATTTTAGTAGCCCTGAATATTCCATGATACTGTTGTCGAAGCAGCTCTTTCTAATTTATATGGAGTGCTATGTCACAGATGTTCAGTGTGCCCATGTTGCTATTAGCCTGGGGTCTTCAAGCTGTCAAAAATGTGCTGCTTATGAGATTTCACACACACCCAAAATTAGTTTAATCTGGGGTCTTCTTTTGGAAACTGAATGGTACATGCAATTGCTCACTAGAAGCACAAACTAGTATTAAAATTCCTTGAAAAGGTTGATGTATTCATACCTTCTCCGTTGATGTTGCATTGATTAATAACCCCTTATTCAGGCCAGCATTGAAATGAGCACAGAAGCTAAAAAAAAAAAAAAGCCAACTACCACCCCTGCACACCTGCCCTGAGTCCCCATAGGCAATGGAACCCTCCATCTAAGTGCTGGAGTACTTACTCTTCACAGAATGGAATGGAGACGCTTTTTAAAGGAAGAGTTGCCGGGGTTTCTCTGACTGATCTTTCTCCCAGCCTTCCAGAAGGATGACGGAAGGTAAGAAGGAGAAAAATCCCCTCTCGTGACAAGCTGCAGACTCTGGAAATGGGACTTTTGCTGAATGAATAATGCTGGTCAACAATAGTTTTAGACAGGTGGGCACATGTTTAGCAGGCTCTGGGGTATTACTCCTGTCTTTCCAGAGCTGGCAGCCTGGGAGGGGCGAGGAAGGAAGACTACACAAGATCACAAATGATTACAACACAAGAGAAGGTAAGGTAAGAACTAAAAGTGCCATGGTGGTTCCCAAGAAAGGGAAACCTGATGGAGGAACTGGGGGTCTCATCTAGGCTTGAAGAAGAGCCCTGGCTTCAGGCCAAGATAGGAGGTCGGGTCTTTGAGGCGGAGGAAATAACGTGAGTAAAGGTATGAAGGTAGGAGAGCATGGCGTACACTTCAGAAGTGTCCATCATGGACCAGTTAACGCTACTAGACCCTGGGGGGACAATGGTGACAGGACCTGCTTTCCTGGAATTTACATCCAGAGGAAGACAGACATTAAGCAAGCTATGGCATGTGCAGTGAACACTGTGGAAGGAGCATGGAGTGCTCAGGGCAGATGACGGGGCAAGCAGGTGGATCTGTTTGGCTGAAACATGGGGAAATACAAGAGCACAGCGAGATCATGTGGGTTGGGACGTCAACAGTCTTGCCTGCTAAAATAGGATACTAGGACTGAATTCGGCAGTCTGTGAGCATCCCCTGAAGACTTTGGAGTGAGGGAGTGATATTACTGGAGCCCGACATGGCAGCTACATAGGATGATGGGAACTGAGACTGGCATTTCTCTAAATTTAATTTCCCCTAGTGTAATTTTTTCATTTAAACATCTCCAAAATGGAGCCTGAAAGCTGGGCAATTATCTCTCTCTATATATATTTTTTTTCTCTCTCATTAAAAACAAATTAATAACACCTTTCCCTCCCAACTCCAAAGGGACATTTTCAACACAGATGAGATAAAAGGACTGAAGAGGTCTTTGGAAGAAAGGTATAATGTAAATATCATTATCATCATCATTATCCTCATTAACTCCTATCACAGCAAGTCAGGATCCCATCAAAATGTCATCTTCAATTTGAAACATCAATCACCACTCCAGAAATAACTCAAGATTTTCATCAATGATGCCTCTAAGCTAGCCTGACAGCTTCCATGACAAATTCGCAGGTTTCCTTGGTAGCGGACACGGCTTTTCCAAAGACGTACTTGCGTTAGGGAATTGTTGGTAAGTTGGAATTTTCCCCATCCCCCTACCCCCTCCAAACACTCATTTCTAACTCAGTGAAAGCTGGTCACTTATAGCACAAGATAACTGGGGTTATCAGCCTTTTAGGAGAATGTGTAAGAGCCAAATATGTTATTGTCGCTATAAATAAGTAAAAGATTCAAACCAGAATGCCAGCTAACCTCTTGGTAAAATATAGCTTGAGCTGGCTTGTGACATGAATGCCTACAAGTTTAATGATGGGTCTCTAGGTCTTGGGAAGCCCCCTGTATTTATAAATAGAAAGCTTAGTCATCTGGCTGTGATTACAGAGAAAGAGCTTGACTGAATTAACACAGATCTAAGAAGGTAACTTGCTTTTTCCTCCAGTTAAACTTTTATTTTTTTTTTAAGATTTTATTTATTTATTTGACAGAGAGAGACATAGTGAGAGAAGTGGGAGAGGGAGAAGCAGGTTCCCCACTGCGCAGAGAGCCCGATGTGGGGCTCCATCCCAGGACCCTGGGATCATGACCTAAGCCGAAAACAGATGCTTAACAACTGAGCCACCCAGGCACCCCTCCAGTTAAACTTTTAAGATAATTTTTTAAGTTCCTGTCCATGGACAAGGCACTTATTGATTAGCTAGGAAGGACTTTGGGACAGAACTCAGAGGACAACAGCTCCAAATTAAATTAGGAAACCATGTGCTATGTGTTGAAATTTCCCACTATCCCTCAAGGGTACAAAGACTACACATTCCACATTGAGGCAGAAAAAGTTCAGGAACCATACCAAACCAAACAAAACAAAACAAAAACATGTAGAACTGTTACCTCTTCTACCTCTGGAAAGAGCTTGTGGAATAAACAGATTCATGGATCCAACAGAGGCTTCAAATTCCAGGGCAGGATATGAACAAAATCATGTTTTGTTTACATGGGACCCAGGTGAGCATATGAGGTCCCCTAGAGTTAATGCTAGCTAGGACCCTGAACACACATATCTTTGGCACATACCATCATTAAAATCTCTTTATTTGATCTGGGGGGGTGATATATATTTCCTATCAGATAAACTCCTTGTTACTGTGCTTCCTTTCTAGACTTGATTATAATTGGGGGACACTGAAGGTACATTGTGATCATGAAAGGATGGAACAAGGAGTTTATCAGATAGGAAATATATATCACCCCCCAGATCAAATAAAGAGATTTTAATGATGGTATGTGTCAAAGATATGTGTGTTCAGGGTGCAAACAAGGGGTGGTGACACCCAGAAACCAGCTGTCAGCAGCACCCCTAGGCCCAGCAGGACAAGGACAGGAAGTCATGCTACTGCCTCTGAGAAAAAGAAGGACCACAGCTCCAGGCAGAGACTAGGTTCCAGAGCAGGGAAACATAGCTCAGCCTCTCTCTTCCCACTCTCTGATCTGCTGGTGCTCCCCATCGACTGAACACAACGGCCAGATGGCTAGTTAGGGGAGCCAAGGCAATGCCTTCTTCAAAGGTGAGCTTCCTGAGCCATGGAGCTGCCTGAGAAGAGCAGAGGAAGGAGCTGGAGAGGGTAGAGGGTAGTCAGCACAATGCCACTATGAAAAGGAGCTCTTGGCCCTGCAGGGAGTGGCCATCGCCAACTCCATCTCTCCGGGTTGGCATTTAAATCATATTTCTTGGCAAATTCCTTAGGCACATGCTAGTTCCATGGTCTGGTTCTCCCTCTCTGAATATCAGAAAGTGATTGGAGCAGAATCAACAGTAGGACATGAGCCCGCACTGCCAGAGGGTGAGAGAACGTCATATTCCAGACCCATGAGTCCTGGACCTTTTTAGTAAGCACTATGTTAATTCTAAAATTAGCACAATCTCTTGGGCACCTGGTGTTCAAAAACAGCTAGGTGCCTTTTTACAGCATGCTCATGACCTGCTGGTGACAGAAAGTTGTTTGGGATTCCACAGAATCTATTTTCTCTGTTTCCCTTTGGCTTGTACGCACAGCCGATCCCACTAGGCACAAGCTGTGTTTGGTTTTACATGGTTATGTTGTTCCTGGGAATAATATTCAGTCTACACTCACAGTTAGTTCTCCGTTTTTGGAGGTATACAAGCAGAGACTCAAGGACCACAAGCAAGAGTGGTTGTAGAGATTGTTCTAGGCGGTAAAATCTGATCTAGGTAACATCTAATGTCATTTACCACCCTGCAATTCTATGATTAGGTATTTGTGCTATTCTGATCCTGGGGGATTTTCTTCCCACTTCCCTTCCCCAATACTCCCCCACTAGGCTCTAATATGAACATTGTTCTCATCTAGTAGATAGCAATAATAAGGGTTCTACTTCTAGCATGATCGCAGGAAGAGATCTATGGACTGACTCCCCAGCAACATTGATGAACATTTTTTTGATGAGTCATTTTTTTCCAGGTTTATTCAGGTATAAGTGCCAAAATTGTAATGTATTTACATGATAATTGGATATACATATATACATTATGAAATTCCCATAGTCAACACATCAATTACCTTTATATAGATAATATTTTTTAGTGAACTACTCACAGTAAACTCTTAGCGAGTATCAAGTATACAATACAGTATTATTAACTACAGTTCCCAATCTGTACACTCGAATTTTTTTTTTAAGTATAGTTGACAGAGAAGATTATGTTTTTTAAAGAAACACAGCCTCTGGAAATGGTTGTATGTGCATACATCAAGTGAACAAACAGTCGAGAAAATCTTCTAAACTTGTTAAGATCAGTGAGAATCTGTGGTATTTGCCCCCTTCTTTCTCCCTTTCCAGCTCAGTGAGAGAGACCTCCACTCCAGACTGAGAGCTAAGAACACCGAGCCCTTTCTCCCCACAGGTAAGAGAAGAGACCTTTCCATTGTTCATCCTGCCCCCAGCCACCTGTGTCTTTGACTAAATTCTGGGTGTGTCTAGGAAGTGGGGCTCCCCTCTTCCACCCAGACTCACCTGTATAGGACAGAGGCTCTTTGAGACACCATGAACACTGCACCAGAAGAATTTGGGGCCCTGAACACCCTTCCCCTAGCTCATGGGACGGGGATTCTAGCCAGAAGAGACAAGCCAAAAGGACCCAAGGCCATAGTCTCCCCTTCAGCTAACACTCACCAGCTAAAGCAAAGATGGCACTGGAGAGAGGAGCACACCTGCCCCCAGCGACAGAACCAAACCTCAGAGATTTTGCCCAAGGGAAGAAGCAGGCTTCAGAACCAAAAGCCTCAAATTCCTCACCAAAGTACTGACTTCATTTGCAACAGAGTGTAGGGAAGTTCAAGTCTAAAGGTGCTCTCAAAAACCATTGGAGGGGCGCCTGGGTGGCTCAGTGGGTTAAAGCCTCTGCCTTCGGCCCAGGTCATGATCTCAGGGTCCTGGGATCCAGCCCCACATCGGCTCTCTGATCGGCAGGGAGCCTGCTTCCCCCTCTCTCTCTGCCTGCCTCTCTGCCTACTTGTGATCTCTCTCTCTGTCAGATAAATATATAAAATCTTAAAAAAAAAAAAAAATTTGGAGATCATAATGAAAAGCAACTGGGAGAAGTTTGGTAGATTAGGCTAAACTTTAGGCAGCTAGCTTGAAAAAGGAAGACGTAAAACAACCCCTGTTCACAAATAACATGATCTTATGTATATAAAATCCCGAGGAACCCACTAACCAATGATTAGACCTAATAAAAAGAGTTCAGCAAGGTTTTAGGATACAAGACCAATATCAAAAAATCAATTGCATTTCTATATACTTGCAATGAACAACCTGAAAGTGAAATTAAAAACAATTCCACTTATAATATCAGAAAGAATAAAATACTTAGGAATAAATTAATAGAAGTGCAAAACTTTTACTCTGAAAATGACAAAACACTATTGAAAGAAATTAAAGAAGAGCTAAATAAATGGAAAAATCTCTCATGCTCATTGATTGGAAGACTTAATAGTATTAAAATGGTGATACTTCCCCAACTGATCTACGGATTCAATGCAAAACTTATTAGAATCCCTGCTGACTTCTTTGTAAAAAATTGATGAACTGATTCTAAAATTCGTATGGAATTACAAGGAGCTCCCAATAACCAAAATACTGAAAAAGAGAAACAAAGTTGGAGGACTTTGGGACTCACACTTCCCAATGGCAAACTTCAAAAGCAACAATAATTAAAATAGTGTGGTAATGGCATTAGGATAGACATATAGATCAAGAGAATAGAATTGAGAGTCCAGAAATAAATCTATGTTTTTATAGTCAACTGATTTTCAGCTAGGGTGTGAAAGAGTATTTAATGGGGGAAACAGATAGTCTCAACAAATGCTGCTGGGAAAACTGGATATCCACCTCAAAAAAAATGAGATCAGACTCTTCCCTCACACCATATAAAAAAATTAACTCAAGGGTCACCTGGTTGGCTCAGTCAGTTAAGCATCTGTCTTTGGCTCAGGTCATGATCCCTGGGTCATGGGATCCCATGGTTACCATCACCATTGAGCCCCATGTCTGGGCTCCTGTTCAGTGGGGAGTCTGCTTGTCTCTTGCCCCCATCCCTCCCCCATTCGTTCTCTCTCTCTTTCTCATATAAATAAAATCATTAAAAGAAATTAATTCATTGGGGTGTTTGGGTGGCTCAGTCAGTTAGTCATCTAACAACTCTTGGTTTCAGCTCAGGTCGTGATCTCATAGGTGTGGGATTGAGCTCTGCATCGGGCTCTGAGCTCAGCTTGGAGTCTGCTTCCGATTATCTCTCCTTCTCCCTCCTGCTCACTCTCTCTCAAATAAATAAATACAATCTTTTTAAAAATAAGTTAATTAAAAAAGTGAACTCAGAACGGGCCAGATATCTAAATGTAAGAGGAAAAACACAAAATTCTTGAATGAAAACATGGCAGCAAATCTTCATGACCTTGAATTTGGCAGTTGATTCTAATGATACGACCCCAAAAGCATAAGCAACAAAAGGAAAAAAAAAGAGATAAATTAGACTTCCTCAAAATTGAAAACTTTGTGTTTCAAAGGACACCATCAAGAAAATTAAAAGACGGGCACCTGGGTGGCTCAGTCATTAAGCATCTGCCTTCGGCCCAGGTCATGATCCCAGGGTCCTGGGATTGAGCCCCACATCGGGCTCTCTGCTCAGCGGGGAGCCTGCTTCTCTCACTACCATTCCCTCTGCTTGTGTTCCCTCTCTCACTGTGTTTCTCTCTGTCAAATAAATAAAATCTTTAAAAAAAAAAAAAAGAAAATTAAAAGACATTCACCAAGTGGGAAAAAATATATGCAAATCATATATCTGATAAGATATTTAGAATATATAAAGAACTCTTCTAACTCAGTGAGGAAAAAAAAGACAAATAACCTAATTTTAACATGGTGAAAGGATCCGAAGAGGCATTTCTCCAGAGAAGTTACACTGATGACCAATAAACACATGAAACATCATTAGTTATCAGGGATCAACATCTCCGATGCAAACAACGTCACCAGGAGATACCACTTCATACCCATCAGAATGAGAAGAATCAAAAAGTCGATAATAAAAGTATTGGCGAGGATGTGGAGAATCAGAGCCCTATACACTGCTATTGGGGATGTAAAATGCAGCCACTTTGGAAAACAGTCCTGCAGTTCCTTAACATGTCCACGCATTTCCCCTCCTCGCCATATACCCAAGAGAAATGAATGCCTGTGTCCATGCAAACACCTGTACATGAGTGCTTGCTGCAGCACTATTCAAAAAAACCAAGGAAGGGCGCCTGAGTGGCTCAGTGGGTTAAAGCCTCTGCCTTCGGCTCAGGTCATGATCTCAGGGTCCTGGGATCGAGCCCCGCATCGGGCTCTTTGCCTGCCTGTGATCTCTCTCTCTCTCTCTGTGTCAAATAAATAAATAAAATCTTTAAAAAAACAACAACAAGGAACAACCCTAACGTACACCAAATGATGAGTGGATAAACAAAATGAGTGAGCTCCACACCGTGGAGTACTATTCAGCCATAAAAAAGAACGGAGTATGGATACATGCTACAACATGAAGGAACCTTGAAAACATTACACGAAGGGAAAGAAGCGAGTCACCAAAGACCCCATATTGTATGTGAAATTCCATAATAGGCAAATCACTGGAGACAGAAAGGAAATTACTGGTTGCTCGGGGTCAAGAGAGGGAATGACAGCTTAGGAATAGAAGGTTTCTTTTTCACAGAATGAAAATGTTCCAAAAGCAATTGTGGTGGCTGCATACCTCTGTGGATATGCTTAAAACCCCTGAGTTGTACGCCTTAAATGGGTGGATTGTTTGGTATCTAAATGATATCCCAATAAAAGTGATTTTTTAAATAATGATAATACTCTTTGTCCTCTTCATATCTCAAAGAGTGGTTGCAAACTCTAAATGAGAGGATTTATGTGAAAATACTTGGTACCCTATGCCGTGCTATACAAATGCAGCCTATTATATTCCTGAATGGGACCAATCAGCTTTTCCACCTGCACCTCTCAGTGCAGAACTCATAAGCTGCCATTTCTAAAACCACCTTAGCCTCCAATTAGATTTCCTTTTCTTCAGTTAAAATTCATTGACAAATTCATCCGTTTCGCCCTTGAAATAGATCTGCATAATAGTTGCTTGTGCAATGCTTCGTACCATCACAGCCTGTTTAAAAGAGGAAATAACATTTCTTTTATATGTTTTTCTAAAATTCAGCTCAAGTGTTGCGTAATTACCACACATACCAAGTTCTTCACTGCATCAACCACGAAGTCCACATGGTGTGTATAATAACGTGCTAACTGGTAATCATTCCTTTCCTCTCAAGTTCCCAAACACCTCATTATATTCTGGCCATCGCTATGCTCTTCAGAGCCGCAGTGAACAGCAGTCTGAACAGGCAAAAGGAGATGAGAAAGATATTTGCTCAAAGCAGTGAGGTTGAGAACAATATTGAAAGCATCTGGTTCTTGGCCAGGTGAGCCTATGAATGCAGCACCAGCGCACCGTTTTCAGACAGGAGAAGGAGGGAGAAATCAAGTGACCCTTCCCAGGGGCATTTTCTTTACATGGCTGACCTGGCCAAATCTGCAGTCTAAATAACCCTAGCTTTTTCATCCAATTATGCAGCCTTGGACCCCAGCCACGTTTTATTTGGCTTGCAAGCAGCCAATGCCCTCTTGAACTCTTTTTTACATTTTGCAAATAGTATCTAATGATAAGAGCTTTTTTTTTTTTTAAAGCTCTACGTACCTGGCATGGTGTTAAGAAGTGCTATGTGCCTCCTCGTGAGTGCCTAGTGAGGCAGATGGCAAAACCGAAGCCCAGAGAGACTTGGTCACCAAAGTCACACAGCTGGTGGAGGTGGCACCAGGGCTCAAACCCTGATTCTGTTTGAACAGAGCCTATGCTCTTCATCATTCTTCTATGCTGCACACTGGAAACTAGTGCCCTCTTACAATTTCCAAATTGTTACACATCAAGGCATTTTTTAGAATGTGTGAAGTTTTCTTACCTCTGCTTTTGCATATTAACCTGGATCTGGGAGTATGTTTTTGCCCTTCTCTCCCAGAGGCATGTAGAGCCTCAAAAACAAAGGGAGCCTAGACATCCTTGGTTGCGGACAGCAGTTTTTATAGAGAAAGTGTGGAGTAACAGCGCCCCCAGGTGGTAATGTGCATTTTCTCATGTGGCCCTTAGGCGAGAAGTGGGAAGAAGAAAGCTGGGGTACAGACCTGCTGGTCTTCGTGGTATGTACATGTGACCCCCAAGGAGCTGGCTGTGGACCTGGGCAGATTCCATGCCTGGACTCTCCCACCGTGGCTGAAACCGGAAGAGCAAAGTCCCAACAGAGGTTTGAAGATCCATGCAGACCCATAGGAAGTCTGAAGTCTTCTTGGCCAGAGCATGCCCCCTGTCACCCACTCCTGGCCCACATCTGCATCTCCTGGTGCTCTCGCTAAAGCTTTGTTCCCTTGCTGGAAAAAAAAATCACCAACCCTGGGGTAGGGGCGAGAGCCGCAACACTTTAGTTCCTAGCAATTATTCACATCTTCATGTGAAATATGTCCATCTGGTCCATCCCTGATAACAAGTGTTTCAAGGAAAAGAGAAGAAGGGATGCTGAGAGCCAGGAGTAGTGGGGAAGGCAAGAAGGAGAGAAAGGAAGAGGAATGAGAGAGAGGAGAGAAGCAGGAGGGAGAGGGGAAGGCTGGAAGGGCACAAGAAGAGAGGAAGGGGGGTAGCCCAGACCTCTCTGCAGTCTCGCTCAGTCCACGTTGCCCCAGGCTTCAGAAGCAGGAGGAACCTGCAAAGGCAGGTGTCCAAGACACAAGACATCCCAATGGGTCCCCACTGGACTCCCTTCTGGATTTGTGTATAGTCTAGGTCAGAGAGGTAGGTAGGTGGATAGAGTTACTACAAGGAATTGGCTCCTGAGATCTGGGGGCCTAAGATCCATCATGATCCACAGCCAGTAAGCTGGGGACTCAGGAGAGCCAGTGGTATGGTTCCAGTTCAGAGCTGAGGGCCTGAGAACCAGGACACTAGATGGTGTGAGTTTCAGTCTGAGTCCAAGCCCAAAGGCGGGAGAAGACTGGTGTCCCAGATCAAAGAGGCAGGGAGAGAGAGAAAATTCTCTCTTAGTCAGCTTTTTATTCTTCTCAGGCCCCCACTGGGATGAGGTCCATCCACACTGGGGAGAGCAATCTGCTTAACTCAGTCTACAGATTTGAATTTCAATCTCATCCAGAAACATCCTCACAGACACCCTCAAATAATATTCAACCAGATATCTGGACACCCTCTGGCACAGTCAAGTTCACACAGAAAAATGAACCATCCCGCTTGGCAAGAGCCCGTGCTGGCACACCACTTGTTGGTTGCTTGTGCCCAGGCTGTTCTCACCCTAGACAGTAGAGGCTAAGGGCAGAAACAGCCTTTTCTAGCATCATACACCCAGCATCTGACACAGTGAGTGCTCAGGATGTTTGAAAAGTCGAAAAACAGACAAATGAACAAACTCACAGATTTGGGCCCAATATAAAGAATATACAGTACTCATCTCATTACAGAGCTGTGCCCTCTCTAGAGGGAGGTAAACTCTGAGTTCAGGGCTGTATGTGTCATCCATTCCCAGTGCTTAGTATGGTGTTTGACACACAGAAGGTGCTCAATAAATGTTTGGTGACCCACTCAGGGACCATTGAGTGATTCCCTTCTTAGAGACGGGGTCTGCCTTCCGTTTCACCTGGAGCTGACCAAAAACCACTCTGACTTCTCATCAGAGTCTGAGAACAGGCTTTA
>CM053606.1:61458728-61504783 GCA_028646535.1 Procyon lotor | reverse complement strand
GGGGCGGGGAAGGAGGCTCCCTGGTGGGCAGGGAGCCCGATGCAGGGCTGGATCCCAGGACCCTGAGATCATGACCTGAGCCGAAGGCAGACGCTTTAACCCACTGAGCCACCCAGGCGCCTCAGTTTTCTTTTGGAAAACAGTGATGGGGATTCCAGAGAGTCACAGAAGTATGGGAGCTTGTCAACCCCTAAGTCCTCAGGGAGGAGGTCGGGCTCAAGGAAAACCGAACCCCAGTTAGTTGCCACTTCCGGCCACTCACAGAGGTGCAGTGGGGTGGTAGTGAAGAGGTGAGCTCAGGAATCAGAGCTGCCCTCCGATGGAGGCTCCATCATCTGCTGGCTTGGGCCATTACAGTGGGGACACCAAAAGGTAGCTTAGCCACCCAAGATCTCCATCAGACCTCAAGCTATTCCAAATAAAGACCATCACCATCGTTGTAATGAACAGTTGAAATAGTCTCCATCTTATGGAATTATAAGCATGTAAGAAAAGGTTGGGGTTTTTTTTGTTGTTGTTATACATGAGTTAAGTTAAGTTAACGCAGTGTGCTTTTTATACAAACACAGCTTCAAGGCAAATCCCTTACCAGTCCCCAAAACATTCCAAACCAGCTCACTACCCTAAGCGCCGCCTATAGTTAAAATTCTGGAACCAACCAACCCTTGCAAAACATTTGCTTTCAGTAAGGCCCAGTTTCCTCCTCTGTTAAGACAATAAAAGTTGGTATAGTTATTGAGTACTTTCTGTTTTCCAGGCACTGAATTAGCAATTTTTAAAAATTTTTTAAATTAACATATAATGTATTATTTGTTTCAGGGGTACAGGTTTGTGATTCATCAGTCTTACACAATTTACAGCACTCATGATAGCACATACCCTCCCCAGTGTCCATCACTCATCCCTTCCTCCCCTCCCCTCCAGCAACCCTCTGTTTCCTGAGAGTAAGAGTCTGTTATGGTTTGTCTCCCTCTCTGGTTTCATCTTGTTTTGTTTTTTCCTCTCTTCCCCTCTTCTCTCTTCCACCTTATTTCTCAGATTCCTCATATCAGTGAGATCATATGATAATTTTCTTTCTCTGATCAACTTATTTTGCTTAGCATAATACCCTCTCATTCCATCCATGTAATTGCATATGGCAAGATTTCATTTTTTGATGGTTGCATAATATTTCATTGTATATATAAACCACATTTTCTTTATCCATTCATCTGTCAATGGACATCTAAGCTCTTTCCATAGTTTAGTTATTGTGGACATTGCTGCTATAAACATTGGGGTGCATGTGCCCCTTCGGATCACTACATTTGTGTCTTTGGGGTAAGTACCCAGTAGTGCAATTGCTGGGTCGTAGGGTAGCTCTATTTTCAACTTTTTGAGGAACCTCCACACTGTTTTCCAGAGTGGCTGCACCAGCTTGCATTCCCACCAACAGTGTAGGAGGGTTCCCCTTTCTCTGCATTCTTGCCAACATCTGTCATTTCCTGACTTGTTAATTTTAGCCATTCTGACTGGTGTGGGGTGGTATCTCACTGTGGTTTTGATTTGTATTTCCCTGATGCCGAGCGATGTTGAGCACTTTTTCATGTGTCTGTTGGCCATTTGGATGTCCTCTTTGCAGAAATGTCTGTTCGTGTCTTCTTGAGCTAGCAATTTTTATGTGAATTTTCTTACTTCATCCTTACAACAATATAAAGTCAGGCCTTTCCTCTATGTGCCTCAGTTTCTCAAGTTGTATAATAGAGATAATAATGCCCACCTGTTGGGGTTGGAGTGAAAGTTTAAAAGTTACTTGCTTATCTCAGTTAATCTCCCTCAGAAAATACCCCATTCCCAGATTACTGTAATTTCATTCTGCATCCTGTGAAAACTGGTCATTTGTCATCAATGACAAATGACGTCAAGCACCAAAGTGTATCCCATTCTCAATATCTGGGTGGTGGCAGCCTTTGAGCTCCCAATCTGGACGGGACACCCTTCTCAGTGGCTTTTTCTCAGGGACCTTCCCTCTTGAGCAGCTTTCTTCTCAGATAGACTCCTCTTCACTGAATTGCTGCAAACGCAATTAATTGTTGGCAAAACTTCGTATAACTTTGTTCCCAGTACTTCAAAGTAAATCATCAAGCTCCGTGAGTCTGCACCTCTCTCTTTGCCTGTTGTATCCCTGTCTTCAGCAAGTATTCCCCTTTGCCTTTTGCTTATTCCTTTCATTAATCCCAGTGTTTGCCCAACTCCTAGAGATTTCAGATGTTATCTGACACCAGAGTTGGATTGCACCAGTCATTCAGCCTCCCAAAGGCTCAAATTCTTCTTTTATAAAATGGCATTACACCTCCCACGTAGTCATTAAGAAAATTTTATTATGTATGTTCCTATTCTGTGCATTTGTAAGACGTTGGAAGTGCTCAATAAATGGAACTTTTCTTCCACCCTTGTCAGGGCTGCCCCAGAAAACCCCACAAGGACATCCATGGAAAAATCTTGCCCTGGTGTGCCCGCCCAGATTCGAGGAGATGCCCCAGCACCATCTCTCCGGCTCCCTTATTTTTTCCACTCTTCTTCCTCTTGTCATCCTTTCCTGTAAATGGAGATCATATTAATACAATGAGGGTGTTAAATACACCAAAGTAGATGTGCCTGAAAGTGCTTTGTTAGCTGTAACGTGCTGTACAGAACGTATGTTTCCTTGTTTTATTTCTCAGTACAGGAACTCCTCTCTATGTGTCACGTACCATCCATTAAAAGGGCTGGTTTTATTTTGAGGAGGGAGGGGATGTTTGTTTAGTTTTAGGGTCTCTGGTTTTCTTGTTTTCTTGTTTTTTAGTTCTGGTTTCTGTGCACGTTCCAGTTCATAAGGGAATTTAGTGACATTTTGAAAACCCAGAGGGCCTCTCTGCGTGGCTGAGATAGAGACGTGATTCTCTGGAGAAAGAATTCTCACCCTTCAGCTGGCTACATAGACTTGCTCAGGTGAGAAGTGGCTCAACTCCAAACTCGCACCAGGCGCTCTGAGTGTCAGTCCTTGTGACCTTCGATTTGGGGCTTGGATCAGAAACCACAATATGTTTCCTTTGTCCTAATGTATAAGACTTGCCTCTCTCCAAATTGGCAGGTGCTCAGGCTTCTGGCTGAGTGCCAAATGCAGCAGCTCCGGTGGACCCTTTGAGGTGCCCTGCAGGACCGTGTTGGGGGCTCAGTAACAATGCTTTACTTCCCAGCCTGAGTTCTGAACCTATTGAGAAGTGAGGCGAAAGACCAAATATGTCTCTCTTTCTTTTTTTTTTTCTTGCTGACACAGGTTAGGTTGGAAGATCTAACTGGTATCAGTTGGCAAATGGACCCTCACCTTTAGGCTGGAGCCTATTAAGGGAGTGCTGGACCAGAGCGAGCCTCCCCCCAGCAGGGAGTGGGATAGAGCCTTCTGGAAGAGCTGAGCCCAGCACATGCTCACAGCCCAGGAACCTGCTCCCAACGGGAAAAGGTGAGGCACTGAGCCAAGCTCCCTGTTTTCTGCCCAAGCCCACCAAGTAGAAGGAACTCTGCCCTAGACTAATCCTAGCCAAGGATGATTCTTTGCTCTCAAAGTCTCATTGAGGCAAATGTTTACAGAATGACAGTTTCCTTCGAGAGGGACATCTGGTTACCCTATGATCTATTCTCCCCTGACAGAGCAACACACCTCCATTGCACGCTCCTTTTGGTGTTTACCACAAACCCCAGTGGTGTTCGAGCATTCACACCTCCCACCACAGCAGTCACTTCTTCCGTTTACCTAACACCCAACACCTACTCACCACCAGCTGTAGTCTCGCATGACAGAGTGGCCCGAGTTAGCATTTCCTCTTAAACCATCTAAATGATACAAACTGCCCCTCTTTTGTCCTTACATAGGCACATTCTTTGGCGGTTTCCATAGTTTTGGACTCCAGTGTCATTAGTGTTACATGAACCCACAACAACAACAAATGGAAAACCTAATCATTGTGGGTTTGTTTTTTTTTTTAAGTCTGTTCCATTCAAATGAGTCATACCATTAAGTAAATACACAGTTTCCTTTAGGCGCTTAATCAGTTACACAAGTACCAAAGAGTTCACTCTGACCCCGTGTTGTGTTATGGTTTTTCCCTTGTTCTGTAAAACTTTCTCGTTCTTGGATTACACATTTTCAGGGACGACTGCCAATTCCTCCTCCTTTCTCCTCTGTCCTCCTCTGAGCGTTGTGCATGTGTGCTTTCATGTCAGTGTTCTGGTCCTGCAAATAAAAGCCACCTTTCCTGTTTTTTCAGCAAACTGAATCAATTCCAATTTTCTTCTGGACTTCCTTGTGTTCAGTGTGCATGCTTCGCTGGGTTGTTCCAATCAGCTTCCCACTCTGTTCCAAAGGCATCTAAGGCAAAGTGCAATATGCTGGAAAGGAGTTGAACTTTCCAAGTTCAGAGACTCCTCCTTCGGGGCCCCAGCAGCAGGGCAGGTGTCTAAGGGGACTTGGCAGGTAGTTGCCTCCTCCCCTGGACTTCTGTTATCTTCCCAACAACCCTTTATACTTCCTTCGGTCGTGTACACACCATCTATATTTTCATGACTTGCTCCTCTTTCTCCTTATCTACTCTGCAAATCCGCCAAGGCAAAACCCGGCCTAATTTTCTGGGTCTCCTCCAGCTAGCTCCTGACTCCTAGTGGGGGTGTCTCAGTTCATGTTTGAGGAAAGGGAAAGGAAAAGAAAGAAGCGAGGAGCTCAGGAAGGCCTGGGGTCTGTAACACCCATGCATATGTTAGTACTCCCTTCCAGAAAGCTGTCTCCACACTACACTTTCTCGAGGCCAGCTCCTTCCCTTCTGTCAGTCCGTGTCCGTTCAGAGGGTCTGCATCCTTCCTAAAGGAATCACCGAATGGGCACACACGAACACACACACACATACACACATTTTTCTATCTTCCTTCCCGGTTTTATCTATTTCTGATGGTGAAGACGCTATCTCAAATTATTTTAGCTGTATGTTTAGTTATTGTCTGTCTCCATCCATTACAATGAAAGCACCAGAAGATACCTTAGTTACAGTATCTTAAATAGTGCCTGGCATGTGGTAAGTGCCTAAAGAGTTTCAATGGAATGAGTAAATGGAGAAAGAGAGAGGAAGGAAGGGTGGGTCTCCTCGTCCCCTGGCGCCCTCCCCCACCCCCCGTCCTATTCCATCAACCTTTTTAAAATGTAGAGCAGTGAGAACCTCCAGGGAGAAAAGGAAACTTCTTCTGCTCTTGGCTGACCTGCCCCCTGGCTCTTCAGTGTAGGCAGCAGGTTCCAGAAAACATCTGTGGTGGGAGAACAGGTGAGGAAAGTGAGAAAGGTGTCCAGCCATGTATCCTTCAAGATGGAGAGGAAGAGGGGCGCCTGGGTGCCTCAGTCGTTAAGCGTCTTCTGCCTTCGGCTCAGGTCATAATCCCAGGGTCCTGGGATCGAGCCCCGCATCTGGCTCTCTGCTCGGCAGGGAGCCTGCTTCTCCCGCTACCATTCCCTCTGCTTGTGTTCCCTCTCTCGCTGTGTTTCTCGCTGTCAAATAAATAAAATCTTTAAAAAAAAAAAAAGATGCGGAGGAAGAATGCTCTAAGGAATGTGGCGGACCGGAGATTCGGAGCTGTCCTAGAGAGCGTTCCAGCCACACTGCCCGTGTGCGGTAGGGGACCCGCCGAGCTTCAGAAAATGGGGAACACGGTTAACACAGACTCCCACAGGCAGTTTAGATAACTCAGGGCACCCATGAAGAGGTGGTACAGTGAGGCCTCAGGACGGCCTGGAGTCCGCCCTGGAAAGCCAGGAGCCAGAGGCTGCAACGTCACTGCTAGGCCCGCTACATTGTCATCTGTCCTTTGCTCTGTGTGTCTGCTTCCTTCTCTCACGGCCAACCTCTCACAGGAGCCAAATATGGCTGCTCAGCAGTTCTACACACCCAGTTCCCAGTTCCGAGGGGGAGGATATGATGGCACCAGCTTGGGTCAAGTGTCCACACCCCTTCTCATCAGCTGTGGGGTGGGGTCCCTTTGTACAGGCGTGGTAGCCAGTAGGGTTCAGAGAACAGACTGTGTGGCTGAGAATCACTCCAAAGGACATCTCCCATCTTCACCTTAGCCAAGAGGTGGCGTATGTACTCCAGACTGATAACATCTGAAAAAGCTTATTGTCATTTCTTTTCAAATATCCAGATATTTTCCATTTGTTTTCTCTGTCATTCACATCCCATCACTTAGCCCTGGGACCATAAAATAGAAAAGGCCGCCCTGTGAAATGTTTGCTGGGTCACTAGGGCATGAAACACTTGTTCCAGGGCTTGTGGATCTAAAGCAGCAGTCATGAGTCAATGACAGAGAAATGTTTACCACTAAATTAGCCTAAAGAGGCCAAGTGTGACAGAAATCCTGTGGGCAACTTTCCACCTTCCTCTTTCATTGATTTTAGGGCCTGAGAAAATAACTCCTGGAATGTACCCACTGAATCTAACCCCCTCAAAGAGCAAGATGGTGTATCCTGAATTTACCCAGAACACACTTGTCTATGGGTAATTAGGAGGCCAGCTCTATGGCCTTACGCCTCTCTCAATGACTACTTCTGACTCATTGAAATGGCTTGCTGGCTAGTGAGCCTAGGTGTATGTGATATAAGATGGCATCAGGTGAGGTCATACCTTGGGTTTTTACTTGATATTTGTCAATTGATTTACCTTTGAGCAAAATGTTCCTCTGTGGTGGAAAGTCTATTCGACAGACAGGGGGCAGTGGGGAGGGTAAAATATGGCGGCTGCAAGCAGAGAGGCTACTGTGCACATTCACGTAAAATTTGTCATCACTGTGGACAGAGACGTAGCTCCCAAGATGATGACTCCTTTAAAGAAATATCCCTACCCTAGGAAAGTGTAATGCAGGTATATGTCCACCACTGTCCTGGCTTGTGGAGAGGTTTGGGGCCAGTTCTGTTTGGTTCCATGGTATTGCTTGCCCGTGTATGACTCCATGAAGACCATCTAGGTGTTTAAGGCTTCAATCCTGGAGATTTGAAATGTTCTGAACAACTGGAAGTGGGGGCAGCTGAAGGAAATCCTGGGGCACAGGTGGTTGCTTTCAGACCTAGCTAATCATCACTGTGACTGCAGCCAATGAGCATTCCTCACCACAGGTGAACAGGACACCTAATCTAGGTCCTCAGGATGGGTGGAGGTCATACGTGTGAGCTGCTGGGCCAGGGACCATGTTCAGTGGAGCACAGCTCTCTCCCTTTCTGTCCTTGAGGCCCTTCCCCCCCTCCCCCGCCGTCTGTGGAATCTTTAGTCTCGGGGCAGAGCTCTGTTTGCACTTACGCAATGATGCATCACGCTCTTTCTGTCTCACACCTGTACCCATGACTTTTGAACTTAAACATTACTAATTCATCTCCTTTATTCTCTGCCTCAAGAGGAACATCCTTCCTCTAGAAGCACAGCATGACTCATATCTAGTTTTCTGGGCTGGGAGGAAGATCTTCAGGGTGCAGTTGGAGAAAACCAGAGAGTGCAGAGTTGGAAGGACAGTGGGTGTTGAGGGGGTGAGTGATAACACGGAAACCATTCCTGAAAATGGCACATTCTGTTTGGATTAAGCATTGTGCCCATAATACAATGCTTGTTACTATGGAGTTTTGTGTTCTTGCTCACGTGGTTTCCTGCAGGGCTACACGACAGACAAGAGGACCTTACCCAGAGGAGAAAGCAGGAAAATGGGCTGGATTGGACTTGGTGCTGCACAGCACGGGCTGACCCGCGGATATCGGGCTGCAGAGTTGATGAAGGGACCAGAGCTCAAGAAATGTACTGATATGAAGCTTTACTTCATTTGGTTTTTTTGAAGAACATCATGCCAGACCTCACAGCCAGCAATGAAGGTTATGTTTTTCCCTTAAAGGGGTGTCCTTTCGATCATTTTTGGGTAGGTTGACCTAGAGCTGAGTGAAGGGGAAAAAATAAGCAAATAGGTTTTCCTTTTCCCTGGGGTGAGTCAGAACTAAATTCTGAGGATGAGCATGAGTGAAACCCTCCTGTCTGGGGAGGTGGGGTTTGTTGGTTAGGATGGCCTTTCCTATGGGAGGTAGAAATGAGGGAGTGTCCCCCCACAGAATGTCTCGGCGCCCACCGCGTCTTATAGGCCCCTGTCTAGTAGCTTGGAAGCATCCTCTGCTCTGCACGTGGTAGCCAGAAATACCAACGACTTAACCCCCCAGGGGAGTGTCAGCCAGGGATGTTTTGGAGCAATTGGATAAATATACCCAATCTCTTCGATCCCCAGGACAATTCTGAGGCATGTCCTACACCATTATTGTACAACAGAAATAGAATGTAAGTCTTTGTAATCATCATGTAATCCTCATGTAATTTCACATTTTCTTGTGGACACATTTAAGAAAGTAATAGGAGGCAGGTGAAATGAATTTCAATGAAATATTTTGTTTAACCCATGGACCTAAAATATTATCATGTCAATATACAATCGACATAAAAATTATCAACAAGATAGTTTACTTTTTTGGTACCTTTTTTTTTTGTAGGTTAGAAATCCAACGTGTATTTTCCATTTAGAGCACAGCTCAATTCTGATTGGACACATTTTAAATGCTCAGCAGCCACAGGCGACTAGTGATTATCCTACTGGCCAGGCCGGTTCTATACTGTCTCTCAAAGTTGCTGAGTGCTATTGAGCCTCAGTTGCCTACAGTGGTGTATCTTCATATTGATGCACCCTATTCAGACTTCCTTCCCTTCCTTGAATGACTTCTGCAGTCCTTTACCTGTGCTGCCTGAGGTCACCTGCCAAATGAACTACTCCTGTCTATATCCATGCCTCTGAGTCAGCTTCTGGGACACAATGAATCTAAACCTCTAAGCTCTAAGGGTACCCACATCTCAGAATAGCTGTTGGGCTGTTCTCGATTTTGAACTTTCCTTCTGCTATTTTGGCATGGGGTAAATACTTGCTTGAAGTTACAGCAAGGTGTGTTCTATGCTGTGACAACCCAAGAGGAGGGTCTGTTCTTGAGCCTCGAGAGTAAAGGACAGAACAGTGTCCCCTCCCCTGAGGCCGAAGTGGAGGTAGCAGTAGCAGGACCCATGGAGGCAGCCATGCCCAGCAGGGGGCAATTTCATAAAGGTCACTGGCAGCAATGTAGCTGAGTGACAATGAGGCTGGGGCAGAAGAACACAAGGGACTCATTTGCTTTCACACGAGATGGTGCTGCAGACCCTCAGACAGGCCATAGCATAGTTTCTAGCCCCCAAACCAAGGGGAGGGTGTGCCAGCTATCACAATTTTATATTTAAAAGGAAATTTAATTTTCTGTAGGCACCAGTGGTGAAGCCCGGACACCTGATGGCTCTAAGTCTCAGGTTGCTTCTATGGTCAGGATGACTTCAGAGAATCCTCCATCCATGCCTCGGAAAGGAAAACAATGGCAGGTTGAGATGCAGACTGAGGAATGCACTGTTTATAAATTCCTGAGAAGAGGTGCTTCCTTCTAGAACAGGTGCATGCTTCAAGGAGTTAGAGCATGATTTATACTTATGTCAGACAACACTGAACACATAGAACAGCTCTATCAAGGGGGCACTTAGGTGGCTCAGTCAGTTAAATGTCTGCCTTCAGCTTAGGTCATGATCGCAGGGTCCTGGGATCAAGCCCTGGGTTAGCGGGAAGCCTGCTTCTCCCTCTCCCTCTGCCTGCTGCTCCCCCTTGCCTGTGCTCCCTCTCTGTGTCAAATAAATAAATAAAATCTTTAAAAGGGAGAGAGAACACAGTTCTATCAGGGCATAGAGCAAAGATGAGAGAGCAATTTTATGTCAGCAAGCACTGAAGTCTCCTTAGAAGAAACCTGACCCCAAAATGTCCACACGTATTAGCAAAATATCTTGTTTTGTATTTACCTAATGAAAACAGAAATTTCTTTCTCGCTTATCTGTACATCTCCAAACCTCTTAAACAGAATGGAACTGACTGTTTTTCCAGGCATATTTTTTTTCTCAAGCCATCATCTTCACCAAATATAGGCCAATATTTATTGACTTCCATGAGCCACACATTAGAAATGAAAGAAATGAACAAAATATCTTACAGAAGACTAGTCGAAAGTTGCAACTTCATATCCTTACTTCCTAAAACCATGTAGCCTTCACTACCTTTTCCAAAAAGTGAATTTAAAATGACAATGGCAACGTTTAATTTTGGCTTCCACAACACTCTCCCTAATTACTCTCCCTAAGGTCACCAGAGAGTTCCTGTACTAATAAACCTAGCCAGGGATATTCTCTACATTCTCATTCTACTTGAATTTTTTTCTGCAGCATTCAACATATTGAACAGCACTTTCTTTGTTTACTCCGTGTCCATAAGTATTTACTTATCACTATAAACTGAGCATTGTTATAAGCACCTTAGATACGTCAGAAAGTAAGACAAAGACTTGTGCCCTCTTGGAGATCACATTACAGTACAGACAGACATCATTAGACCATAGGCCTCTGTTGCTGATGGTTTTTAGAAGCTGGACACCAGTGTCCTTTCTGAACAAGCAAGGAAAGGTCTTAGGCTTTGAAGCCTGAAGGATATGAGTCAGGGGCTGGAAGACAAGAAAGAGCTGTCGGGTAATGTATGATTTTCACCTTAAGTATCCCAAACAAGCAGTAAATTCCTAAGCATCCCAAGATGCCAAGTGTAACTGGATTTCTTTTTTCTTTTTTTTTTTTTTAAGATTTTACTTATTTATTTGACAGAGAGAGACATAGCAAGAGAGGGAACATAAGCAGAAGGAGAAAGCAGGCTTCCTGCCGAGCAGGGAACCCGATGTGGGGCTCGATCCCAGGACTCTGGGATTATGACCTGAGCCAAAGGCAGACGCTTAATGACTGAGCCACCCAGGCATCCCTGTAACTGGATTTCTTATGAAAAACAGAGCTAAGGTGTTGCTTACATCTGGGTCTGGCAGTGACTCCTCTGGTTCTCTCCAACCCACACCCTCTCTCCACAACCCACCACACTCCTGGCACCATTTTACGAGTCTGGGGCCTCAACCTTCGAGGTGCTCTCCCTCCCGAGCTCTAGTCTTACTCTTCTCTACCCCAACCCCTATGTTGCTACCAGAGCGATTGTTCCCCGAAATACAAATCAAATCCTGTCACTGTCTTTTTCCTGAATCAGGCCTTCTGAAATTGGTAATATGTTTACCAAAGATCCCTTGATAAAGTATACACCAAGAGACACAGATTCATTTGTCAATAGAATCATACTTAGAAAAAGCACACTGGAGTAATTTTTTTTTCTTTCAAAACAAGAGCGAAATGCCCTTCCCATTTAAAAAGGGTTGACATGTTTCTCACTGCTGTAGGAACTATCTGTAGTTGGCCAAGATTCTGAGAAACTATGGATGGTGCTAGAGCTAAGCTAATCTTGACAGCAACCCAGATCATCACAAGTGGATGTTTCAGGGTTTGGAGAGCTGACACCAAGCAGTTTAAGACATGTGAAGCTAATTCATTGCCCGGACGTTCAGGAGCTGCAGGTTAATCTTCACATCCAGCAGGCTGGCATGACTGAAAGTAGGTGTCCAATGTCCAATCAGGTTTTGCTTCTGCTCTGAAAGTAGGACCAGACGGTGTGGGTGTTGCCGAGGGAGAACCAACACCTGGAGAGGCAGCCTGTGGGCTGAGTTTCCTCAAGGCAGCATGGTTGGGGGAGAAACAGTACTGTGGCTGAGGGGAATCAAGGTCATCATCAAGAAGAAGGTGCTGACAAGCATCAGATCTGAAGGATGACTTAATAATGACAGTAAGTCTCAAGAGTAACAAAAGCAATTAATTGCTAACATCTACTACCCACTTGGTATACATGAGGAACTAAGCACGTTACACGCATTCAGTCTATGACATGAGTAGAGATGAGTAGTTGCTATTTCTTATCTTTTATATGTTAGTATTTCCCAACATTCCACCTTTATTCCTGCTCTCCTCCCATATTTAAACTTTTTTCCTGGGTGGATGAGAAACATCAGGCATAGAGCAGTTGAGAAATTTGCCTGAACTTGAACAGTAAGTGGTTAAGGAATGACTCAAGGCCAAGTGAAGTGCAGCTGAAAACCAGACAGTGAGATTGTGAGTCAGAGACCACAGATGGAGGTCAGGATGGAGGACAGGCAAGGGATGGGTCGAGGCAAGTGGGTTGGAGCTACGGTCAGGACGAGTTACAGAACACAGGATTCTCCTTCAGCTGCGTCCTGGTGTGTCATAGAAGTGAGAATTGCTCCTGAGAGGAGCCACGCAGGACTGGATAGGGACCATGGAAAAAGCATGCCAGCGTAAAGAAGAATGATTATTTTATTTCACTTTCTTTTTTCTGTTGTGGTAAGAACACTTAACATGGAAACTGCCCTCCTAACAAAATTTTAGGTGCACAATACAGTACTGTTAACGATAGGCACAGGGCTGTACAGCAGGTCTCTAGCACATATTCATCTTGATTAAATGAAACTTTCTTTTTAGAGATTTATTTCTCTCTTTCAGAGAGAGAGAGCACAAGTAGGGAGTGGGGCAGGGAAAGGGAAAGAGAATCTCAAGCAGACGGTGCACCAAGTCTGAAGCCTGATGCGGGGCTTGATCTCACGACCCTGAGACCATGATCTGTGCCAAAATCAAGAGTCGGGTACTTAACCAACCACCGCCCAGGTACCTCCATAACTGAAACTTTATATGTATTGAATAGTTAGCCACTCATCCAACATGTATTCATTGAACACCTACTGACTTAGTCCACTGAGGCTGCTATAACAAATTGCCATTGGCCAACTGGCTTATGAACACACTGGAAATTTATTTCTCATAGTTCTAGAAGATGTAAGACTGAGATTGGGGTGCCAACATGGTCCAGTTCTGGTGGGAGCCCTCTTCCAGGTGGCAGACTGCCAACTTCTTGTTACATCTTCAATTGGCAGAAAGAGCAGGGGAACTCTCTGGGGTCTCTTTCACAATCCCATTCATGAGGGCTCCCCCCTCATGACCTAATTGCCTCTCATAGTCCCCTCCTCCTCATACTCACATTGAGGGTTAGGATTTCAACACATGAGTTTTGGGGAGACACATTCGTCTCGAAAACCCACTATATAGCAGACACTGTTATAGAAACAACACTGAAAAAGTAGATAAAACGTTGGCCTTACTGAAGTTACAATTTAGCTGAATAACAGGTTGAATATTAAACAATAAAAACAGTAAATCTGATGTGTTGTGCTGTCACAACCAGCTCTTTCCAAAGAAACATCCTGCTGGAACTGGACTTTAAAAATTAGGGGTAAGATAAAGAGAAAAACGACTTCCTATCCTGCAGGCCAACCCCCTTCTACTATTTAGCGAAGATTCTCAAGGTCCACGTGACTATGGAGGTCTGAACATGGCCTCCTCAAGGCTTAGGGTTAGAAGCACTGTCAAAATCACTGGGGCCAACCACCTTGCCTTCTGCCTTCCTGTTTGGGAATTCCCTCCCAGAAAGAGTTATCTGGGATATGCTTAGACACCTTGCAGGAATGAAAACTTCGTGTTTCTCAACTCAATCCACTCCAGAGAATTTCCATTTTTGTTTGGTTTCGTCTTGTTTCATTTGCCTTATACTGATCCCCATTAGAGTTCACGTTAACCCTGAGTCGGGCATTGAAAGTGTTTTATGTTCTCAGTTTTGGGTTACCCACAAATTGGTTGGGCTTAAATGCCTTATGGATCACGGTTTTTCACACAATGCCCTGGGGAGCCCTGGGTATTGTTCCACTCTGGGCACTCATAAGCTACGCCTTCAAAATTCCTTCCCAAAGTAAGCCTGTGTTGGAGGCCCACTTGGAGTTTGCAAGGACAGCCTTCTTTCTCCTTCTGCAACCTGTATTTAAGTCCCCTCACTTTTGTACATGGATCGTCATGCCTTGTGGATCTTCAGCAGGATCAGGCATTCTCGTGTACAAGATTGCCTCTGTATACTCCAAGGGGCCATCCGACAGAACCATGACCTCTGAGCTCATGTGAAGCTGTTTGGCTACCATCTTTTCATTCACTAGAGAAGAGTCCGTGTGTAGAAACTCGCTATAGACTAAGACGTCTCTTGGCAGGATGCTCTTGGAGAGTAGCAATTAATTCAGGGTTTACCAAAACCGAAAGTCTCTCTTCTCTATCAATCCTGGGATGTTCTCTTTCCCATTGAGGGAGTTGGACACTCCCGTGATAAGTTTCCTAGCCTTTCTTTTTCCTAACTCAGGCACAGAGAACAGACCTGAATGCCTTAGATCTTTGCCCTTGGAAATGTTCTTAGGTCCTCTGAATCACAGGGCATCCTAAAGCAGTTGGCTAAGTCTACAGCTAGTTCAGAACTCAAGCCTTGTAATCAGACATGCAGAGTTGGAATCCTGATTCTGCTAGTTGGTAGAGAAGTGGCCTTGGGCAAATAATATTTTCTAAGCCTCAGAATTCTCATCTGTTAAGTGAGTATAATAAAGCCTACCTGGCAGTTCCGGTATCGGTATTAAATTGCAAGAGCAGAGGTATTGTACCCAGTTCAGAGTGGCTGAAATAAATCGCTAGGGATCATTTCTTCCCAGGCATTTGTATGACTGGGAGATCTAACCCCACCATCAAGATTTCCCAGCCCGAATGTAAGATAGCGCCTCTCCTCAACTATATTTAAGGTCCTTTGTCGCATAAGCATGCAAGCCTCTAATACCAAATTCCAGTCTTCACTTTCCAGTCAAACCTCCTAGGGGCAAAGCAGAGAGACTGATCCCTTCCCTCAAGTTTCCTCAACAACCCCAACAATGTCCTAGTCTAGGGGTATACTTCCTAAAAACAGGAAGCCACTCCTGCAACAGATTATTTGGAAAATTCATGAAGTTCCTGAGTGGAACTATCTGAATTCCACCCATCTCGTCTGGCCATGAAAACCCTGGAGTGTCTGGCTCAAAATTGGCCACTTTTTTCCTCCACTATTTACAGGAAATTCATAATTCACAATCACTTCGAATAGAATTCATTTCTCAACACAGCATCTGGTATCTGGTAGGAAGTGTTGGAAATAAACCATTAAATAGCAGTTCAAGTACTACCTATTAAAGTCTTCTGGTCCAGTTTAAATACACCTCTTTAAGGGTAGCTGGGTCGCTCAGTCAATTAAGCATCTGCCTTCAGCTCAGGTCATGATCCTGGGGTCCTCGGATTGAGCCCACCATCAGGCTCTCTGCTCAGAGGGAAGCCTACTTCTCCCTCTCCCTCTGTCCCCTGCTTGTGCGCTCTCTCTCTCTCTCTCTCTCTCAAATAAATAAATAAAATCTTTTAAAGAAATCTAAATACACCTCTTTCATGTCTTATCAGTCAGAAATGATTTCTTCTCTTCCTCTGCATCCCTATAATAGCTATCGTTATTGAATACTTATTCATTGCTCCCAGGTCATATAGCTGATAATTGGCAAGTCTAGAATCCAACTGTACTGAGTTAAATAGTGTCTTCCCAAAATCCATGTCCACTGGAACATGGGATTGTGACCTTCTTTGAAAACAATGTCTTTAAGTTGCATTTGAGTTAAGAGACTTAGAGTAGGCTTAAATGCAATGATCAGTATTGTTATAAGAAGAGGGAAATTTGGAGACAAAGAGACAGTAGGAAAACAGAGAAGGCCAGATAAACACAGAGGCAGAGATCAGAGTCATGTTGTCAAAGCCAAGGGATGCCAAGGATTTCTGGCAGCCACCAGAAACTATGAAGAGGCAAGGAAACAGTTCTTCCCCACGTCTTCAGAGGGGACATGGTCCTGCCAGTTTTTAACTCTTAGCCCCCAGCAGTGAGAGAATACATTTCTGTTGTTTTAAGTCACCCAGTTTGTGGTATTTGTTACAGCAGCTCTAGGAAACTAACACACCAGCCTAAGTCTGTCAGATGCCAAACATCTGCATATTTAGCCACTGTGATATGCTGTCTTGTGTTTGTAGCACCTAAACTCTATCTTTCATGGTACATTTATCAGATGCCTTGTATTTCACAGTAGGAGACAGGTGGTTCACCTAGAACTTGAGGCAGGAATGGAGGGGTAGGGAAAGGTCAAACTACAAAGGTCTACCTATTATGAGGTAGAGAATGGACAGGGCTATTTCCTGACAAGGTGCCCAATCCTTTACAATTATAGTCTGACCATGTAGTTTAGCAGAGAAGGGGAAATGTGTCTGCTTATGAAGGAAGTATGGTGCATTAGAAAGAAAACAGGACTGGCAACTGCAAAGCCTGCCATGTAGCAGCTCTGTGATTGGGCACATGACATTCACATGTGGCTGCTTTGACACAGACTACCGACGTGGGAACCTCGAGACATGGCCTCAAAAACAAAATAGGGGGGCACCTGGGTGGCTCAGTGGGTTAAAGCCTCTGCCTTCAGCTCAGGTCATGATCTCAGGGTCCTGGGATCGAGCCCCACATCGGGCTCTCTGCTCAGCAGGGAGCCTGCTTCCCCTTCTCTCTCTGCCTGCCTCTCTTCCTACTTGTGATCTCTCTGTCTCTGTCAAATAAATAAATAAAATCTTAAAAAAAAAAAATAGGAACCTCTTGGCTTTAAAAAATTCCTAAGCTCCTCACTCAGTCCCTCTCAATCCCTGATCCTGTCTCCATAACTCCCACTTCTGACACATAGCATACACTTAAATTTTCAGTTAAGTGTAAATGAATAAAGAACTGCATAATAAGGATAGAAGGAGGTTGGAGGTGTCAGGAATGAGATCCTGGTGAACAACAAGGAAAAAGTCAGATGTATAGCAAGAGTCATGAAAGAAGCCTTAAGAATCAGAGATGTCTGCCAGTAACATTGGGTAACCAATAGTGGTAACACAAGTCAATGTAGCAAAATAGCAATATTTGTCAAATCTTGGTAGTAAATACAGATGTTTGTAATATTTTTCTTTATACTTTGGTGTGATTTAAATGTTTTGTTTAAAAAAGAACAACAAGGGTGCCTGGGTGGCTTAGTGGGTTAAGCCCACTAAGGGCTTAGTTAAGGCTCTTGGTTAAGCCAAGAGCATCCAACTCTTGATTTCAGCTCAGGTCATGATCTCAGGGTCGTGAGACTGAGCCCCATGTTGGGCTCTTGTGCTGGGTGTGGAGCCTGCTTGAGATTTCTTCTCTCCCTTTTCCTCAACCCCTGTCCTCCAATCCCCTTCCCCCCCCTCTCCCACTCACAGGTAAGCCTGCACAGGTACTCTCTTTCTCTAGGAAAAAAAAGAATAAAAATAAATAAAGGGGAACCTGGGTGACTCAGTTGGTTAAAGCCTCTGCCTTCAGCTCAGGTCATGATTTCAGGGTCCTGGGATCGAGCCCTGCATCGGACTCTACTTAGTGGGGAGCCTGCTTCCCCCTCTCTCTCTGCCTGCCTCTCTGCCTACTTGTGATCCCTCTCTCCTCTCTGTCAAATAAATAAATAAATAAATAAATAAATAAATAAATAAATAAATAAGTAAAATCTAAATAAATATTAGAACAACAACCACCTCCTAATGGTTGTTTCAAAATGCATGTGTCAAATTGGCATTGTTCAAATCACTTTACTTTGATGGATGCTGAATCTTCTTCATGAGCAGACCTTGTATGGTTGTGACAAAACAGTTCATTTCCACACACAGATGGACCAATACTTTGGAGAGAAGCTGTGGAAATATATAGGAAAAGATGTTTCCTTGGGCTCTGTACTCCTACTCCTGAGAATTTATGCAAAGGAAACGATAATTCGAAAGAAAAAATTATAGAGAATATGTAGATGAAAATTGGAGAACAAATTTGTTTATAACAATGACAAATGGGGAATAACTTAGGGCAACCATGGGGGAGTGCTCACCCCTGCTCCTACTCCAGTCAGGCCACCCTCCTCTTCCCCTAGATCACTGGGGTAGCCTCCAGCTGTCTCTGTGTCCACCCTTATACCTATAGTTTACTCTCAGCAGCCAGAGTAACCCTTTTATTTATTTGTTTGTTTATTTATTTTCAGAGTAACCCTTTTAAAAGGAAATGAAATTACATCCCCACTTCTTTTCCAAATATTCCCACCACCCTTGCCACTACTAACCCTGACCTGAGCCACCACATCCCGGGGCCTAGATTTGGCGAACAGCACCCTACCTGGTCTCTCCTTTTCCATCTTCTTTCCCCTCAGGGCAACAATGAAAGTGTTCTTTTTTCAAATCATAAATCTGATCATGTCACTCCCCTACTCAGAACCCTCCAGTGGCTTCCCGTTTGACTCAGAGTACACTCATATGACTCAGAGTCAAGTCAGAGTACATATTTATAGTGGCACATAAGGACCTCAGCTCCTTCCCAGTCCCACTGGATATTTTTTGTTGGCTGTTCCCTCTACTCCTAATGTTCTTTCTCTGTTCGCATGACTCATTCCCTCACTTCCTTCAAGTGGTAACTTAAATCTCCCCTTCTCTGTGAGATCTTCACTAACCACCCTGATTTAAATGTTACCACTCCAGCACTGAGTGCTGAGTAATGTATAGAATTGTTGAATCATATTGTACATCTGAAACTAATATAACACTGTATATTAATTATACTTAAATAAAAAATTTTAATGTTAACATTCCATATACCCTCATCCTACTTTCCTATTTTATATTTTCTCTTAGCATCTGTCATCTTCTAACATAATAACTTCACAGATCATTTTCCAAATGTCTGTCTGTCCTGCTCCAAAACACATGTATACTAGAATTTAAACTCCAAGAAGAAAGGAATGTTTATCTATTTTGTTCACAGCTGTTTCCCCAGCACCTAGAACAATGTCTGGTGCATGTTGACATTCAGTAAATATTTGTGAAATGAAAGCACAAATGGTTAAGTAAATTGGGTTATACCAAGATGAGGGAAGATTAAGCAATCAGAAAAAACTGGACTCGAACTGTGTATCAACATAGGAAAAGACATATGATGTAATATAAGTGTTAGAAACTTATGATGCAACCTGATCAAAATTACATTGGTGTGACCTTGGCAACATTGTTCTTTTCTCCTTCTTTTGCATTCCCTTCCCTTAAATGTTAGAGCTCCCAAGAGGTGCCTGACTGGCTTGCTCAGTGGGTAGAGCATGTAACTCTGGATATTGGGTTGTGAGTTTGAGCCTCATGTTGGGTGTAGAGTTTTGTTTTAAAAAAATGTTGGAGTTCCCAAGTTTGTCTTTGTTCCTCTCATCATTTCTATCTACCCTCACCACTTTAAATACCATCCAGTTTATTTATCATGTTGTCCAAACATGTCTTGTGCCCAGGCTGTGTTTTGAGTTTCTCACCCACATTATTCATTATTCATGTTGTTTTGTATACACCTCTATTAATAGGTAGATACCATTCTGGGAATAGTTGTCTTTTTATCAGTCTCCCCCATAAAAATAGAACTCTTCCAGGATAGGATGACTAGGACATATTAGTTAGGATTCAATAAATGCTTGAGTCATACAAGATAATAAATTGAGTTCATACTGTGTGCCAAGTACCTCTAAGAACCTTACATATATAGTATCATTCAATTCTCACAGCAGCCCTGTGAGAAATGTGAGCTACATGTATCTTCATCACACAGATGAACAAATAAGGAAACAAGATTATAAAAAACAGTGACCAAAAAAGTAGGCAGACGTTAAATTAGGTATTAAAACTGGATTATAAGTGGTTTTTCTCTTTCAAAAATTTCTTTAATATTGTAGTTGAGCTGCGTGTGTGTGCCGCCGCACGCGCACGCGACGGTTTCTGAATGTGAGCAAATAACCCAACAACTGCCGTGGGCTAACACAGCACCCGGAAATTGTAGGGCAGGGTCTGGGAAAAGGGGCGGAACCCAGAGGTACTGAGAGGAACAGACCCACCTCCACCTGTGAGCAGTCTGAGGAGGCGGGGCGTGCGGCGGGAGGAGCAACGGGCCCCACCCACGGAAACGAGTCCTGACCGGGAGGCCAACCTGCTGCTCCTAGCAAATGACGTGCGGGGGCCGTGGGCGGAGCCACTCCTCAAAAGATCCGGCGGGGGGTGGGGCAAGGACAGGCTTGGCCCACTGGCCGGCACCGATTGGCTCCCTCTGAGATGGGGCGGGTTCTAAGACTGGCCCTAGCTCGTCGAGGGGCGGAGCCTGAGCCTAAGTCTGGGGACAGGAAGGAGCGCTAGACGGAACCTGGCTTTGGAAAGCCTAGGTCTGCGGCGCCTTCGGCCCCAGAGGCGGAGCCAGAAGCTCTACGGTTTCATCCCTGAGCCCCTCTGTTGTCGAAGGGCCATTTCTCCTCCTCTCTACCCGTTCCGCCTGCCCTTCTCCCCCTTCACCCGGAGGCCGAAGTCCCCAGCCTGGACGGGCGGTGCTGCCGGAGCTCCCGGACCCGGAAGAAGCACTTACTCCATCCTCCGCCATGGAGCCCACCGCGCCGTCCCTCACCGAGGAGGACCTGACAGAAGTGAAGAAGGACGTGAGTAGCACCACCTTGCCCAGACGCAGCCGGGGGTCGAGGGTGGGCAGGGGCAGGCTGCGGCCGGGGGGCGAGGAAAGCGGAAACCCGGAGTGGGAGTTCGAGTCGGAAGAGGAGCCTTCGGGTGGAAGAAGCGGAAGGTCCAGGCACCGCAGGACGGCATCCGAGGGACCTTGGTGGAAGTGATCCCTCGTGACCTATGTTAATCCACGTTTAAAATCACTAAAAGCAGGGCTTGGGTTCCTGAAACCTTGTCCAGTGGAGCGTTTCTTCGCAGTCCCGCTCTTCGCTGGTGATTTTTACCCCCGCTGCGCTTTGGAGCTGCATTGTTAGGAATCGATTGCCCAGGTTCATCCTTGAGTCAGAATCCTTAGGCTGTTGGCTCAACCTGGAGCAAAAGCTGGACCAGTTAAAGGACTCCAAGCAGTAGCAAATATGTGAAACTCTTTTTATAAAGGGGGCTGAGGGAAGCTCAACAGCTGAAAGCACAACCTGGAATTCCCCTAGTAAGCAAACGCCCACATATTTAAATTGAGGGGTGGGAGTGTAGCCGAAAATTAATTTACAGGTAAATGCTGAAAATATTCAGTACCTAAATTATGGTCTTTGCTTGGAGGCTGCAGAACTGCCCAAATCTTAATACTTAACACTCATTTATTAAGGTATTTCTTGTTTCTTTTGCTTTTAATTACTTGTTTTGCCATATGAGACCTACATGAGTACCACTGAAATAACTTGTGTAATTTCAAATTAAACAGAAACTCAACAGAAAATGAATTCCGGTTTAACACCTTAGTACTTATGCTGAATCATATTTGTGAAGCGGACAAGACAGCAGCTTTTTAAATATTCATCTACCTTAAATTCTTCCCCTTTCTCTACCTTGAAAAGTCTATTACATTGTACTCATAATTACACAATTACAATTGGCATGACTCATTAGTAGAAGGAAACTGGGTATGACTGGGATTTGTGCCTTAGTTTCCTCATTCAGCAGAATTTTGTGGAGCACTTAGTATATGGAAAGGACTCTTTTTGGGCCTAGAAAGATACAAAAAAAGGACAATTAGGCCTCTGCCTTATATTCTATTTGAGATAAGACTGGGACATTGATAACTACCATTGAATAAATGAGTGTTGTCTTATATAAGATTTGTGCCAGTGGAACCATGAACTTTTAAGAGCTAGGTCTGTGGTGTTCCAGATTCTTTGTCACACAATTTACAGCAGCCTCTAAGGGAAATAATAATTGTCATTCCCATTTTACAACTGATGAGAAAAGGCTGTGAAAGGTTACAGATGAACATAAATATAAAACCTCTTCACAAACACAGTTGTGAAGGTCTTCCAGGTCTTTATTCATTTTTTTCCTATCAGTTCATTGATAGTACCCATCTCCACAATTTCAATTTACAGCTATTATCAGAAATTCATAACCTTGGGGAAGCATGAATGGGTTTCAGGAGGTCTATGAAAAAAAAGTATGTGTACATTTTCTTTCTTAGAAATTTTTTTCATGTTATTTTCAAAATGGTTGATGACCTCAGAAGGCTTTAAAATTATCATACACATATTTGGACTTCCTTCTTTGTCAGCTCTAGGCTCTTATTTCCAAATAGCTACTGGAAATCCACTTTTATATTCTGTACACTCCTCGTCTTATCAAAAATTGAACTTTTTATCATCTTTTCCCCAAAGCGACTTGCTGTCCATGACAATATTCTCTATCTTGATGGATAGTATACCTCCACCCATCCTCCTGGAAAGTCCCACTTTTTCACAATGCCCCCCCCACCCCTTCTAGTTGTTTATCTCATCTTTTGGGTTGAATTTAGTTCAGTTTCATAAATAAGGATTACAAGCTACTGTGAAGAATGCATGATTCTAACAGTTTAAAAAATTAAAGACTAAGACACAATCCCAGTTTGAAAAGAGCTTGATTTCTTGGGAGGAGGTAGATAGACATAAATTAATAATTTCAAATTACAGTATAAGTGCACTGAATTTCCCATTCATTGGAAACTATCTACTTGACACTCTGCTAAGTACAGGATATACAGAGTTGAACAAAGCATGCCTGGTCTTTGCCTGCTTTAAACATACAGGTCATTAAGGTTGAAAACAAATATATGATTACAAATTATGCTAAGTACTATAAAGGAGACAAACAAGCATTGAGACAGTAGCAGGGGGAATCTACTTGGCATAAGATGGTCAGGGAAGGTTACTTTTAAACTGGCTGCTGAAGAATATGACAGAACTAGGGGAATAATATTCTAGGCAGAATAGAATTTGCAAAGAATCTAAAACAGGCAAGACCTTGGTGACTGGGGGAAATTGGAAAAACAGGCAGAGGGTGGTGGCCTGGGGTGAAGTTATGAAGGTGAGCTAGAGCTAGTTCCTGAAGGGTCTTACAGATGGTTATAAAGTGTTGGGATTTTTATATTTTTAAAAAAATATAATAAAATGTTGGGATGTTATATTTTTAATCCCTTTTCCTATTGTATGGACTGAGGAGAGCACAAGTAAGGAGAGGGAAACCAGGGGCACCTGGGTGGCTCAGTCGCTTAAGCTGCTGCCTTTGGCTTAGGTCATGATCCCAGGGTCCAGGGATTGAGCCTCTCATGGGGCTCCTTGCTCATGGGGGAGCCTGCTTCTCCCTCTAACTGCGCTCCCCCTGCTTGTGCTCTCTCTTTCACTCTCTCTCTGTGTCAAATAAATAAATAAAATCTTAAAAAAAAAAAAGAAAAAAGGAAACCAGTGAGGAGATTCTTGGAATTTATATAGTTGAAAGCTGATGGTGATTTGGATCAGGGCAAAAGCAGTGGCAATGGATGGAACAAGAGAATTCCGGATGCATTTTTGACATAGAAATGATAGGACTTGGTGATGGATTGAGTTGAGAAAATGTGGGATCTGACTGTAAGTGAAAATGTCAAATCAGCAATTAGACCTACAAGTCTGAAAATCAGAAAGGAGATCTGAGCTAGAAATATAAGTGTGGGATTGAATGAGTTGACTTGGAACTTGAGAGCTAGAAGGGAAAAGGGAGATCATAAGGGAGTTTTAAGAAGTGAAAGCTTACAGCCCCAGAGGTGGGAATAAAGCCAGGGGAGTATAGTATTCATACGAGACAAGAAACCAGTATTTCAAGGAGGGAGTGAGTGGTCAGCTGTGTCCATGCCACTGAGAGGTAAGATAAAGACTGACAAGTATGAGATTTGAGAGTGAGGAGGTTATTATTGGTGGCTGAAAAGAGTGACACAGTAGAAATGAATTGGGAGATAAGAAGTAGAGTCCTGGTATATAGACAAGTGAAGTCAAACACACAGGGTGTTGTAAGGACAGAGGAGAAGGGTGCCTAACTCTTTCTGGGGAGTTTAAGCAATGCTTCCTAAAGGGTGTGACCGCTGTGCCGCATCCTAAGTGATAAATAGGGACTTACGGTATGAGAAGAGAAAACCAGACAAAGCAATGACACAAAGAACTGGAGAGTGACAAACAGCAGTTTTTAGGTAGAAAATGAAGTACCAGGACAGGTAGAAGTGGTGATGGATTAAGCTCCAGAGGTAGGCAGGCTCCATATAATGAAGTACCCTGGCTCCCATTACCAAACAGCTGTTATTTATTGAGTACTTACTATGTATCAGAGACTGTCTCAAGTCTTCATGTTCACTGTCCTACTTAGACCTTCTAGCGGCCCTACAGGATAAGTGTTTATCACTATTGTATAAATAACCCAAAGCTTAGGTTATTTGTCCCCGCTCTTACAGGAGTATATGGCAGATTTAAGATCTGAACCGAAGTGGGCCTGATCCAGAGCCCCACTCCTGACCTCTCTACTATACTGCCAAAGGGGAGTAACTTTATCTTTTAAGCTGGTGGAACAGAACCAAGTTTTAAATTTTTATAGAATTCGCCGACAACATTTCAATATTAGCAGAAATCACATAACACTCCAGCTTTCCATTTTCTCTTGAAAAATCGGAATATCTGATAGATGTGTGAAGGAGAAATTTGAGCACAGGGAAAAAAAATAGGAAGTACAGCTAGGTGTCTTGTTTGTTAATAGTCCATGCAACATCTGGTGAAGACCTGAGCTAAGGCAATGCTAATAATAGAAATGAAGTGAAGGAGCAGATTAGATAAACATAAGGGTAAATTGACAAGACTTGGTGGGCAGGTGCTCAGATGTGGCAAGTGAGCCAAAGAGAGGAAATGGAAGATGAGTTGTAGGTTTATTGCATGATTGGATGGGTGGTGGTACCCCCAAACGAGTTAAGAATACCAGAGGAAAAGGACAGGCAAAGATAACAAATTTGGTTTTGGACAAGTTGAATTTGAAGTATCTTCAGAATGTCTAAGTCTAGAAAGTCTTGATTGCATTCACAAACTTGGAGATTATCAGCGTATAAGTCGTAGAGATGACAACGGAAGTTTTTTCAAGGAGTTCAGTTTTGAAATCTCTTCTCTCCATCCCCACAGCTTAAATTCATGCACTCAGCATAGCTTATGGAAAATATTGTGGCAATCTCCTTACAGTTCTCCCAGTTTTTGCTCCCCACAGTCCTATGCAAAGGTTTTTTAACTGCTTCTTATTTATGACTCTTTGATGACTCTTTTGGCTACAGGGAATTGTATGTTCCTCAACACATTATAAAAATCTTCCTAATCCGGGGCGCCTGGGTGGCTCAGTCGTTGAGCGTCTGCCTTCGGCTCAGGTCATGATCCCAGGGTCCTGGGATCGAGCCCCACATCGGGCTCCCTGCTCAGCAGGAAGCCTGCTTCTCCCGCTACCATCCCCTCTGCTTGTGTTCCCTCTCTCGCTGTGTTTCTCTCTGTCAAATAAAATCTTTAAAAAAAAAAAAAATTAAAAAAAAAAAAAATCTTCCTAATCCAACCTGTTTCCTTTTCAACCTCATTTCTTACTACTGTTTCATGTGCACCCTGCATCCCAACTACCCCAGACTTGTTAGTATTCCCCTCTGTGCACCTTCATGCTACAAGTAAAGCCTCTGTAAATTTCCCAGGTCATGGAGGTATGGTTAGTTGTTTATTCTGTGCTTCCCTAGTGCTTGTGTTTTCGGGTTTTTTCTGGGTCATAACACATTATCTTATAATTATTGGCTTGTTTCTGATACAGACCCTCCACCTAGACCATGTGCCCTTTGTGTACAGGATTCAAGTCTTGTTCATCTTTGTATGCTCAGCACTTGGCATATTAGGTATTTAGATATTTGAAATGTTTGTTGTGTGAATAAATAAATGAATGTGGGGGTTCGGTGGACTGAGGACTATGAAAACCCTTCACCCAGTCTACTTTCCTGCCACCATGTACTCGGATACTTCTAAGATCTTCCAATGCCTTTACTAGCTCATCATGATAAATGTAAGTCAAATTAGTCATCACTGTCTTCATCACTTTGGGTTATTTATACAATAGTGATAAACACTTATCCTGTAGGGCCGCTAGAAGGTCTAAGTAGGACAGTGAACATGAAGACTTGAGACAGTCTCTGATACACAGTAAGTACTCAATAAATAACAGCTGTTTGGTAATGGGAGCCAGGGTACTTCATTATATGGAGCCTGCCTACCTCTGGAGCTTAATCCATCACCACTTCTACCTGTCCTGGTACTTCATTTTCTACCTAAAAACTGCTGTTTGTCACTCTCTAGTTCTTTGTGTCGTTGCTTTGTCTGGTTTTCTCTTCTCATACCGTAAGTCCCTATTTATCACTTAGGATGCGGCACAGCGGTCACACCCTTTAGGAAGCGTTGCTTAAACTCCCCAGAAAGAGTTAGGCACCCTTCTCCTCTGTCCTTACAACACCCTGTGTGTACCAAATTGGTAACCTGGTACTTACTATGTACCAGGCACTTTTCTAAGTACTTTACATATATTATTTTATTCCTCATAATACTCAGATGAAGAAACTGAGGCACAGAGGAGTTAAGTTACTTACCCAAGATCACATATCTACTAAATGGAAGAAGAGCTAGTCACTGGCATCAAATTTTTAATGCTCTTTATTGGGCCCCACATCAGCTTTCTGCTAATTAAGCTCCCTGAGGTACTTCTCAGACCTCAGCCTGTTTTCTGTGATTTCCTTTTCCTTTATTTCTTTAGTTTTGCCCAACATTCACTATTTCTTTAGCATACTCCCCGGTCCCGTGCTCACTTCCCTTCTACCAGCTGACTCACTGAGATACGGTATAGTCTTTCCAACTGACCCTAAAGATAGACACATTATGGACTCTTATGATTTTACTCTAGGAAAGATACTCTTACTCTAGGATAGACACTCTTATGGTTTTACCCCAGGAAAATGGAAAATTCACAAACATCAGAAAGTTATAAATTATGAGGCCTCATTAAGTTATCCTCTTTGGGCCTGACTAATCCTGATTTCCTTGATAAATGGTAACTAAATGTATGGAAGCCTCTGCTCTCATCTTTACCCCTGAAGCATACCTCCCTATGTCCACAGACTACGGCCCTCTAGATTCAACCAGCTCCCTCCTCACAACACCCTGGTCTTGGTTTATAGGTGTGAAGATGAGGTTAAAGCAGGACAGAGCTTCGAGGAATGTTTAGTCTAGAACCTACTTCTGTTTAATTGGCTCTTCGTCTTAATAACATGGATTTTAGTATTCCTGAGCCTCCTGACTTCGATATGTTTTCTCCCACCAGTTAAGATTCCTAACTAATAATCAGTCACCTGTGTGATTTCCTCATGTGTTAAACAAAGACAAAAACAAAACAAAAAAACACTGAAGCACAGTTTTATGTCTTTTAGGCTTTAGAAAATCTACGTGTATACCTGTGTGAAAAAATCATAGCTGAGAGACATTTCGATCATCTACGCGCAAAAAAAATACTCAGTAGAGAAGACACTGAAGAAATTTCCTGCCGAACATCAAGTAGAAAAAGGGCTGGAAAATTGTTAGACTACTTACAAGAAAACCCCAAAGGACTAGATACACTGGTTGAATCTATTCGGCGAGAAAAAACACAGAACTTCCTGATTCAGAAGATTACAGATGAAGTGCTGAAACTTAGAAATATAAAACTAGAACATCTGAAAGGTAAGATAATTTTGGTGACCAGGAATTCATTTAAGTGTAATAAATGCTTTTAAAGTAGAATACAAAACAAAAAACCCAGAGATAATCATTTATTTTCAATAAGTTTTAGCTTCACAATTACATTTGATTTACATTTTTTTAACCTCATGTCATTTCATTGAAAAAATGGGAGTATCACTCAGTGTTCTGTATTTATATTCATTTCACAATACCATTTATACAAAACTTTAGTGAAATCCCAATATATACATAAGTTTGTTTCTGAAGTCTGCAGAATGTAAGATCAATCTCTTCAGAAGTAACCCTTGAAAATGCACATCATACGTGAAAAACAATATATAGACATAGTATTTTTAGTAATTCCAACTCTGACGGTTATTTTTCCACCAGTTGATCACAGAATGAAGTGGTGGGCATATGCTTGTAAGAGTCATGTTATATAAGTTATCCATGACTTTAAACACTAGAATCACACTCAGTCTGGCATGATGAGAGAGACATGGGAATGGAAATTGACTAATGGCATAGCAAATTCACTTCCTGTGCTTCACCCTCACCCTGGAGCACACATCACTAATTGGAATACCACAGAGAATTGCCTGCCCTGTTTAAATCCTCCTGTCCCCACAAACCCTAGCTCTCTCTCTCCCTGTGCCTTTCTGTAGCGCACTTAAGATAAATGTGCATGTGTTGTAGCTCTACTCCAGCTGTTCTAGGCACTGGGGATACAGAAAAGAGTAATTTAGGGCTCTGCCCTTAAGAAACTCTGGAAGTCCATATTGGGGCACATTGGAAGTCTCCCGTCCTGAGCCATATTTTAGAAAATAGTTTCTGTAGCATAGAACAGAAATGCTGAATGTATTGTGAGGTTGAAAAGCTAGTAGGGAAAAAAATGACATATAAATGTACTTTATAGACTTCACAGATTTTACATAAACTTGGCAACTCAGGAGGTTCTGTTCTTCTAGACAGTTAGGTTAAATATTTGTTTAAACTAACAAAGAAGATAAAATTTGTGTGTGCTTATTCTTTCACCCTGAGGCTAATTGTTAGCTATACCCATTGGATATGGCAAAATTCTTTGATTAGAGTGACCACTGTCATTTAAGTAAACTGTTGAGAACCAGGACATTATTTAATGTGAAGAGGAGACTTGGGTTATAGTGCTCACTTTCCCATGAGGTAGTTCTAGAATGTTAGGCAGGACTTAACTGTTTGGGGCCTCTATTTTTTTCATCTATACTAGTGAGAAGCTATCCCAGGGGATCTCTGAAATCTCTTCCACTTCTAACACCCTGTGATTTAAGAATCCGTAATTGGTATTAATTAACTCAGAATTGTAGCATATGCTCTGTTTAAAGTTTGTTTTTTATTGGGTAATACATTTTGTGCCAGAATGCTAAAGAATATTAGTTGTGACAGCTGTTTCTTATTTTATTTTATTTATTTTTTTATTTTTAGCTGTTTCTTATTTTATGAAAAAGTTTAGGGGCTACTTAATTTTTTCCAAGTCATTCAGTGATTAAGTATATAAGGATACAAATTAAATATGAATTATAGCATGTCATTTAGCTTACTTGAGACTATTTCCTTATCTAGGAAATAAAAACAATGGTATACTTCATGGTTGTTGGGAAAAGCAAATGAAACATGAAATGGATTATGACAGAATTTATAAATTGCTCCTTAAATCTTGGTTGGGTGGTAACTAGCATGTAATCTTTAAAAACTTATGAGTATGGGCTCAATTTTTTAAGTTACTTTTTTTATTTATATCTGAATAATTTTATTATAGGACTGAAATGTAGCAGCTGTGAAGCTTTCCCAGATGGAGCCACAAACAACTTCTCTAGGTCAAATTCAGATGAGAGTAATATCTCTGAAAAACTGAGAGCATCCACTGTCATATACCATCCTGAGGGAGAATCCAGCACGGCCCCTTTTTTTTCTACGGAGTCTTCTCTGAATTTGCCTGTTCTCGAAGTCGGCAGAACTGAAAATCCTACCTTCTCTTCAACTACACTTCCCAGACCTGGGGACCCTGGGGCTCCTCCTTTGCCACCAGAGCTGCAGTTAGAAGAAGGAGGAACTTGTGGAAACTCTAGTGAAATGTTTCTTCCCTTGAGATCACGTGCTGTTTCCCATCAATGACAGTTTACAGCCTTTTAATTTTTTTTAATAGTGACAAAAAATATTTGAAAGGGTATCAATCTTTTTATAAATTTTCTATAATGACAACGTTTGATATATGTCTTTTAAAATGCAATGGAACCATACTTTGTAAATAGACTTTTTTTAGGACAAAAGAAGCATACTTTTAGATAGCTAAAGAAAATCATGTTGATCATGTACTTTTCAGTGTTTTCTATTCTTTGCATTTTTGAGGGATTGTTTTCACATTTTTTATGTTTTAAGACTAACTTTAATCGGGAACATTTCTCTATTTGAGAGTAGACTCTAAGGCTGGGAATAATGTCTCAGTGCATTTGTACCAGAATTTTTAGTCTTAATAGTCCTTTCCAACTATTCAGCAGTAAATTTGCAGATTAAGCTACATCTATATGGTAATAAAGCCAGTCACTGACAGGAAAACTGCTAATATACTGAAAAGAATCTTCCACTCTGTGGGGCTTAGAGACATTTAACAAGAGTCCCCTCTGATGCGGAGAAACATCTAAGGGAGTTTGAGCCACCTAAGATCTCAATTTGCCAAAATACATTTCTTATTAACCTTACTAATCAATACTGTTATCTTCGAATTTTCACACTGTTTGCTTATCATTTTCATTCCTACAGAAAAATCTCAGCAAAAGCCTGCAATTGCGTGTAATTTGGTGAGACTGTAAAAGTGTTTTTGTGTACTTTTCATTCTCTTTTAAAATGAGGACCACTGTACAAGTTGAAATAACTAGAACAAAATGCTGTGTGTGTGTATCTGTGTGCCAGTTCCGTCTTTAATACTTTTTGGAACAAATAGGAAATTAGCCTGATGTATCTTTTTATTATTACAAAGTCTGACTAATTTTACACCTTTATAAATTTTATGCCGTCATTGTTTTTATTTAAATTACAATTCTGCCTATTTCCTGATACACGCCTCCTATCTTTCCATTACTTTTAAGAAGCAGAGATGGAAATAGGCTATTAACAATAAAAGTTTTTCAATTATAGTGCTGGTTTTTTTGGGAAGTTTCAGGTATTTCAATAGGAAGTAAATACCTAAAATACTTTTTTATATGTGCCAATTTTTATAGAAACATTATTTCAAGTTATGAGATCAAGTTGCATTTCAGGATAGACTGATGCCTTTATTAGTCATGAAGAAGATTGGCATATTCTTTAGGTAAATTTTTTTCAAGCCTGGATGATTTTTGTAGTGTAACATTTTCTAAAGATTATGGGAAGCATGTTTCACCTTCAGCGAGGCATAAGAAAATAGTGGCATTACATTTAAAGAAGTCTCGTTAAAAAGTAGAAGCAAGCTTTTCATTCCATTAATTAAAATAAAATTTGATATGTGGTTACTTTAAATAGAATTTGCTCCGAATCAAAAAGAATTTAAATATGCTGTATCGCTTATATTTATAGTTTATAACACTGAGTTCTCTTTCAGACTCTCAACTATACAGATAATAAAATTAAGGTTTTAACAAACTTAGCCTTTTGGGTTTTCTGAATCCTCTGATGTCAATTTTTTTTTTCCTTTAAATACTGAAAACCACTTATTGCTGAAAATACATAAACTAGAAAGTCAGACTGACAGGTGGCTGAATGCAGGAATGAAAAGTTACTTTTTACAGATGCCATAGTATCACTTCATACAAAAACTATTGTGAGCTCACTTTTCAAACTTTATCTTAATTAATAGACTTTATTTTTTAGCGTAGTTTTAGATAGAAAAGTTAAGCAGAAAGTACAATGTTCCCATTTACGCCCTCTTCCTCTGTTTTCCATTTTCACATTTTGCATTAGAGTGGTACATTTGTTAGAATTGATGAACTAGTCTTGAAACATTAACTAAAGTTAGTAGTTTACATTAGGATTCACTCTGTGACATGCAGTTCTACAGGTTTGTTGTTTTGTTTTGTTTTTTTAAGACTTGATTTATTTAGATAGTGCATGTGCTAGTAGAGAGAGAGGCAGAGGGAGAGAATCCTCCAGCAGACTCCCTACTAGAGCCGATGCAAGGCTCAATCTCATGACCTTGAAATCATGACCTGAGCTGAAATCAAGAGTTGGACACTTAACTGACAGAGCCACCCAGGCACCTTGGTTCTATAGGTTTTAATAAATTCGTAAAGTCATGTATCCAACAGTGTAATATTATACGGGACAGTTTCACTGCCTTAAAAATTTCCTTTGTCCCACTTACTCATCTCTTCCTCTTCCAACCCTGGCAACCACTGATCCTTTTATTGTCTCTGCACTGTTTTTTTCCAGAATGTCACATAGTTGGAGTCATATGTAGCCCAAGTAGTATGTAACCTAAGTTTTCTCCATGTCTTTTTGTGGTGAGTGCAACTTTTCATGAGGTGATTATACATCTTTGGTCAGCATGTTGCTCTTTGTGCGAGGTCAAACATTAGCAAATTAGAAACAGGCCAGAATAATGGTAAATTTTTGTTTTGTTTCAATTTTTTTAAGAAGTGTTTTGGTTCTGTTTGAGAGTTTAGGGGCTTGTTTATTTTGATAAAGTCTTTTTATTTCCATTAAGTAATTTATCAGTCTTTTGCAGTTAGTGATTTCTGTGTCGTGTTTTAGAAATCCTGGCTTATCTCAATGTCATGATGATATTCTCCTATGTTTTTTTCTGGAAACTTAGTTGTTTTGGTTTCACAATTGGCCATATAATTCATTTTAAAGTGATTTCTTTGTACAGTATAAGGTAGAAGTCAAGCCAAGTCAAGCCTTACAGGTACTGTCTTTTACCTATGCAGTATAAAAGGGAGCAGAAAGTTCCAGGCTCTGGTCTTATCTTGTTTCGGTGGATAAATATACACACTTTTGACTTTGGGGAAAAAAGCAAACCAAGAAGCAAATATGTCTATAGTTGTTAAGTGTAATCTTATGAAGGCTGTCTGAAAGCAGAACTCCAACAAACGGAGAATAAAGTGAATGACTCAATATCACACAGCTATTTAGGGTAAAAATCCAGGGCTGTTTGGCTCCACACTCAATATTCTTTCTATAACTCTGCTTTTCTTCATATTTCTTAAATAACAAAGTTAAGAGTGGAGATAATATATTCTTTTCACTCATTAATTTAGTAATTATTTATTGAGTACCTATTTTCTAAGTGCTAGAGATACAGTGATAAAATCTGTGTTCTCACAGTACTCACGTTGTAGTTGGGGAGGTAAAATATAAGGGAAACCTGGGTAATTCTATTTACCATGGATATAAAATAGGGCGTGTGTGAGTTAAAACGTAACTTGAGAGAGAGTATTAATAGCATCATCAGGGAACTCAGAGCAGGTGACAGTTGAGCTGAGACATGTCCAAAAGGCACAGAAACCAGCTTAAAGGGACTCCCACTGGCCAAATCAGGAATAATTTCAACATCAAAATAAATCATAATGGGACACCTGGGTGGCTCAGTCGTTAAGCGTCTGCCTTCGGCTCAGGTCATAATCCCAGGGTCCTGGGATCAAGCCCCGCATCGGGCTCCCTGCTCAGCAGGAAGCCTGCTTCTCCTGCTACCATTCCCTCTGCTTGTGTTCCCTCTCTAGCTCTGTTTCTCTCTGTCAAATAAATAAAAAAATCTTTAAAAAAAATCATAATAATAAATTATAAGTCATTGGATAAAATAAGAACCCACGAGTCAATGCTAATGTAAATCAACAAATAATGTGATAAAGAATGGGATATTGACATAGTCTCAATCTCTCCTACAAAATACTTAATTACAAAGGAGGAAAAAAGTAACTCGATAGTAGAAGACCCTGCCAGATAGTACCTTAAACAGAAAAATCAAAGGGGCTTGGCTGGCCCAGCTAGTAGAACTTGTGATTCTTGATCTTGGGGGTTTGAGTTTGAGCCCTGCTTTAGGTATAGAGATTACCTAAAAATAAAATCTTTAAAAAAAGTTAAAAATCATTAGTACCAAAGCAAATGAAATCACATGCCTCCTGATAGAATGCAATGAGAAGAACACAATATCACTTTCATGATATTCTTAACAAAGATTTGTAACCTGAATTTATCACTAGGACAAATTGAGGCGTCTTCTACAAAATAACTGGTCTATAGTCTAAATATCAAGGTCCTGAAACTTAAAGACAGAAACCATTTCAGATTAAAGGAGGTAAAGAGACACGGCCACTAAAAGTAATGCATGAATCTAAACCAATTTAAAGATTATTAAATGTAAAGATTATTAAAGATTATTAAATGTTTCATTAGCAAGCAATGAAAGAGAAAGGTAGTTGAGGTAGAATTGGTAATAAGTGTTTGGACTTGGACTATATTTTACATTTGAAATAACACTTGATGACTTGTGACCTGAGCACCTGGATTAATAATGCTGCAATTTTATGGGCCATGAATTCAAGCCCCACATTTGGTGCAAAGATTACTTAAAAATAATGGTAATGCTGCAATTTAAAGACATGGGACAGATTATGGGAGGTGGGGAGTATTGAGGGTAGGAAATGAAGAGTTCAGTTTGGACATGTTTTTTAGGTATCTGTTGCTGCGTAACATACCACCCTAAAACTTAGTGGTTTAAAATAATGGCCATTTATTCATGATTCTGCAAATTGGGCTAGACTTAGCTTCTTAGTTCTTATGTTGGTCTATCCTGGGTTCATTCTGCAATCTTATAAAGGCTCAACTAGAATTGTATAAGTTCACTCACAAGTCTAGTGCCTTACCTGGATGGATACAGTAGCGGGGAGCTGACTGAGGTTCCTTATGCATGGTATTTCCAGCAGAGTAGCTGGACCTCTCTTTACGTGGCAGCCCAGGGCTCCCAGGAAAAAAAAAATGAGGGCATTTTAGTCATCAAAGCAAGGCACAAGGCTAGCCCAGATCCAAAGGGAGAGGAAATATACCCCATGATGGAAGAAGCGGCATACAGCACTGGCATGGCAGGAATTGACTGCCATCTTGGTAGAAAATCTACCACAAATATGTTAAATTTGCAGTGCTTGTTAGACATTGAAGGTGGAAACTGGGTACAGAATTTGGTGTTCAGGGAATACTTCTGGACTGGTTATATAAATGTGGGAGTTATTAGCATAAAAGGGTATTTTAAACCATGAGACTTGGGGCACCTGGGTGGCTCAGTGGGTTAAAGCCTCTGCCTTCAGCTCAGGTTGTGATCTCAGGGTCCTTGGATTGAGCCCCACATCAGGCTCTCTGCTCAGCAGGGAGTCAGCTTCCCCCCTCTCCCTCTGCCTGCCTCTCTGCCTGCTTGTGATCTCTCTCTCTCTGTCAAATAAAAAATAAATAAATAAAATAAATAAAATAAAATAAACCATGAGACTTGATGAATTCACCCTGAAACATACGGTTCATAGAAAAGAAACGCCATTCCAGGACTGAGCCCGAGGTGCTCTCACATCTAGAACTGAGACAGAAGAAGGCAAGAGAGGAAACTGAGAAGAGCCCTGTGAAATGGGAAGAGAACTAAGTGTATGATCTGGTAAAAGGCAAGAGAAAAAAATGTTTCAAGAAGGAGGCCTATCTTGTTAAAAGGTGAAGAAGCAGCCCTCGGATTTGGTCACACTGAGGCTATTGGTGGCTTTGATAACAGGGACTCGGGACTCAAACTAGGTACCCCCACCCCAGAGGCACTCAACAGTGGGCTAGGCTAGTTTTTTGGGGTTTTTTTGTTTTTGTTTTTGTTTTTAAGATTTTACTTATTTAATTGAGAGAGAGGGCACAAATGGGAGCAGCAGAGGGAGAGAGAGAATCAGACTCCCTGCTGAGCAGGGAGCTCCATACAGGGCTCAGTTCCAGGGCCCCAGGATCATGACCTGAACCAAAGGCAGACACTTAACCAACTGAGCCACCCAGGCACCCTACAACCAACTTTCTCACTTTAAGTATCATTCCGTCTTAGTTCACCAGGAGGAGTGAAAGATTTCTAGTTTTCTTAGTGATTAGGTTATATCATTTTCTGAGGGAACACACACAGAAACAAGTCATATGGAAGGACAAGTTATTGATCTAGTAAGTGGGTGTTTGAGGTCCCAGCAGGATGTCCACATGGAAAGTTTAAGAGTCAAATGGAGGTCTGGTCCAGAGGTTGGAACGGAAAGATTGGGATTGGAAACCCAGATTTGGGAGTCAGAAGCATAAGGTAGTTAATGGCATGGAAAGAAATGGGTTGGCTTGCAACTTTGTAATGCCTTCCACAAAATGATAAGTCTTGCTGAAAGATGGTATAATAAATCGGGAAACACCAGCATTTAAGGGCCATCAGGGCAAAGCAAGAATGGAAAGAAGCTGACAATGAGAAGCCAGAGAATTTGGAAGACCCACTGAGTGGTGGGATGCAATCCTAGAGGAATTTCATCAGAGACAGTTGTTCAGACCCCATTGGAATGAGGTCAAGCAGGAAAGGATTTAGTTTGGGACTTGGTAAGTCCACCACTCATAGAGGTTTCCCATGGTGCCTGTGGAAAGCAACCATACTGAGAGTAATTTTCATTTTGAAGAGGAGATTCAGTGAGATCAGAGAGAAATCCTGGCTTCTGGGCAATGGCTGGGTGAAGCGGCAGTGAAAAAACAAATTCTTATCTCTAGTATGCCTTTAACAAATTCTTACTGAATGTTGAAAATTTGGTTGGGATCACTGGCTCAGGATTTGTCTCTTCTCAGGGATCCTCAGAAAAGAGCCTAAAGCAGCCCCTGCTTGGCAAAGCATGCTCCCCGCCTCCAGCCTCGGTCCCGAGTCTGGCGGCAGGGGCCCGGTACAGCCGTCAGGAGGCGCACGCCATGCGCTCTACCGCAAGACTTGGGGCGGAGCCAACCGCGGGGCGGGCCCTGAAGCAGCTTCCGGCTTCCGGCGGAGCCCACGGTCGTCGTGCGCAGCTGTCATGGCGGCCGAGGAGAAGGACCCTCTGAGCTATTTCGCGGCTTACGGTAGCAGCAGCTCGGGTTCCTCGGGCGAGGAGGATAACAGCGAGCCGGAGGAAACGAGTCGCAGGACCCCAGATCCTGCGAAGCCGGCGGGCGGCTGTGGGAAGAAGGCCGAGAAGCGGCTGCCAGGACCCGACGAATTGTTTCGGAGCGTGACTCGACCGGCCTTTCTCTACAATCCGCTCAACAAACAGATAGACTGGGAGAGGCACGTCGTCAAGGCGCCTGAGGAGGTGAGGTTCCCGACCCGGTTTCCCGATCGTGGCCCCGGCCTCCGCCCCCTTCCTCCTGAACCCTCTCCTGGGGACCGGCACTTCGTTCCCCTCACACGCAGTCAGCTCCTGCGGGATGCCGCACCACCCCTCCCACCTCCAGCCCTGGGGAACCCGGGCCCCCTTCCCCAGCCTGGTGGGTGTCAGACCGGCCCGCAGCCCCCGCGCCCCCTTGTGAGGAGACCCAAACCTCCGCGCTCGGTGCCCCGACCCCGCGCTGCGAGGACTAACGGTGGTGACTCCCCCGCCCCCCCGCCCCTGCAGCTTCTCCCTGAGACCCCTTCCCTTTGACGCCGAAGTGCCTGCGGTGCTGCCTCCAAGACAGTGTCTGCTGCAGCCTCCTGAAGGGGTCAGCCTTGGCGTAGTATCTCTGAGACTGGATTCTTCTTTGGTAACTAAAAGTTATTAGCTTTATTCGTATAGGGAACCCTTTGGCTTTTCACTTAACAGTATTGTGATTTTGATGGGGAAAAAAATGTGTCTTTAAACCTTAAAAAAAAAAAGTCGGCCTGAACAATAAGCGAATGGCAGGGAGGTGCATGTGCCTACACCGACTGTAGGAATCTCGGTTCGTCACGGTGCTTTTTAATGTGTTTGTTTAACAGCCTCCAAAAGAATTCAAAATATGGAAGTCAAACTATGTACCACCTCCGGAGACCTACACTACTGAGAAGAAACCTCCCCCTCCAGAGCTGGATATGGCAATAAAGTGGTCTAACATATATGAGGACAATGGTGATGATGCCCCACAGAATGCTAAGAAAGCTAGGCTTCTGCCAGAAGGGGAGGAGACAGTCGAATCAGGTAAGGCGAATCAGACTCCCTTGAATAATACCTTTTGGCCCTGTGATGGGTTTAAAAAACTATATATTTAATGAGTGAAATTTAAATCTAGCGGCTTACCAAATTAACGATGGTGTGTGATTATTTTTGCTATAGTTTTGAGGAAGATTATATAAATTTGGCTTTGACATGAAGTCTCTGAAAGCTCAACCAGTAGTATTTACTGTGTTTTAGAAAAAGATCGTCACTTATTCAGGCTTTAGAGTGAAATCTATGATATCTCAACTTGTAGTTTGTATGAGTTATGATTTAAAACAGAGCCAGTTAATTCATGGATTCTTTCTTGTGACTGCAGCTTCGAAGAGCTGAAGGCTTCATTTTTTATTAAAGCAGTTGTGGTTTAAAGCCAAAATTAGTGTGACAAAATGAAGTTAATTGAGTATTACTACATAGTAATAGGAAGATAATGACTTAGTTGACTTGTTTATATCATAATTTCATCTCGTATTTGGAGTATAAGTAACCACAGTAATCTCTGCTTACACACTTTTACCCAACCCCTCAATTCCATCCTTCACACTGCAGCTAGTGATCACTTTCTAAAAGTAATGTCTGATTATGTAACTCACCTGCTTAAAATCCTTCAACAGCATAGTCAAAGCCTTCTGATAGGCCCTGCCTTTCTCTTCACGTTCATTTGGAATGGTGCTTTTTCTAGCACTTTAAGATCTCAAAATTGAAAACTGAATAGACCGTGCTATTTTATGGTTCCATGCCTTTCAACATATGTTGCTCCTTAGTCCAGAATGTTCATCTCTCCCTCTTTGGCTGGTAAACACATTCGTCCTTCAAAATCCAATTCAAAGAAAAAAAAAATGTCACCACCTCCCTCACATTATTTGCTCCTCTGTACCTTGTATGTGCCAATGCTATTGATTGTACCTGTCATCTTGTATGAGATTATTTGTTCATAAATTTGTCTTCTTTATGAAAATGAGTTCCTTTACAGTTTGTAGTACATTTTAAATATTCAGTGGGTAATTGTTGAATTGGACTATATATTTGGTCTGTCATTTTTATGGAAGGGCATGCCAGTTAAACAGATTTCTGATGTTCTCATGAATCCAGGACTACTTACTTAGCTCCTTCTACAGCCAGGCAGAGAGTTTTGTTTTAGGAGAAAGAATAACTGGTAGGAGTTCTTCCGTTTTAATTCTACTTGGCTACTGATTTTCTAGTGTGGATTCAAAGTCACTAATAAAGGCATATATTCAGTAAATGGCATCCTTTTAAATAATACCTCATACTATATAGCATTATGTAATAATAAAAAACATTTTTGGGGCGCCTGGATGTTTCAGTGGGTTAAAGCCTCTGCCTTCGGCTCAGTTCATGATCTCAGGGTCCTGGAATTGAGCCCCGCATGGGGCTCTCTGCTCAGCAGGGAGCCTGCTTCCCATCTCTCTCTGCCTGCCTCTCTGCCTACTTGTGATCTCTCTTCTCTGTCAAATAAATAAATAAATCCTTTAAAAAAGAATTTTGCATAAACAATGTTTAATCTTATACCTTGTGAAACCAGATAGGGAAATGTGGAAATTAGAGCTTAATATGGCTTGTCAATGATCACAAAACTAGAAAATGCCAAGCTGTAAAATAGGTACTTCCACATAGCGACCTAGTAAAGAAGTGGTACATAATTCATTATTACTCTTTTATAGACAGGGAAATAATCTCAGATTAGAGAATTGACCTAAGTAAATTCACACAGCTGGGAAGAGGCAGAAGTAGAATTCAAATTTAGGCCTTTAAATTGAAATGATGGCTCTATAAGCTGGGGTTTATTCTCTAATGTTTTGCAAGCTGTAGTGCTTGAGAAATAGCTGTTCTGTAGGAAGTAAGACCACTAGAGTTGATATTCAAGCTAAGGTACAAAGTAAGATAAGCTGGTGCTCTAGCTTTGTTCCTATATGGAAAAAGTGAGGATTCTATACCAGGACAAACAAGCAGAAAGAATTATCTTTTTTCCAGCTTGCCTGCGAATATGTGGCAATAATATTGTTATTCTCCTAGATGATTTCTGTTCTTTTGACTATATGATGGTCCTCCATCAGAAAGTGTACTTAGATAATATCAAACGACAAAAGGACCCAATGTTCAGTTTAAAGCTGGATCATAAAGTTAAAAGATAATCCTGGAATCTTTAATTTGAACTCTAATGTTCTTTTTTAGATACTTTCCTTTTTAGAAGTGATTTTTGCCATTTCAGAATCCCACACTGTGTTCACGAAGTCAGTATAAAATCGGTCGGTTTTTTACTTGTATTTTTTAACTTACAAAATATCTTGTTTAAGAAATTTCATATTCTTGAGGCACCTGGGTGGCTCAGTCATTAAGCATTTGCCTTCAGCTCTGGTCATGATCCTGGGGTCCTGGGATCCAGCCCATCAGGCTCCGTGCTCATCAGGAAGCCTGCTTCCCTCTCTGTTTGTGTTCCCGCTCTTGCTGTCTCTCTTTGTCAAATAAATAAAATATATTTTTTTAAGATATTATTTATTTGCCGGGGGTGGGGGGGCGGGGAGCAAGAAGCAGGCTCCTTGCTGAGCAGGGAGCCCAATGAGAGGCTTAATCCCAGGACCCTGAGATCATGACCTGAGCTGAAGGCAGAGGCCTAACCCACTGAGCCACCCAGGTGCCCCAAATAAATAAAATCTTTTTTAAAAAAGGGGGGGGCAAAAAAATTCCATACTCTTAAATTATCTAATTTTTAGATTATTAAATTATTTTTACTTTTCCTACTCGTTTTTTGCACTTTAGCCTTTTTTGCCAGTTAACTTCTTTTAGATTGATTGATTTACTTATTTATTTTAAAGTTGGGAAAGATTCAAAACTCATTGAGGCTTGCTACTTACCAGCACTTCTTGTTTGGTAATTGTGAAATGCAACTCAGTAATGCTTAGATATTATTAACATCTACTTAACCACAAAATCCTAGTTAAAGTAGCTAATGCTTTTTCTTTTTCAAGAATTTAGAAAGTTAGTTTGTATTAACAGTGTAAACTTATTTACCTCAGGTGGCATGAATTCCATAATAGAAAAATTTTTTCCTTACTAATGTATCTGTAATATATGGCACAGAGTAGAAACTCAATAATCTTGATAAATGAACATTTCAGGGTGGTTTTGTTTCATTTTTTCCTGCTATGGTTTTTAAGGCAATGCCTTGCTATGTCACTAGATGGCATTAGCTCCTGTTCATTTTCTTGTTCCAACCCTAGTAATTTGTTTTTTGTTAATTCAGTAAATTTATTTAAAATTGGCAGGTTAACAGCAGAAGTGTCTCACAATGATTTTTTTTTTTTCTTTGAAAGAGAGCCAGCACGAGCAGGGGCGAGAGGGAGAGAGCAGGGATCCCGGTGCAGGACTCTATCCCAGGACTCCAGGATTATGACCTGAGCTGAAGGCAGATGTTTAACCAACTGAGCCACCCAGGCACCCACAATCAGCTTTTTTTTTTTTTTTAAAGATTTTATTTATTTGACAGCGAAACACAGCAACACAGCGAGAGAGGGAACACAAGCAGAGGGAATGGTAGCGGGAGAAGCAGGCTTCCTGCCGAGCAAGGAGCCCGATGTGGGGCTCAATCCCAGGACCCTGGGATCATGACCTGAGCTGAAGGCAGACGCCCAACGACTGAGCCACCCAGGCGCCCCCACAATCAGCTTTTTAATAATATGTCAACAGTGGATTTTATAGCAATTGGAAAGTAATTTCAGTTTTTATATTGTGAAGATAATCTCAAAGTCAAGCAATGATGTTAATTAAACTCCAGTTAAAAAACAAAGACCTTGGCTTATTTGAGCTCTGTGCCATATTAGTTGGTTTATCCATTCTTTTTGTGTCTACATGATAAACTCTTGATTAAAACTCTGGTCTGTGAATTCCTAGGATGATCCATTGATCTGAATTTTATTTTATCTTGCTGCCTATATAAACCCATAAGTGCTTTCTGAAATATATGAGTAACACCGCCATACTGCGTTTGAGGATGAATGAAGATGAATCATCTGTGGATTCTATTCTCTACATCAACAAAGGAGATACTCTGAGTATGGTACAGTTAGCAGAAGGGAATTGAAGGCTTAGGTTGTAACTCTATTTCCTCCATAAGGATTTATGGTGTGATATAAGCAGATTGTCCCCAATTTGTTATTTTTATTATACTTTGTTTTTAATTAAGTAAGCTCTACACCCAGCATGGGGCTTGAACTTATGACCTGAAGATCAAGAGTCTCGTGCTCTACTACTTAGCCAGCCAGGCGCTGCAGTTTCCCAGTTTTTATAATATCAAGGCCTTTTTAAATATCAGAATATTTTATAGATCACCATGTGTTAGTTGTGGAACTTTGGGTATCTGTTGATTGAGAAGGTAAAGCCAAAAGTGCAATGAATCCAGTAATGTGCTTAAAATAAATTTGTATTTTAAAATTTATAACTTCTACATGTTAGTCTATATGGAGTTCTTAACATAAAGCCACACACATGTTCAAAGAGAATACAGTTTTGGTGAAACTTCTACCTGTGAGTGCTTTTTAAATTTCAAAATAAAAAAAAAAAAAATTTCAAAATAAATGGACAGGGGTTCTAAATAGGAAAGGAAGTTGTTTTGCAGGGAGAGAAAGCAGATTGGAAAGGAAAGAACAGCTGATGACCATTTAAATAATGTCATGGTTAGATTGATGGTCTTCTTTAGTAAAAAGAATAGAATGTTCCGTTTTTATAACATGTAGATTATTTAAATACACACAAAGTGTATACTGTGGAATATATGGGAGTAGCTTTTTGTTCTCATTTTAAACTACTTAATATAGCACTAAAAGGTCACTCTGAATTTTTTATGACACTACAATTTAAAAATTTCTTATTTTTTACTTGCACTTTAAAATCAGAGTTCTAAATTTAATTTTTGGTTTTTATTAGGAAACCAGAAGAAACATAAGCTGAGGATAATGATTTTGGTCTAAAGTCAATGAAATTTTAATACTTAACTTTTTTAAAATTACTGATTAAAACTTTTCCTTTCCTGTTTTAAAGATGATGAAAAAGATGAGCATACTTCTAAAAAGCGCAAAGTAGACCCAGGAGAACCAACAAAGAAGAAAAAGTAGAAAACAACAAAAGACAAGAATTTCTGGACTGTGAAACTTGTTGAAATGGTTTTTTTTGACATTTTAAATTATTGTGAAACAACATCTCCATGAAAGTACATGTTAATTAACTAATAATAAGTATTGCTGTGGGAACTTTCCACTGTAGAATTCATTTTTTATTTAAAACTTTATTTAAAACTCAAGTGGTGATTTGTGATTGTGAAATTGACAACACGTGGAAGCATTCTTGCTGTCACAGAACTGGTGACATGCTTTGAGAGTTTTGTCACATGTCAACATGCCAATGTTCTATGAACCTTTTATAAAGGAATATATTTTTGAATATATTGTAATGTACTGTGAACTTGTAGGGTGCTTTTCAACAGTGTTTGTACAGTGTAAATAGATCATGGAAATAAAATTACTTATTCAATATTACTATTATTGCATAACATTAGCATTTGAATATTTGTCTGTGACAAGTATCCTCTTTGCCATGTGATGTTTTAGTAGTAGATATTACCATCTAGGAGTACCTCCTATGTTCCAGGTGCTTTGTGGATACTTTTTCTCTGATCCTCAAACAGCCTGGTAAAGCAGGTACTAGTGGCTTCAATTTATAATAGAGATTAACTTACCCAAGGTTCCACAGCAAGTGAGCAGTGATTTGGGGACTTAACTAAGGATACTTGAACTGTAAAATTATCACCCTGAGCCACCTACCCACCAATCAAACTTTCGTGATCTTCGAGGGACTACAGTTGTCATGGCTTCAGGTACTCTCTGTGGTAAGCAGGGAGATCTTTCCTGATTATATTACTGTGCTTTATCATGTAAGCCTTATGTGATGGTTATTCATTAATTTCCCTGATAGTTTGCTGAAGATAAAGATTCTCTATAAAGAATTGCCAGATGTAGCAACTAGAAATAGAGAACACCCAGATAAATTTGAATTTTAGATAAGTAATGTTTTGTATGTGCAATATGTGGGACATACTTACACTAAATATTTGTTTATCTGCGACTCAGATTTATCTGAGCATCTTGTGTTATGTTTTGTTTTTGTGCATGGCTCCTATTTTACGGCTTTGCCTGTAGTAATCAAAATCAGCAAGAGGTAGTCAGGAAATTAATCATCGTTGATTTTACTTCTACAGTCCAAAATTCAGTGCAGTTATTTGTAGCATTTTGAACTATAAAAAGGAGAGGCTATACATTGTATCAATCATTCCATGAGTCTTAATGCCTTTCAGAGACAGTTAATTACAGGACACTGCACCTTTAGTGTATAAGAAGAATTAAAGACATTGGTCTTTGAGTTTTAAAAAAATCCTCAGTCCAGGTGTTTTTCTTCAGTACTGGAAATCAGTATTTGAAAAACTATAAAATTTGCTTAATTGGGAACATGGATCAAGTAGATTAAGATTTGCAAAAGGCATTAAAATGATGGTGCTAGCCACTGTGTTTTGTGGAATGAGGAAGGAATATAAACAGTATGATAGCTTCCAATACATCTCAAATTTACAAAAAATAATTCTATGGCTGCTTTTTTTTTTAAAGATTTTATTTATTTATCTGACAGAGACACAGCGAGAGAGGGAGCACAAGCAGGGGGAGCAGCAGAGGGAGAGGGACAAGCAGGCTTCCTGCTGAGCTGAGAGCCCAATGCTGGGGCTGATCCCAGGACCCCGAGATCATGACCTGAGCCGAAGGCAGATCCTCAACCGATTGAGCCACCCAGGTGCCTCTCTATGGCTGCTTTATCCTTTATGTTTATAGATTCATGTTTCCCAAAATTGAAGTAATTGGTAAAGCAAGAAACTTTTTGTTTAAAGCTTTTATATATGAATAATTTAGAGGACTATAATATCATATTAGGGAGTGGCATCAGTTGATAAAGTATGACTCCAGTCATACTTTGACTCCAAACTAAACAAATGGAATTATAATTTTGAATTCTTGATTCCCAAATCTAGAGAAATCTATTGTCTGGATACATGTATTAGAGGAGCAGACATCTCAAGAAGTCACTGAAATATTACAAGATTTAAAAATTAGCATGAAGGCAAAACTCATACAAAAAAACAGAACCCAGCAAGCCACTGTCTGGAAATCTAACCTCTTTTTATCACCGATTGGTTCAGCTTCCAACTTGTAACAGTTAGTTAGAACAAAAGCTCACTAGATCAGTCTCTAGTGATGCTTTGATGCTGTTACCCTTCTAAAAGGTAACTGAATGGGAGTGGTGGGGAGAAATAAATACTGCTTTTCTGGAAAGGATATTGGTATTTTAGGACATACAGTGGCTACACTTGTGAGTTCATCATGCCCCTGCTGGGAGATGTACACCTACTTGAGTAGTTCTAATGGAGGAGGCGGAAGAGAAACTTTAGGAAGAAGGAGGCTAAATATTTTGGAGCAGTCTGATTGTGCCATTTGTATTTCACTGGGTTTCTTTTCAAAATATGACCAAAAACAGGGAGAAAGGGACCTCTATTCAAGTTGTTTCTTTTTTAGACAAGTCACTTGATATTTGACTGTTTCCTCATCTTTAAGGAAGTTAGGCCACATCAGGCATAAATGACTTTTGTGCAAGGATAAAATTTGAGAACTAAGCATCTGTGGGCCATATTTTAAAATTCAAAGTGTAAATAGCATTAGGGAGCTTGGTGGAAAATGTTCTATCTAGAATCAAAGAACATTACTGAGAAAATTCACACTGATTTTTAGCCATTAAAATACTCATATTACCTGGACTTACTTGCAAACTTGTAACTTTCTACTCTAGATCCTTAATGCTGTGTCATGCTTTCGCTTTCACAAAGTTCAATCACATAGTATTTTGGTTTCCAAAAACCTGATGAGGTAGGCTTTATCATTTCCAAATTAGAGAAGTGGAAAACAGGCCCAGCCAGATAAAACAATATGGCTACACATATGTGAGTTAGCTTCAGAGCTCAGGCTAGAATCTGTAATCACATTCCATATGAAGTTTATGGAGCAGAGCACTGTGTTTGGAAAAAAAGACCCATCTTTATTTTAGCGAAGTCACACTGGTAGCCAGAAGGAGAAAGGACATGTAAGGACCAAGTCAGAAAGACCGGTTGCAGTAGTTCTCTAGAGCAGTAAGTATCTGCATGAACTAAGGCATTGGAGAGGAAA
>CM053606.1:61446283-61458628 GCA_028646535.1 Procyon lotor | reverse complement strand
AAGCAGGCTCCCTGCTGAGCAGAGAGCCTGATGCCAGGCTGGATCCCAGGACCCTGAGATCATGACCTGAGCCGAAGGCAGAGGCTTAACCCACTGAGCCACCCAGGTGCCCCTTAGTGAGGGTTTTTTTAATTGCAAACTACATATATATAGTTTACAATATATATTTATATTATTTATAATTATATATATTAAAAATAAATATATTTAATTAAAATTTAAATGGGCTGATGCAGGTTTGGACTTGACCTGCATGTAAAACATGTTGCCACAACATTTAGGCACACAACTCTACTAGAGATATTTTAAAAATATAAAATATTTTTACAGCTATCTGCATGAACTCAACAACTCTGAATAAGTCAGACTCCTGACTAATTAAAACCACAGCTGGACTTCAGTGTCATTGGTGGTATTTCGGGTTTTAGCCTTTTGTGTCCATACTGAACTGCTTCCCTATTTCACTTACTACAGAAGCTCAGGCATTCTTACAAAGAATCCCCAGCAAGTGTTTTTGGACTTTTCATTATATTCTAAAGCTTTCTCTCTTCCCTTTACCTAGTTTTCCCAATTTAAAGCATTGCATTGCATTATAATGCAAAAAAAAAAAAAGGAAGCAAGAAGCATTTGTATGGAGGGCCTCTGCCGATTTTGTTCATTGACTAGAACCATGCCTGGCACCTAAAAGGTATTCAGTAGAACTCCTGATTGTTGATGGTGAACTGAATTTTTCACATTGGTGTGGAAGTGATCCTCCAGAGGCTTGTGTCTCCAGTTATATGGGCCAATAAATCTTGACAGTTTAAACCAGTTTGAGTTCAGTTTTCTGTCATTTTCCATCAAAAATATCCTAACTGATGTGAAACTTCTTACTCCCTTGGTTTGTTGTAAGGCCCCACGCTGCCCTAATTCTCTTCTCTGTTTCTCCTCTCCAGCTCCTCTGCCACCTACCCTGGAAGGCCAGCGTAGCCTGTGTTTTGCCTTCTCATGCTCTACACTCATTCTTGATTTCAGCAGAGTTCGTGCTACCACAATCAGTAACACTCTGATGGTTCCCTATACTGTTTGGCTTGCCAGAATGTTCTTGTAAAACCCCAGATTTGTGTATCCAGTTGTACATCTCTGCCTGAGTCTAAAGGCCCCTCACATACAGGAAGGATGTGCAAAGCCCAACACACGGGCAATTCCCAAACCACCTCCTGTATTTTGTTCCTGGTTAATTGCATCACCAACCCAAAAAACTGCCCTCCGACCCGACTCCCCATCACATGGATTTAGTTACTAAATCCTAAGGGTTTTCTCCACTCATGCTCACACACTTATTAATCCAGCTCTAACGAATCATTTATAATTCCCCAGATATGCTAGTTTGTTAGTTCTGTGTGTTCACTTGTACCGTTTGCTTGGCCTGGCCTTTCTGCTTCCTGAACTCCTGCTTATCCCTCTCTTATGTAACCTGGTCTGTTAACTCCGTGTCTGCACCTTTCCATTGCTTGTCCGGGTGCTCAGTACTAAATAGCCAACATTTACTGAGTACTTACTGAAACCAGTAACCAAAGAATTAATGGGGCTACTCGAAGCCACAGCTGCAGACTACTAAGTGCAGGTGCAACTTTTTACCTACACTTTTTTCAGATGCCTTTACATTTACCTGATATTCCCTCAAGAGGTGGATTTGAGGCTGGCCCTCCTGTCTTGTTTGGCCGCCTCTTGAATAAACCCTCTCCTTGCTGCACTCTTGTCTTCAGTGATTGTTTTTGCTGTGAATTGGGTGGATGAACTTGGATTTGGTTATATTACTATGTGCCAGGCATTGTTCTTGGTGCTATACATGTATTAACTCATTTAATTTGATGAGGTAGGTGCTATTACTAGCCCTACTTTCCCTTACCCCCCACCCCCGGGGGAGAAAAGAGAGGTACAGAAAGGTTGATTTGCTCCAGGTTGGTAAAGCTGGGACGGCCGGCAGTCTGGCTTCTGACCCAGGACACGCCTTCACTGCACTGGAGAGGAGCAAGGAGCGCCCGAATATACCGGTAGACTGATTTACTAATTTGTATATGTTTCATTCAAGGATATGTTATCCCTAGAAGGCACTCAGAGCACAAATATTTGGAGAGTTAATGAATTTAAAACCAGTTCACTAACCAGAGGGGTAACATTTGTTTAATGCTATGGAAAGCATAGTCAATAAGTGTTGTAGGAAGATTAATGCGTATTTCAATGATTTAGTACCTTCTTTATCACATATTTGGAGTATTTTTTTCAGAGAAAGCCTTACAGCAGCAGGGCTGGGAATATACCCCTCTCCCTCCAAAAATATACTTCTGCTTTTCACTTGTTTTTCAAAGTCTACAGTCTTTTAAGCAAAATGATATAGCTTTAAGTCATAAGCTCGGCCTCGAATTTCATTGGCTTTTTTAACCTTTCAACAATGGCTCGAGTTTAGAATCCTAGCACCAGGGCATGGGAAGGCCTCCAGAGGTCCTCCGGTACAGCCTTGCCAGAATGTAGGAATGTCTTCTCTGTAATCTTTGTCTCTCTTTTCTAGGTTCACAGATGAGCCCACAAAATGACAGGTTTACAGGCTGGATTTGAAAAGCCATTTCCTGTGTGTCTGTAATATTTTGGTTCGCAGGGTCTGGAACTCCTGTTCCTTTCCCTGTGTTTACCATTGTCTGAAAAAGAAGAAACAGAATTTGGTGCATATTATTGAAGTAAAAGTGCAGCTCTATTCCTGGCATAATTACCTGTCTCCATTTCCACTTGGGACCAAAATTCTAGCAACCTTCTCTGGCACCCTGGGGAGTTTGCATTAACGGTTTAAATTTAGAATTCCTGAGAGAAGGCAATGAAATAACAAAACAATCACTTCCAACTAAAGAGGGGACTTGCCTGCAAGCAAAGTTATAAGCAAGCCAAACTCAGAAATAACTCCTCTGAGGCTCCGGGGACCCGGTGGGGGGGAGGGGGAGTGCCCTTAAGACCCTTTTGCTAGTTTTCGCTAGTTTTCAGTTTGGAGACACAGATGCACACACCCTGAGGATTTCCCAGGCAATAGGACCTTCCTCTCCTCTTTTTACCAAGCTCTGCCTCGGGCTTTGCCCTCCAGTCCTCTCCTCAACTACAAAAAGTGGCCTAAAAAGCCTTAGCAGTAACATTTCTTCCATACCATCTGGAATGCATACGTCCAATATGTAAGGCATAAAATCTATTTTTTTCTTTAAATTTAGGCTTAATTACTTGAGCTCACAATCCTGCAGGCCCCTGCATCCCTCCATACCAAACTAATTAGAACAATTATCTGAGCCATCCAGGGCTCCAGATCTGTTAAAGCCTGTTATTGAGGTTAACAAATGAGAGGGTTAATTTCTCCAGATTGCTCCATAGTTGGCGAAGAAAGATAACAAGACTTTTACATTAGTAGGGTGCTTTTGGGATTTCAAGCTATTTTTTCTCAACACCAAACTCCCACCTAGGAGAAGAGCTTACTCTGGGGTTCCAGCCTGTCTGGAGGTAAGTGACTTAATTCTGAATGAAGCCCTTGGAATTCACTACTACAGATGGAAGAGGGCTTCCTGGCCTTGCTGCTTCGATTGTGTAAAAAAGAGTTTGATACTTTGATTGCCTGGTAGTAGCCTCTGGGGCCGACTTGGAGATGTTGACTTAAAACCTTATACAGAAAGTGGTTTTTTTCCTAGATAATTAGACCAGGGCCCTGTATATTTTTAACTTAAATTCATCCAGTCACTTTGGCTAATTATAAGCTACCTAGGTTTTTCTATTTTTCCACGTTTGTGTCCCCTGTAACAGTAGCTATCCTATGTCCATTTTTCTGGGTAGCTAAACTGGAGTTCCTAATTTAATCTTTTTTGCCCTGGAGGGATTTTTTTTTTAGATAGCTTAGCCTAGCATTGAATTTTTTTTCAAGTCCAAGAGAGTTAGTTAAAAAATGATTCGAGTTTCTTAGCATTACTGTGATTTCAAATAATTCTTCCAACAGAGATTTGTGGAAATGTGATAAAAAGTGATGGGAAACAGGTTTTCAATGGTCTCACTGAAAGGCCAAAAGTTAGGAAAAAAATAATCCTTATGTCAGAGGCGCAGAAAACAAAAACTTGTATGTTTTCTTAACTACAAATCTATTTGTCTTTTTCAAGGACAGGATCAAAGTTTATGACAAAAACACAGTAACTATTACTTTCAAGTAACATTGTTCCAATTAAGTCTTGTAACATTAATGTTATACATAAATTGTTTATAATAGTAATGTTCATTTAAAAATATTTCTGGGGGCGCCTGGGTTGCTCAGTCAGTTAAACGTCTGCCTTCAGCTCAGAGAGTCTCATATCAGGCTCCCTGCTCAGTGGGGAGCCTGCTTCTCCCTCTCCCTCTCCCTCCCACAGCTTGTGCTCCCTTGCTCTTTAAAATAAGTAAAATCTTTAAAAAAAAAAAAAAAAGGAAAACTGATTATGGGGGGTGCCTCAGTGTGGCACAGTTAAGTGGCAAAGGCTTAGTTTGGACTCAGGTTGAGATCTCAGGGTCTTGTGATTGAGCCCCATGTCAGGAGGCTCCATGGTCAATGGGAAGCCTGCTTGAGACTCTCTCTCCCTCTGCCTCTAGAAATCACATTTAGTGGAGAAATCCACTGGTAACATTTTGATATAGACTATTAGAGTGTTTTTTCCTATGCAGGTATTCTGAACAGTATAGATATTCCATGTTTTACATTAAGCATTATTAATCCCGTAAGAATTCCCCAAACACCTTTTTAAATTTTCATTTATCTATTGGACTTTGAAATCATTTCCACATTTTTCATCACTATAAATAACGCTGAGATGAACATCTTGTAATTTAGTATTCAGTTGTAGAATTTGATTATAGAACTGCTTTTGAGAGTAGGAATTTAAGACAATCCTATGTAAAGTTGATCTGGTTTGCTTGACTTAACGCACCTAACTTCTTGAGACCACCTCTAAACAAATATTTTAAAAGTTTTCATACTTCTTTTTGACCTCCTACATGTTAAGTCCCTTTCCAGAAACCAGCTGTTTATAACAACAATCTGGTATTTCATTTTTTAAAGATCCTATTTATTTGACAGAGAGATAGCACAAGCAAGGGGAGCAGCAGGCAAAGGGAGAGGGAGAAGCAGATTCCCCTCGGAGCAAGGAGCTCACTGCAGGGCTCGATCCCAGGACCCCAGGATTATGACCTGAGCCAAAGGTAGATGCCTAACCAACTGAGCCACACAGGTGTCCCAAACAATCTGGTGTTTCTAACATGACTTCTTTATAGCTGCTCTGAAAAACCATATTTCTTTTTAGACTGCTTCAAAAACCTACACAGATTCCAAAAAGCCATTCCCCAGTGCTCAAATTGAGAACCTGGTTATTTTGCTTTCAGCAAAAGGAATCTGTGGCCACTCTAAACTAAAGACAGATTCGAAGGTGGAATGTGGACAGAGGGGAAAAATAAAGCTGACTGGACTTGCCCCCCACCCCACATCTACATTATTGACAATAGAATTGCAATTAATAGAGAGGAACCTTAGGTGGAGCCAGAGGCTGCTGGAGAAATCCTCTCCTCATTCAGGCTCCCCCACTCCCCCCCAGCAGAGGGCTGGCCTTACCACAGGCGTCCAGAGCCAGCCAGCCTAGGAGAGAGAGTGCCAGGGAGCACCTCCTCTCAAAGAAAGGAAAGAAAAAAAATGCCTCCTTATCGCGGTTTATGGAATTGGGGAAATTCCACAACCAGAGCTCCCAGTAAAGTTTTACCAGAGGGTTTACAAAGCAGACTCCCAGGAGGGGAGTTCCCTGGGAGAAGTAACTTTATCCCCACTTTCATCTTGTCACTTAATCACATTTATATTGTTACCTCTGTGCTGGGCAAATCTTATCTCCCTAACTGGATTTGGAGCTGCTGGAGAGTCAGCAGAGCCTTACAGGTCTTGTGGAACAAATCCTCGAACCCAGCCCAAAGCAATAAAATTAGAAGTTGTTCTATAATTATTTGTACCCATGAACCAACACTTAGCATCTTAGAGCAGATGAGTCTTCAGGTCCTTCCCTGTCAAGTCTATTTTCAATAGGGGACTGAGCAAAGCAACCCAGGGGAAAAGAGCAGTTTACCAACATCCATTTCCCTGGGCTGGCCCTAAAGAAAGCTAACCAAGTCCAACTCTGATTCTTGTCCCTCAGTTAATCCAACTGTTAGTAACCTTCAATTAACTGAGATCCTTCCCCACTTCCTCAATTTTTAGGGAAAAAAAAAATAAGAAAACTATAGGGATTTTTACTTCTTTTTTCTTTTTCTGGGGTGTGGTTTATTTCTTAAAAAACAAGTAAAACTACTTCCTCAGGATTGGCCATGCACTAGGCAAAAATCTAACTCAGTCTCCTCAACCTACTCTGTCAAGTGTTTCCAGAAATATGTCCCAAGAAAACTGCTAGCAGATGCTCTGAGGAAAGGTTTCCATTGACAAAGTCTAGAATTCTTCCCTTCTAGATATTCCAATGAACACAAGAGTTACAAGAGTTCTGAGGAGTCATTCAATAAAGAAGCCTCTACCTTCTTGGCTCCAGTGTCTCAAACTTACCTGAGCACAGAATTCTTCTGAGGAACAGCTGCAAAAATTTGTGGAATGCACTTGCAGACATTCCACTCTTCACCACATGGGTTGACAATACTCATTTGGGTTTACGCTGGGGCGTGCAGGGAAAGTTGATCATCAATTACTCAAGGAGTATCTTCAGTAGAGTCTATTTGCTAATTTATTTTTCAAAATAGTTGTTGAATCAGATTTTTTTTTAAGGATTTTATTTATTTGACGGAGAGAGAGATCACAAGTAGGCAGAGAGGCAGGCAGAGAAAGAGGGGGAAGCAGGCTCCCCGCTGAGCAGAGAGCCCCATGCAGGGCTCGATCCCAGGACCCTGAGATCATGACCTGAGCCGAAGGCAGAGGCTTTAACTCACTGAGCCATCCAGGCACCCCAACCAAGATATTTTTTTAAAGATTTATTTATTTGAGAGCGTAGAGCGAGAACACAAGGGGGGAGGGGCAGAGGGAGATGAAGAAGACGACTCCCCCACTCCTTACCCTCCCGCCCTGGGCTCTGAGTAGGGAGCGTGATGCAGGGCTCAATGCCCTGGGATCATGGCCTGAGCCAAAGGCAGACGCTTAACCAACTGAGCCACCCAGGCGTTTCCCCCCTTTTTTCTAATCAAATATATTTTTAACAGAAATGCAAATTAATCCTCCTAAGGGATACTATTTCTCCCTAAGTAGATTAGAAAAATGGCACTTGACAACACATTCTGGTAATGATATGGAGACATAGCATTCTCATACAGTGCAAGTAGGAAGGCAAAATGATCTAAATCTATGGAGAACAATTTGGCAAAAACTACAGAAATTACAAACATATTTAGCTGTTGACCCAGCAATCTCACTTGTGGGATTTTATCCTGTAGGGTATGCCTATACGTGTACAAAATGATATATGTAAAAAGTTATTTATTGAAACATTTATCATAGCAAAATACTGGAATGAATTCAAGTGACATAGGGGAATGACTGGTTAAATAACTATGGTTTATCCACACAAGCATTCAGTACCAAATATAAGGAAAAAAAGAATTTCTCTGGATGGATATGGAAAGATATCCAACATAAACCATAAAATGAAAAAAGGAAATTGCTACTGTCTTTTGTATAAAAAAGGGGATGATAAAAAATATATTCACCAGACAATGGAATAATTTAGTGCTAAAAGGAAATGAACTGTCAAGCCATGAAAACATGGGGGAAAAGTGCATAAATGAAGGAAACCAATTTGAAAAGGCTACATACTGTATGATTCCATTTGTATGACATTCTGGCAAAACTATGGGGATCTCTGGGGGTGGAGAGTCTGTTTCTCCCTCTCCCCCTGGTCCTCCTCCCCACTTGTTTGCACGCTCTCTCCTTCTCGATCCCAAATAAATAAATACAATATTAAAAAAAAAAAAAAGGCAGAACTATGAAGACTGTAAGAAGATCAGTGGTTGCCAGGAGTTGGGGTTTTAGGAATTTTAAGGCAGTGAAAAGACTCTATATGATGTTGGCTACATGTTATCCATTTGTCCAAACCCGTAGAACATAGAACGTACAACACCAAGAGCAAGTTGTAATGTAAACTATGGACTCTGGGTGATTATGTTGTGTTGATGTAGCTTCATCAGCTGTAATAAATGTACTACTCTGGGGGGGAGGCGTGGATAATGGGGAGGGCTGTGGGTATGTGGAGGCAGGAGATATATGGGAAAAATCCATACCTTCCTCTCAATTTTGCTGAAACCTACTCTAAAAAAAAAGCCTTTTAAAAATATATGGAGCCATGTTTGTTTGTGTTTGTATAAGGTAAAACTGCAACTACACAGAAGAAACCAATAAAAGTAGTCACCTATAGAGGACAGGGGAAGTTTGGTATAAATAACGACAATGTCGAACTTTACCTAAGCCCTGTGTTCCAGAAAACCTGAAGGCTAAGAAATCCCCTGACCCTTTTGTGTCCTAGGAAATAGCAAAGGAACTTCCATCTATCTGAAACTAGACCGATTCTTCCTAAGAGTCCCATAGGACTCCTGCAGATGACTCCCTTGTTGACCTGCACCTTCCGTCTCTTTAAGACATCCCTCATTAATGAACGCTCTTCCTATTAGAACAGCTAGAATAAAATTATCTCTATAATTGTCCCCTGCATTTTCACAACAAGCATGGGGACAGAGGTTGAAGACTTCTTAGGGTAAACCTGTATATATCGTTGTGATGTTCAAACCATGTATGTGACTGCCTTGTCTACATTAAAATTTTTTTTTAATTTAAAATATGAAACAAGCCAAAGATACTTTTGACAAACTAGAGGCTACCTTGAGAGTGCCATTAACTAGACTTCCTCAGGACTGGCATCCCAGGTCACTGTTTCAGGATAGAAGCCTGTCCCACTCTTCAGCTTTCTCTGTTGACCAATGAGATGACCGCTCACTGACCTTCCCAGGCTTTTCCTTCCTTACAAGTACGCTTGTAATGAGAGAACATGGAGAGAAAGGAAAAAGAGGGAAAAGGCAGGAAGTGGTTCTATCTTCTCATGTATATATTTTTTAACCAATGGCTAATAAAATTCCCTAGTTCGAACCCATAATCTTTCCTCCTATCACAGAAACAGAACTCCATTTTTCTCTTTTCTTCCTCCATGTCTTCTTACCCTTTGGATCATCTCTCCACTTCCCCCTTCACTTTTCGTTAATGTTTTGGAAGCCTGAGCCTACGTGTACCTCATGCATGGCCGCTTCCCCATAGTTGCTGGCTGGATGGATGTAGTGGCCTTGTTTTGATGACCGGTCCTAAGAAAGGGCACTGCAATTTCCTGGAAGGAACCTGGGTCACTGAGTGACCAGGAGGAGCAAAGCTGCCCTGAACACCTAGACCATTCATACTAAAACTATCACATGAGAGAAAAAGAAACTTCTTTTATATGCCACTGTATGTATTAACTGTATTCAAACCAGTACAGTTTCTTTTCAAGGAAATTGAAAGAATTGTATTAGATAATCTCTAAGAAGCTTCCCAGGGCTAACTTGTGTGAATCAAAGCTAATTTTGCCACCATGAAGGGTTATAGAGGCTTTGACCCATAGAGCGGGTCTTCACGCACAGCTGCGATACACTTGTTACTCTCTGGCTGAATGGATAAGACCTGGACTTTGGGTGCAGCCCTCATAAATCCAATTCCTGGCCCTGCTCCCTGCCACCTGTGACCTTGGGCAAATTGCTTAAGCTGTCTGAGTCTCACTTCCTTATCTATAAAATTCAGATAACATTAGGAACTGTTTCACAACCTGAGGTAATCCAGGAGTTCTTGACTAATAATAAATGCTCAATAAATTGTAGGGTTTTTTTTTGTTTTTGTTTTTTGTTTTGTTTTGTTTTGGTTTTTTTATCACTGGTGCTGTTAATGTAATTGTGATCATGAACTTTGTTAAGAATATAAACCTCAGCCTTAATAATGTTTCGACGGACAGATCCTATCCAAATTCTGATTATCTGCTTTGTATCATCATTTTAAAGAATGAATGGACAAAGAAGCATCACAACTGATGAAAATCGCTGCAAAGGGTGAGGCAAATGGATATGGAAGAGGCATCTGCTCTTTGCCAATGTGTAGGTCTCCTGTTTCCTGGGAATGTGAGAGACCATACTTCTAGCCATTTTGTGGTTATGCAAGACATCGTGACTAGTTCTCGTCAAGGGATGGTGAGTCAAAGTGCTGTATATGACATCTGGTGCAGGGTATTTCAGAGCTGATGTGCAGCTCTGTCATCTCTCTTTCCCTAAAGTCCCTGGTTGAGCCGATAGCATCATACTCTGGTGGAGCCCCATCAACCTGGGTCCTCGAATGACTATATGGAGCGGTCTGCTTCTCAACCCAACCTCTACTAACCCACATTGGACATGTGGAATAAGAAATAAACCTATTGTGTTGACCTTGAATATGTTATCACATTACGTATTTTTTTCTAATATAATGAGGAATGACCAAGTTGCCATAATATCCAGAATACCTAAGCCTTTGCATTGAAAGACCAAAGTGCCCACTGTTTGCCAACTGTGATGGCCCTTGCTGGAAATTTCCATGATTAAAATACCTAAAGGTGATTTAAAACAGAATTTTTTATTCCATTAACAAAAGCATACCAATAAAATTTCCAGGAGTGATTAATTACAGAAGTTCTATGATTAGAGCCCCTAGGGGTATAGAGAAAAGCTCTTAACATTTTTTGCCGAGTGTATTGAGATGACTTTTTAAAAAATATTATTTATTTCTCAGAGAGAGTGGGGGCTGGGGACAGGGGAAAGAGACAAGCGGACTCCCCGCAAAGCTCAGAGCTTGATCCCACTACCCTGAGATCACGACCTGACCCAAAATTAAGAGTCAGCTGCCCAACCAACCAACTGAGCTACCCAGGCACTTCAAGATGATTTTTTAAATAGTTTTTCTAATTTTTTAAAAGACTTTTTTTATTTCACAGAGAAAGAGCACAAGCAGGGAGAGCAGCAGATAGAGGGAGAGGGAAATGCAGGCTCCCTGCTGATCAAGGGGCCCAATTCGGGGCTCGATCCCAGGACCCCAGGACCATGACCTGATGCTTAACCGACTGAGCCACCCAGGCAGCCCTCCCCAGATGATTTTTTTAATGTATATTTATCGCACAGTTGTTAAGAATACCCCAACTCTAACTGACTCTGAAATCAGACTGCCTAGATTTGAATCTTGACTTCACTTCTTATTTTAAGAAAGTTTAATTTCTCTGGCCCTCAGTTTCTTCATGCATCTCATTTATATAGTTGTTAGAAGAATTAAATGGGTTAACATATATAAAGTTCTTAGACTGTGCGTGACACATAGTAGGTCTTATATAAGTGCTAGCTCTTAATATATGATTATTTCTAATGATTTATGAAGTTAGAAATTATACCCTATGATCCTATCATAACAATAGACTGGTAAGTCATTGACACAGAATAGAGAACCCAGAAATAGACTCAAGGCTGGAGTGCTATCCCCTTGGCTTGCATATCATCCCTGCAGCAGTAATTTACAGACAGTGTCTGTTCTGCCTGATCTGGGTGTGTGCTGTTTTTGCTCTTTATGTTTTGAATGCACCCTTGGTCCCAGGCCATGGAAGCTTAGTACATGCAAAATAGGGGCTCAGTTGGTTGAGTGTCTGACTCTTGATTTTGGCTTAGGTCATGATCTCGGGGTTCTGGAATCCGGGTCCACAGCAGGCTCTGCACTCAGCAGGGGTCTGCGTGGGATTCTCCCTCTCCCTCTGCCCCTCTCCAAATCAAGCTCTGTGCGTGTGTACGTGTCTCTCCCTGTGTGTCTCTGTCTCTTTAATTTATTAATTAGAGAACAGGCAGGGGGAGGGGTGGCACAGGACAAGGAGACTCCCTGCTGAGTGCAGGGTTGGACCTGGGGCTCCATCCCAGGACCCTGAGATCTTGACCTGTACTGAAGTGAGATGCCTAATTGAATAAGCCACCCAGGCACCCCAATAAATAAATCTTTTTAAAAATGTGGTGCTTTGACTCAATGGTTAAATCTTATTTATTCGCATGTATTGCTGATAAATACCTTGCTATACATGTGGTAAATAAAGTGACAGAGTTACCTTATACTATATAGACCCAAATTTCAGATAGAGTTGAGTTTAAATGTAAAAAAAAAATCTAACAATGGAAATTTAGCCCTGAATGTTGGAAAGACTTTCAGCAGGAAATTTAGAAGCTGTAAAATTAAGA
>CM053606.1:61404141-61445783 GCA_028646535.1 Procyon lotor | reverse complement strand
TCATCCACACAATGAAAAAATTATGCAGTCATCAAAAAGAGTAAGTTTGGAACTATACCAGCTTTCTTGAAGGGATCTCCATGATACCATTTAGATGAGACAGATGAAATGCAGAGAACCGTCAATTGTAGACACACACACACACCATATATATATCTGATTATTTAAGTATGAGGAAAGAAAAGCACATATCCATAATATATCTTACATTGATTCCCTAAGATAAAAAAGCAACCAGCCAAGCAATATTTTTAAAGAATGTTTTGGGGCACCTGGGTGCCTCAGGCAGTTGAGCCTGGGCCTCTTGGCTTTAGCTCAGGTCATGATCTCAAGGGTAATGGGATGGAGCCCTACTCAGTCTTGGCGCTCAGCAGGGAGTTAGCTTGAAGATTCTCTCCCTCTACCCCTTCCCTCACTCTTTCTTTCTCTAAAATAAATAAACAAGTTTTTTTTTTAAATGTGGTAAGCGCTGGGGTGCTTGGGTGGCTCAGTCGGTTGAGCATCTGCCTTCAGCTGGGGTCAGGATCTTAGGGTCCTGGGATGGGGCTTCAAGTTGGGCTCCCTGCTCAGCGGGGAGCCTGCTTCTCCTGCTCCTTCTCTCTCTCTCTCTCTCTCTCTCTCTTTCACACTCTCTCAAATAAATAAGATCTTTAAAAAAATGTTTTAAGTGCCACAATAAAAATAACACACACAACATTCCATTTCCATAAATTTGACATGTGAGATACATAAAAGGATGGGCACCAAAAAAATGGTAATAGTGGTTATCTCGAGCAGAGTAAGGACATTTCAGGTCATTTTAATTTTTTTCCTTATAAGTTCACATATTGTTTTTAGAAATTTCAAAATGTATTATTTACATGATCAGGAAAACATAAAACTTTTCATTGTGGGAAAAATGAATGAATGAAGAGCCTCAACAAACTTTTAGGTCAATAGATGTTAATTTGGGGATGAACTTAAAATGTTGTCATTTTACCTAGACACATTCAATATCAATATTTTATTTAAATTTGACTTAAAGCAATAAAAGTAAGTAACTTCTGAAGATTTTTTTCTAGTTTTCTACCTTAAATAACAAAATGTAGCAAAAGCCACAGTTCACTTAACCTGAGATTTTGTTATTGAGAAACTTTTCACCGTAATTCAAAAGAACATTACCTAAAAGATGTATTTTCTTTACATGATTTCAATAAAATCTTTCAATGGCCCACATCCTTACATACTGATATTTACCTCATATCTGGAGACCTGTTCCTTAGTGGTTTTCTTCCCCTGCCCTGGTTCTTTAAATTTGATTGTACTTTGTGGTAATCAAATAACTACAACAAACTTATTGCTGAGCACTTGGTTATGACCTCAACACAAATAATTAATAGTATTTTCAGTGACTATCTTGTGAGTCCATTCATATGTATGTGTAACTTCTTTTAAATAAGTCAAAAGCTGTTAATAAAAGAAAAATTGAATCATAACCCTGAAAAAGAACTCTACCCCTTACGTAAATGTAAAAAGTGGCATAATAGGGAAGGGACAGTCAACAAGAAAGCACTATCAGAACAAACCCAGGAGTGATTAGACGCAGTGAGAGAGGCCACTGTTTCAAACAGCTTAACTAGACACATATACCACATTTGTCTCTTTTCTGGCTCCCTTGGGTTTCTACATTCCAGCCTGCTTACCATTCTCTACCCACTCAGTCTTTTCTTTCTTTGAAACATCTTCATGGTTTTCTTGAGTATTATATTCTTTTTTTTTTTGAGTATTATATTCTAGTAACTTCTTTCACAGTGAGAGGCTTACCGGTTTTAGTCAATGTATTCTCTCTTCAGTGACCACGATTTTGAAAAGCAAAAAGTATAGACGCAGCAGAATTTCTGGAACATTCTCTGGTCCTTGAGAGGGACGTGTAAGTATGGAACTCTGGTCAGGTCAGCGCTAGACCTCTGCATTCCTCGTCGGGCCAGAAGCCTCACTTTACCTTGGGTGGTGTGTAAGATACTCCATCACTCCCTGACCCAGCCCCATTCTGCCTTTCTAGAGGCAAGAAAACTCATACTAAAATTTAAAAAATGGGATCTGCAATACCTGTCCAATAGGGAAGTTGTGAAACTTAAACCGTTTTTATAGCACTTTCCAACCCATTGCTGAAAGAACTCCAGAAATACAGTGTTGGCGTTGTTTCTATGCCTATTGTGACTCACTTGCTTCAGTGATGCAACAGATAAACAACGATCAAGATAAGTTTGAGGTTTGCATACAACTTAAAGAAGCAAAGATTTGTCATCTCTCTCTCCTTAACAGAAGTCTTCTGCCAAGGCTCTCCGTAATGACTGGGTATCAACACTTTCTCAAGTCAGAAAGTCTGTTCTAATGTTTCGGAACATTCCAGCTGCTCTCTGTCGTTTCCTTATTGACACGGGCTATCACGCTTTCCCAGAGGGTCTTATCTGCACACTGCGGCAGTGATGTAGGGAGCTGCCAAACAGGTTCAGTGGGATTGCACAGCTGCCTGGGAGCTGGAGGCCAGGCTGGGTGAGCTCCCTGCTTTCTCCTTTCAAGGCCTGCAGGCTTTGACCTGTAAATAGGTGCCTAAACAGGGTCTAATCTGTCACACAAATATGCCTTAGCAAAAGTGGTAATGCCCCTTATTACCTAGCTTAGCAACAATCCCAAGACATATATTTAGAGAAGAGCTTGCATAAATTGCTTCGCCTGCTATTTCTATAAAACCCTCTTAAGAGATGGTATAATGAATCAAATTTTATTTATAGCAGCCAATGGGAACAAGCCCCTTCCTATGACCCCAGCTCTTAGGAGCAGCCCTAAAATAACAAACCCATACTATGCACTTGATAGATGTCCTTTAGGCTGAGCTCAAGTATTCTGTTCTTAGGGATTGTCTTTTACTCATTCGCATTGGTTTTTACCATCTCTGCCCACCATGATATGATCTTAATGCTTCCATTAAAAAATATATTTTAATTTTTAGGGGTTTTTTTTGATAATTCAGAGAACTGTTTTTAATTTGTGAGAAAAACTCTTTAAAATTGGAATGATCATGGATATTCATGGTTGGAAAGTCAAGTCTCACGACCCTGAGATCACAACCTGAGCCAAAAACCAATAGTCGGACACTTAACTGAGTGCACCACCTAGAAAAAGACGATCTTTTGAAGATAGTATTTAGAGGTTTTTATTCAAGTTGGAAGAACTTACATTTGCTCTCATTATTAGCTTTGTGATAGAGGGAGGTGGCAAATATTACCAGGTTTTCATATTTTAAAAAAGTCGATACAATTTTTAAAAAGTTATTTTTATTATTTATTTTTATTATTTTTTTATTTTTTTTAAAAGATTTTATTTATTTATTTGACACAGAGAGAGAGAGAGATCACAAGCAGGCAGAGAGGCAGGCAGAGAGAGAGGGGGAAGCAGGCTCCCCGCTGAGCAGAGAGCCCGATGCGGGGCTCAATCCCAGGACCCTGAGATCATGACCTGAGCCGAAGGCAGAGGCTTTAACCCACCGAGCCACCCACGTGCCCCTATTTTTATTATTTAAAAGAATCTATTTATTTGTTTGACAGAGAGATTCAGTGAGAGAGGGAACACATGCAGAGAGAGTGGGAGAGAGAGAAGCAGGCTCCCTGCTGAGTAAGGAGCTCAATCCCAGCACCCAGGATCATGACCTGAGCCAAAATCAGATGCTTAACAACTGAGCCACCCAGGTGCCCCATAATTTTAATTATTTTTTATTAAGCAATCTCTATGACCAATGTAGGGCTGAACTCATGACCCCAAGATCAACAGTGGCATATTCTATGGACTGAGCCAGCCAGATGCTCTATAAAATTGCTACAATTTTAACATTAAGTGAACAACTTTGAAACAGTTTATTTGTAACAAACTGAACCAGTAGATATCCTGTTTATTTTTCCTACAACAAATAACTACAAGGTTTATAAAAGATACCACATTATGGATACTATGGATTTCTTAGAGTGTTGTCCTGATTTTAGAAATCCTTTTTCCTCAGCCTCAGTCTGATTTATTTTGCATTTTATTTATTTAAACTGCTCTTTTTTATTATTATTATTGATTTAAATAATCTCTATATCCAACAGGGGGCTCAAACTCATGACTTTGAAATCAAGAGCTGCATGCTCTTCTGACTGAGCCCACCAGACGCTTCCTGCTTTATCTATGTGAAGACCATTGCCTTTTGCCTCACTCCTTTTCCATTTTTCCTTCCATTCATTCATACGTGCATCCGCCAACTATTGAGGTGAGGAAGTATTTGAGCTGAGACTTGAAGAATAATTTGGGTTCTAAACTTGCTCCCTGAACCCTAGAGATCTTACATCTTAGAGGGAGAGAAAGTAAACAAGTGAAATACATCAATAAATAATGATAATTATAGTTTGTGATATCTGTTAAGACCAGAGACATTTGAGCCAAGACCTGAAAGATGAGCATGACCCATGAACTCCCTGCAAAGAGGAATTCTCGTGCAAAGTCTGATGGTGTTATGCCCAGATTTTGAAATCCCCAAAGACCACCAGGGAGCTGCGTCTGATGCAAAAGCAAAAGAGCCTTTATACGAGCTAGCTCGAGCTGTCTCCCACGCTCACCGACGCGGTGGCATGATGTAGAGAAAGAGAACGGGTTTCGAAAAGCGCCGCAGTTTTATAGGGGCCAGTGGCCAATGAGATTGTAACACACACAGAAAGTTGCATAGTCATGTTAGGCCACACGCAGGTGGCCAATTGAATTACAATTTACCCTGTGGTAGCTGTTTGAGCTAGCCTATCACTCTGGTCAGAATTTGCACGCAAATTTGGCGGGCAAAAGGCGGGGTTTACATTCTTTGGCGGTTAGGGGTTCCGCATTCCTATTGGCTCAAGGGAGGGCTGGGCAATATTCTGACATGGGGGTTATACACAAGATGGCGGGTGTAGCACAAAACAGAGTTAGCCTTGCTCTGCTCTTTCAATGGGAAAGTGCATTGCAGGTGTGAGAAACAGAAAGGTCGCCAGCATGGCTGGAGGATGAGTGGGAGAGCTGTGTGAGATGGAGATAGAAAGGCAAGCTCAAGCCACATCACATCACGCAGGCAGGCCCTTGGAGGCTGAGGAAAGAGGTTTGAAATGTATTCGAGGAGCAATGAGACCTTAAGGCAGGGGAGAGTCAGGTGAATGTGGATGGGAGACTTAAGTGTTCAGGGTCAAGGGATAGTCACACGCAAAGATGCAGAGATATGAAAAAGTGTGATAAGATTGTTAAAATTCAAGAAAGAGCCCCACATTGAGAATTTTGTAGGGAAATGAATATGACTAAAGCAGTTTTCTGCACCCAAACTCTGCCATTTGTAAAAAGTGAAAAGCCTCTTAAGTTCAAAGCCCTGGAACATTGCACTCTGCGGATGAAACCCATCCTGTATTTTTGAAATTGATTTATCATGCACAGAGAACCTCTTAAACCAAGAAACCAACTTTGATCCATTGCTTATCTTTGAGAAGAGAACAGTATCATTCTCTTCCTTTTCTTTGGACATAGGCACTCAGAAGTTATTAGTGATCCTTCAACTTTTTATTGGTTCAGAAATGTCTGCCTCTCTACAGGGTGTAAGAGATAATTTGTGGTGGAAGTGTCCCATTTCTATGTGCCAAAATTGCATTACCAAGATGGAATTTTATATTTCTAGTATATTTAAGTGTTGAGAGAGAAATCCATTATGTTTTTCTAAAAACCTTTCATTTAATTATGAGTTCAATTTCAGCCTTGAGGTTGTTGTTACTCATCTCGCTGATGTTGATGAACAGCTGTTCCACATCTTTCCAAAGGGAGATTTCTAGGGGGTTCTTCATTGATTGCCTTTTTAGTTATAGCCCATCTTCCTAGTTCTTCTTTGCCTTTCTGTCTTGGCCTGTAAATGACTCATTCACACATTTTCTCAGGTCTTTTTAGGTCTTTTAGCATACCAACCTCCCTGTATTTCTCGAAGAGCAGTTTTGGAATGTTTACACAGATAATTAGTTTATAGTTTGGCTTGTTCTTTTGTTAACATAATGCTGTGGAATGAAATCTTTGCTTCCCTTCAGCCTTGACAGGTCTTGGCAGTAACTGCCACTTACTTCGTTGTGATTTCCATTTGGGGGAAAAGCATTCACTTTTCTTTTCGTACACAGCCTTGTCTCAGACATTCCTCTCACCAGGATGTTACACCTCTTCTCCCTTTTCCTTTTCCCTGGGAGCGAACCCTCTATTCTTCTTGAAGCCGACCTTATGCTGTTCTCAAGCACCTTCTTTACTTTCCCACCCGTATGCCTTTCCTCATGCTGTTCCACTAACAGGGATGCCTTTCTCCTCATTTCTGTGAACCAACAGTTGTTTCCTTCCGCCTTCACCAAGCCTTTTCAGAACGCTTTAATCAAAAATCTTTGTCTGCTCATTGGGCATTTTTCCCAAGACCACGCAATGACTGTTGAGATTTCCTGAAGACAACAACTAGAAGCCAAGAAATCATTTGATAAGTACTTAAGTAGTGATTAGAGTGGGGAGAATGTGATGGAAGGGTCTAACATAGTCAATCTGCCACCGAGGTGTCAGTTTCCCCCTGACCAGTGGTCATGATGAGGACTCCGTGTGGACGAGCTTGAGAGACTCTCAGCAGTTAGTAACCAGGTCAACCCTGCTGAGAGGAAAACATCCACTTCATTCCACCAGGTAATCTCACTGAAGGAATGAAGGAGAAATGACAAAAGCAGTATATATCAAGGTAAATATAACAGACTATTCTTTCTTAAGGTGTACAGAATGTATTTGGTGGTTGAAAGTAAAAATTACAACATTTTCTGATGGAGTTTCAAGGTGAATATAAGAGATAAGACAATTACAATATAGAGAAGGAGAGTGAGAGGACCTGTATATTGATAGATTTCTACATTCCACTTGAAGTAGTAAAATACTGATTGTAAGTGACTGTGAAAAGGGAAGCATGGATATCGTATTTCTAGAGAGACTAACAGCAAAAAAACTATACAAAGACATAGAGTTAAAATCACCATACTAGAGTTAAAATGGAATACTAAAATGTGCTCGGAATCCTGAAAGAAAGGAGAAAATGGAAAACAGAGGAAAAACACAGAAAAGAAGTAATGAAATGGTAGAACTAAATCCAAACACGTAAGAAATTTTGTTAGATGTAAATGGAATGAACCCCCTAAATTTCTTTCTGGTATTATATACTTCCACATGAGAGAGAGAGAGAGAGAGAGAGAGAGAGAGAGAGAGAGAGAGTGTTAGGGGGAGGGGCAGATGCAAAGGGAGCAAGAGAATCCCAAGTAGGCCCCGACCCAAACCGAAATCAAGAGTCAGACAGATGTTCAGCCAACTGAGCCACGCAAGCCCTCTCCGAAGAGCTTTCTTTCAAAATTATTTTTGAGCTGGTCCATTGGCCATGAATTCCCTTAGTTTTCCTTCACCTGAAAATGTTTCTGTTTCACGTTTATTCTTGAAGGACACCCAGGTGGGTGTATATCCTGAGTTAACAGTCTTTCAACACCTGCAAAAATGTCATGCCCCTTTCTTCTGGTCTCCACAGCCCTCATGAAGAATCTACAGTCATTGGAAAGATTATCTGGCCAAAGGTAATATGTCATTTTGCTCTGGCCACTTTTAAGATTTCTTTCTTTGTGGTTTTCAGTAAGTTGGTTATGATGTCTGGGCCTAGATTGTTTCGGCTTTATCCTGTTTGGAGGTAGCTCAATTTCTTAAATGTCAATGTTTTATCAAGTTTGGGAAGTTTTCAGTCATTACATCTTCAAATACTTTTTCACCACCACATTCCCCTCCTTCTGGGACCCTGACGATGTGAAGGTTGGACATTTTGTTAGTAACCCACAGATCCCTGCAGCTCTGTTCATTTTTCCAAAACTATTTCTTCTTTGTTGTTCAGACTGGAGATTGTCTATTGACATGTCTTCATGTCCATTGGTTCTTTTTCTGTTATCGCTTCTGATCCCATTCAGTGACATTTTTTTGTTTGGTCATTGTCTTTTTCTGTTCTGACATTTCCATTTGACTTCTTTGCTGAGGCTTTCTATTTTTCCCTCTGTTTCAAGAGTGTTTGCAATTGTTTGCTGAAGTGTTTATATTCTAGCTGTTTTAAAGTATTTGTCAGATAATTCCAACAGCTGTGTCGCTGTGGTATTGATGTCTATTTATTGTCTTTTCCTATGCAAATTAAGATTTTCCTGATTCCTTGTATTCCGAGTAGTTTTGGATTATCCTATCCTGGACCTGTTGAATATGTCAAATTCTAGTTCTAAATGGTTATTTAAACCCAATAAAGGATGTGATTTTTTGGCATGCCTGGGTGGCTCAGTCAGTTAAGCATCTGCCTTTGGCTCAGGCCATAATCCCAGAGTCCTGGGATTGAGTCCAGTATCAGCAGGGAGTCTGCTTCTCCCTCTAACCCTCCCTCCCCCCCGTGATCTCTCTCTCTCTCTCAAATAAATAAATGAAGATCTTTTAAAAATATTGATTTTTTAAAAAGATTTACTTATTTTGGAGAGAGAGAGAGATTGCATGCATTTGCAGAAGGGCCGAGGGAAAAGGAGAAGGAGAGAAGCAGACTCCCTGCCAAGTGTGGAGCCTACATGGGGCTCAATCCCATGACCCATGAAATCATGCTCTGTGCCGAAATCAAGAGTCAGACGCTTAACTAACTGAGCTACCCAGACACCCCATATTTTTTTTTAACAAACAATTGATCTGGCTAGGTCAAGGCTATGGGTTTCAACCTACCTTATGTGGGCTGTGGACCCAAGATCAGCTCGGCAAATCCAGCCTTCTAGCACAGTTCCAATCTGTCCCACACATGGGTTGTCTCACAGTCACTTTGGGATCTGGGTGGTGGTGCATCAGTTCAGTTCTCAATGTCTTCAGCGCGCTCATTAAGATCAGGTCCACACATACATAGTCAGTGGTAAGCCTCTGGCACACATAGAGATTCTGTCTCAGTCCACTCGGGCTGCTATAGTAAGAATACCATAGACTGATACACTGGGTGGCTTTACAACAAGCATTTATTTTTCACAGTTTCTTTATCATAGTTTTGGAGCCTGGGAATTGCAAGATCAAGGCACCAACAATTTGGTGTCTCGTAAGGAACCACTTCCCGGTTCGCAGATGGCCATCCTCTGTGTATCCTCAAGTGGAAGGGGTGAGGGAGATATCTGGGGTCTTAATGAGGGTACTCATCCCATTCGTGTAGGCTCGAGCCTCATGACCTAACCACTTCTCAGAGGCCCCATCTCCTCGTTCCATCATAATGGGGTTATATTTCAACACGTGAATTGTACAGAGACACAAGCATCTAGCCTATGGCCCAATCTCTCAGGCCCCTTTTATTTCCCGGGTGCTGTCCATTTTGGTCATCGGGCCACCAAGCTGAGGCTTCAGTGCCCTCGCTGTGCTGCACACTACTGTTACTGTGCTTGCACTCAGGGTCAAACACCAAAAGGACGGAGAGAGAGAAACACTTATTGGGGGTCTGTCCCACCCTCTGTGAACCCACGGCTCCACCATTCAGATATAAAGGTTTCCCTCCTTTAGGTCATCCCCACAGGCGAGCCTGGGAGGTGGGGTGCAAGAGAACAGAGGGGAAAGAAGTCCTACGGATTTCTGTACTTTCTCTGAGAATTAGGAGTTCCCTTCTACCTCCTTGAGAGACTAGAGGGCTTCCCCTGATACTCTCCCTTTGGGGCCCCAGGGTCATTTCCAAGTGTGAAGCTGTGTTGTACTCAGGTCAAGGAATACCGGCCCAGTTTGGTGGTCCTTTGAACTCTGTGCTCTTCTCAATTCATCTGCTACTGTTTAGTTTTCAGAGTCCTTAAAGCGGTGCTATACGCATTCTGTCCCATGTTCTGTAATTAAGAGAGAGAGTGAACATTTTAACCACAACCTCAGTTTGACTTTTTGCTTTGCAGGTATTTTACGATATTTGTCATGATTGCAATTTAAGGGGAACTACCTAGATCTGTGGGAATATGTTCAGTTTTCATTAATAAATTTTATCTGAGAAAGACTTGTTTCTCTCTCTCGGTAGTATGTAGACCAAATATAACTGTGATTCATATATTAAATATGCATTTATTTAATTTACTCCTGGGGTAAACAGAGACATAAAACTTATTATACCTTCAGGCAGTCTTGATATATGCATTGAACTTTGCTTAGGAGCTTTGTTCCCTTTTTATTTGAACAATCTTTGGGTATGTAATTATGAGGTTGCCAACTGGTGTGCATAGTTAAAAAAAAAAAAAAGTTTTCAGATAAGTGAACTTCTCCTGCATTTAAAGAAAAACATTTTTCCCCCAATGTAATTTCACAAAGATCCTGATAGAAATGGCATTCCTTATTGGGTTATTTAAAATTCTTGTTGTAAAATAAGTTTTTGTTTTTTCATTCCTCAGGCATGTTAGATCAAATACACTAGCTAGTACCATGTCAATGTTTATAATAAAACACCACACTGTAAGATAATTGTTCTGTATGACCAGAATATTATTTTAATACTTCTAATGAGGTTGTTGAAATATTGAAAAACATGGTTTCCCAGCAGTAACTATCCTTCACGTGGAAACGTGGATATGTGTGTTAGAGGGTGGGCAAGTGGTTACATGAGTTCCTTTCCTCAGTTATCTTTGCTTTTCTATATTTTTGGAGTTACTTATGATTTTAAAGAAAGAATCACTTTCATCGGATTAAAAAAAATGCTTTTAAAAGGGAAGGGGTTTGGGCCACCTGGGTGGCTTAGTCGGTTAAGCCTCCAACTCTTGGTTTCTGCTCAGGTCGTGGTCTCAGGGTTGTGGGATCAAGCCCCATGTTGGGCTCCACACTCAGCGTGGAGTCTGAATGTCCTTCTCCCTCTGCTCTTCCTCCACTCATGTGTGCTCTTTTTCTCCCCACCCTCTCAAGTAAGTAAGTAAATAATAAAAATCAGTCTTTTAAAAAATAAAAGTGAAGGGATTTATATTAGAAATTTGGAAGACTGAGCTCAGATCCTCCTCAGGCCTGAGTAACATGATTCAGTGGCTTTCCCCCTCTGGGTCTCAGCTCCCCATCTAAACGTGCTTAGAACCATCGCTGTCCTACCTCTTCCCAAAGACTTTTGGTGAGCATCACACTAGGAGGAAACGTAAAAGCACCTCACTGATCATAAAACTCATGGTGCTCATGCTGATACTGAGATTATAATGATGGAAAATAAGGCCAGAAAAGGGAGTCTCCTCATCACCATAGACGTTGGCCCATCGGGTCATGAGGCTAACAACGGATTATTTAAAATTACGGTGTGAAGCTTCCCTTCCTTCTGGAATGTTTGTGTAGTATTCCCTGAAGGTGAGAAGTCAAAAGCTGGCAACTAGTACATGTGTTTGGGTGGCCCACCCAGAGTCAGCCTCCATCGTGTTTTTTAAAATGTGAAACTCACTTCCATAGGCAAAGGCTTAAAAGAAAGTCCAGAAGACAAGGATGAGGCAGTGATTTTTTCAAGTATGGCGGACCTGGGTGGCTCAGTGTTTAAGGGGTTTGGGTGATGCCTTTGGCTCAGGTCATGATCTCAGGGTCCTGGGTTCGAGCCCTGATTCGGGATCCTGCTTCTCCCTCTCCGCTTGCTCATGCTTATGCTTTCTCGCTCTCTCTCAAATGTCCTTCATCACTCCTTGAGCTGAGAAAGCAGTTGTTCCCTTTTAATAGACAGGCATGGTTCTTTGGTTGCTCTACCTGGACTGATCAGGACTTGTCTGACCCCGGTGGGCTCCGAGTTTAAACCCTGCTATAGAAATGTGACATCAAGTTGTCTTCATGTGGAACTCATGTTTTAAAATTTTTATTTAGTTATTTGAGAGAGAGTGAGAGAGCATGAGCAGGGGAAGTTGCAGAGGGAGAGGGAGAAGCAGGCTCACCGCTGAGCAGGGGCTTATTTGCATGTCTCTGTGTTCCCAGGAAAACTGTCACCAGGCTTCATCTTAAATGAATCAATAGAAAATGATGATTTTGTTTATTCTGGTGATAAGACAGAAGGTCGTCTTCTTTATCTAGCATGCATTAGTAGTGAGAGAAAGAACTTTATTCACCCTTGGATAAGTTGTTTAGGAGAAATGGTAAGAAGGTATGTTTTGTGAGCAGGAATGTGACTTGAGACCGGTGTCCAGTCTTTAAGAGATGGTTAAAGATGTGCAGTGCTGGGCCCTGTGGGGGAGCAACACACACTCCCCGGCTTCGAGGGGAGTAGAACGCAAAACAACTTCTTTGGTGACCACTGTCTTATGATTAATAACCAGAGGCAGAACTTTTTAGAGCAAAGAACCTGTCCTAACTTCATGGTGTGATTTCTCACTATTATCACAAATACACAGAAAGCTAAATATTTTGTTGCCTTAATTTACATATCCTTAACCCTTCAAAAACAGGTTACTTTATTTTTATTTTTTATTATTTACTTTTATTTTTTTAAAAGATTTTATTTATTTATTTGACAGAGAGAGAGATCACAAGTAGGCAGAGAGGCAGGCAGAGAGAGAGGGGAAGCAGGCTCCCTGCTGAGCAGACAGCCCGATGCGGGGCTTGATCCCAGGACCCTGAGATCATGACCTGAGCCGAAGGCAGAGGCTTTAACCCACTGAGCCACCCAGGTGCCCCTATTATTTACTTTTTAAAAAGATTTATGTATTTATTTATTTGAGTGAGAGAGAGAGTGTGTGTGTGAATGAGGTGCGAGGCAGAGGAAGAGGGGAGAGGGAGTCCACAAGCAGACTCCCCACTGAGCACAGAGCTCCGATGCAGGGCTCCATGCCGGGACCATGAGATCATGAACGGAGCCGAAACCAAGGTTTGGCCACTCAACACACTGAGCTACCCAGGTGCCTCAAAAACGTGTTACTTTAAAATCTCTCTTTCTCTCTCTTTTTAAAGATTTTATTTATTTATTCGACAGAGAGACAGAGAGCACAAGTGGGGACAGAGGGGTGGGGGGAAGCAGACTCCTCGCTGAGCAAGGAGCCCAATACTGGACTCGATTCCAGGACCCTAGGATCACAACCCCAGCCAAAGGCAGACGCTTAACACTTTTATTCTAAAAGAACCTCCTTGTTTTAGTCTGCTCATGCTGCTGACAAAACACAATAGGCTAGGTGATTCAGCCAACAGAAATCAATTTTCCTACAATTCTTGAGGCTACAAGTCCGAGGTCAGGGTGCCAGAACGGTCAGTTTCTGGAAGGGTTCTCTCCTTGGCTTGTGGAGGACTGCCTACTCACTGTGTGCTCATCCTATAGACTGGATGTTTGAGTGCCCCCTAATTCCTGTGTTAAACCTTAAGGCCCAAGGTATCTGGATGGTATTTGGAGGTGCGACCATTGGAAGGTGATTAAATACCCTGAAGGTGGATTGGAATCAGTGCTCTTATAAAAGAGACTCCAGAGAGCTTCCTTGCCCCTTCCAGATTGTGAGGATATAGGGAACAGCCAGTCCTAAAAGAAGCAGGAAGTGGGCTCTCACTAGACACCAAGTCTATCGGTGTCTTTAGACCCCCTGGCCTCTAGAACTGTGAGAAATAAATGTTCATTGTTTATAAGCCACCCAGTCTATGGTATTTCTGTAACAGCAGCCCAAATGGACTAGGTCAATTCACACGGACTTTTCCTTGGTCTATCTGCTGGACAGGAATCAAGTTGTCCGGTGTCTATTCTTCTAAGGACACGAATCCCATCAGACATCAGACCAGGGTCCCTCCCTTACAACCTAATGACCTCCCATAGGCCCTACCTCCAGACACCACCACATCGAAGGGCCAACATACAAAATTTGGGAAGACACAATTCTTCAGTCCATCACAACACCTGAAATGTATTTCTTGGGATCCACCATTTCTACACTAAATGGATGTTCCTGTCCTTGCATATACTTTGCTGCCCATTCTTATATGTATCATAATTGATACATTCCCACAATTTAAATTAGCAACTGAAATAAAATTGGGATTTTTCTAAAGTACAACCCAATGGGTAGTCAGAGTGACATGTGCTGTTATGGAAATGAGCTTGGGAGGTAAATAACTGGTTTTATATACTAACAAGAGTCAAGCATACTTTCTGAATTACCCGAAATAGTTCATTAATAAGCGCTAATCTGGAGTTACCTCTTTACACACACCTGAATAATCAGAAGATGATTTTTTTTTTTATTTATTTATTTATTTATTTATTTGATAGAGAGAAAGTGAGAGGATGAGAGGAGTGAAGGTCAGAGAGAGAAGCAGACTCCCCGTGGAGCTGGGAGCCCGATGTGGGACTCGATCCCAGGACTCCGGGATCACGACCTGGGCCGAAGGCAGCTGCTTAACCAACTGAGCCACCCAGGTGCCCCCAGAAGATGATTTTTAATCAAGAGAGGCATCATCAGGCAGTTTTTGCTTTGTTTTCCCCCCAAATTTGTTCCCTGTGATTCCAAAATGTTAAGTAATATGTAACTCCTTACCTAGTACCTTAGAGAAAAATCCTCTAGGAAAAGAATACAAAAGGTTAAATATATGCTTACTTACTTATCTCTTTTGGTGTAATTATGGTTTTTCTTAGTAGCTTCTTGCCTGTAAGTAATGTGCTTTCATTTTGTTTACACGAAAGAACTACACGTTTCCAGTAGGAGATGAAAGGAAGTTATTTCTAAGCGCTGAAAATGTTTTTGTTTTTGTCTTCTTGCTGGTAGCGAGGTTGAGGTGGTTTATTTAATTTTGTAAGTTTAGATTTGAACCCATCTGGTAATTGATAGAGAAAAGTAAACTCTGAGTCAGAAAAAGTTTGTATTTGTATTTATTTGCTGAATATGTAGAATCAAACTCTCTATTGAAAAGCTGGGATTTGCCATGTAAAAACAATTCTGACAGCAAATACCCAATGAAACACATTTTGAGCTCTTCTTATTTGCATCTACAATCTTCTCTTAATGTTTCCCTTAAAACATTTCCTTTTGGACTGACATTTTCCATGAATATTAGCTGGGAGTATAGTTAAACTTAAAAGGGCAGGGAAATAATGCTCCTTTGTTTAAAAAATGGAGATATAATTTGCTTACCATAAAATACACCATTCTAAGAGTACACATCAGTGGCATCTTGTATATTTACAAGGCTATGCAAACATTACTGCAATCTAATTCAAGAACATTCTCATCATTCTAACAAGAAACTGACACCCTTTAGCAATCACTCCTCAGGGGCGCCTGGGTGGCTCAGTTGTTAAGCGTCTGCCTTCAGCCCAGGTCAGATCCCAGGGTCCTGGGATCGAGCCCCGCATCGGGCTCTCTGCTCTGCAGAAAGCCTGCTTCTCCTGCTACCATTCCCTCTGCTTGTGTTCCCTCTCTCGCTGTGTTTCTCTGTCAAATAAATAAAAAATCTTTAAAAAAAAAAATTACATCTTAATATGTAAACTTATTAGCAATCACTCCTCATTCCCTCCAGTGGTAGCCCCCCACAACCACTAGTCTTTCTGTCTCTACTTATCTGCTTATGTTGGACAGTTCATAGAAATGGAATATAGTACAATATGTGGCCTTTTGTGGCTGACTTCTTTCATTTCACATAAAGTATTCAAGGTTCATCTATGTTACCTCTTTTAATCTTTAAGATCCCACGTAGAATAATAGCAGTCTTACCATGAAGGAAATGGAAACATATATTAGCTTGCTCTTGGGCATGGAGATCACATATTCATTCAACGAGTACATATGGAGCATCCACACATAGTAGAAATATTCTCCAAAGTGGGGTTATGGCATTTAGGGGCGGTGGTGGTGGTGTCACATAAATCAATAGACATCTAACGTAATACTAAATAGAAATAAGCACAGTGAAGAAAAATAAAGCAAAATGAACGGATAGGAAGTGTCAGGGGTATTATTTTAGGTGAAGTGGTCAGGGAAGGGCCCTCTGAGCAGGTAACATTTGACGTGAGACTTGAATGGAGGGAGGAATTCGCACAGAGGGAACAGCAAATGCAAAGGCTCAGAGACAGGAGTTTTTTGGTGTGTTGGAGGAACAAGGAAGCCAGTGTGATTGGAGGGCAGCAAGAGGAGGAAGGGGAGGAGATAGGTAGGAGGGCGGAGAGTTGACCTCCTGTAGGCACCGGGCAGCTCTCATCTGTCCTAAGGGGACACGAGGTGGAATAATAATGCCAGCTGGAGGATCTGGTGGTGGAAGGATGAGGCAGTTCTCTCCTGAATGTTTCTGTTACTTCAGCGTAACAAAAAAGACAAGTGATAACTGACAGTGAGGAGGGGATAGTGGTGTCAAAAAGTTGAGAAAGAGACAAGAATGAATGGACTAAGGATATCTAGTGGAGTCATTTGGCAGCACTGAGGGACCACGGGAAGGTTGTAACGTGTTTTTCACCGACCACATAAGTCATCCAAGTACCAACATGAAGTTTGTGGGGAAGTTAGTTGTAACCAGGGTTGAAGTTTCGCCAAGTGAGGAGGACAGTGGGAGAGAGGACGAGAGAGTGGAGGATGTATGCGAGGGAATGATCATGTGGGGACCCTGCCTGCAGTCCAAACTGGGTGAAGAAAGGCCAGAAGAGGAGTGATTGACTGGAGGGATGGTGGGATCAAAATATTGTTGGGGCCTGAGTGCTGGAGGTAGTGAGCTAGAAAACAGGAAGCGGGGTCTGGAGAGTTTGCAGGTATTGATTATGACAAAGTCGAATGCGTGACTCAGACTGGGTGGCCGAGGTGAGTGAAGGACAAGATTATTAGAAAAGTTTAAAAAAAAACAACAGGCCAGGTTATTGGATCATTTTCGTAAATAACAAAATCACAAATGACGACAAGAAAAATGGCAGAGAGAGAGTGAGGCAGATGCTAGGATGAACGGAGGGGAAGTTGGCAAATGACAATGAAAAGCAGAGGTGGCAGGTGGTATAGTTTAATGCTGTCTATTTCAAGAGAGACGTGGACTTTCAGGAAGAAGGAGGAATAATGATCTGGAATTGGCAAAGATGAGCAAGAGCTCACTCACCACGATCAGTGGGTTTGGGGTATGTGACCGATCAGGATTAGGATGTGAACTAGTTCTATCTGATTTCAAATAATTTCTGTTCTATCACTTCAGATTTGGATTCGAATTACAGTGCAGACCTAGATTTCAGTATTCTCTTGCTATCCCTGCAGTGTAAACCATCTGGCCACTCTCAAAATTATGTTGCTTTAAATAGTTGCCAAGATCCATTTGGAAAGTTGGATTCCTGTTTAAAAAAAAAAAAGGTCCATATCATGCAATTAGTTAATAGGCTTAAGAAAGTGAATCCTCTGGCCTGTACTTTCCCATAGTCTGGATTTTACAGGCTTGTCTGTTCTCTGCAATTCCTGAAAACTGGTAATCAGATCTTGAGGCTGATCAAACTCAGGTTTATTTCTGGTAAGAATACCCCACAGGTGGTGGTGTGTACTTGACCAGAGGCCATGTAATGTAGGCTGTCTCTCTCTCTTGGTGATGTGAGTAGCTACTTGTGATTTTTGTCGAGCTCCATTATCAGATCCAGTATTTCATCAGATCGAAAAATGCTGGTATTGCACTGAATCTTTTTATTAGATTAACAGCTTTGGAAAAAAAACAAACAAACTCCTTCCCTCCATCAACTGTGAGTTACCCTGAAATACAAATCACAATAGGTGGGATAGGCTATTCCCTCAGGTCACTTCTAAAAGAGGTTTATCTGAGAGTGCCTATGATTTTAAGGATGCATCTATTTTGCCTTTAAAGTATTTAATTGTAGTTTGTCCTATTTTAAAAATTAGACAAACTTTCCAGGATGCAGTTGCACATTGTGGCTTAATATTTGCAATTAAATGGGAATATATTGCCGGATTTAGTCCTAACCTTTGACAAGGACTGCACAGAAAAGCATTCAAATCTTCAACAAATAGCTTTCCAATGATCTGCTCCATTCACAAAAGCTCGGAAAATATTAAACTCTTCTGAAAGGTGACCAACTAAATAATTTATGAAAACAAAGTTTCAGGTCAGTGCAGGTACTGTTTTGGGAATGGATATTCTATTTTTCTCTACAAGGAAATGTCCCAGAGCTGTAGGCTATAGTGGCTTTGGAATCAGATAGATGAGGTTTGAATTCCCCTTCACTTATTATGGTGACTTTGAAGAACTTACTCTACATATCCTAAATATATAATAAGAAAGTGTGAAATAGTGAATATTCTAAAACATTATACATTTTTTTAAAAAGATTTTATTTATTTGACAGAGAGAAACACAGCAAGAGAGGGAACACAAGCAGAGGGAATGGTAGCGGGAGAAGCAGGCTTCCTGCAGAGCAAAGAGCCCGATGTGGGGCTCAATCCCAGGACTCCGGGATCATGACCTGAGCCGAAGGCAGACACTTAACGACGGAGCCACCCAGGCGCCCCCTCCCCCCCTTTTTTAAGATGTTATTTATTTATTTGACAGAGAGAGAGAGATCACAAGTAGGCAGAGAAGCAGGGAGAGAGAGAGAGGGGGAAGCAGGCTCCCCACCGAGCAGAGAGCCCGATGTGGGGCTCAATCTCAGGACCCTGAGATCATGACCTGAGCTGAAGGCAGAGGCTTTAACCCACTGAGCCACCCAGGCGCACCATAAAACATTATACATTTCTAAAACATTAGACAATATACATATATTTGGCAAAAGCCTCTTTTCTCTTCCTTTGGTTCAAGGTAGGGGATGAGGTAAGGAACATGACTAATTGCCAGACATTGTTAATTACAGGAAAAAAATTAACAGTAAGAAATGCTGTATTGAGGACATGCCATCTTTGATTCTCAGGGTAGTGGCAGCGTGATCAGTTTTGGGCTAGAACACTTTTTACTCAATATTGATGGACTAGCATCATGGCAGACTAGGCAGCTCTATACCAGAGGACCCTTAGAAGGCAGTTTAGAGAGAGAGAACGGGAGAGAATTAGGCAGACGCTAGAGTTAAACTTGTCCTTGGTTCCACTAAGACTCTAATGGAAGACTGAAGAGCAGTGAGACAGAAATGCACTCTAAGTTGAAAATAACCATAACATACCTAGACATTTGCTTTGTATTACTGTTAAACTTAGCCCTCTGTCTCAACCTGCCCTGCCTCCCACCCCTTCTCCCAGACTGAGTCAGTACTACCCCATCCCTAGTTTGGCTCCCTGCCTTACTGGAGTCCTATTATCCCATAGTTGTTTCATCTTTTGTGACTGTGCCGACATAGTTGTTAATTCACGGGGCATCAAAATAATTTCCAAGTCAGTGAGAAACAAGTACAAACATTGGAAAAATGTATCCCCACCCCTCAATTTTCATAGGAATCTGTTAATTAGAAATATATGAAAATTGAGATAACTGAGGGAATGGGGTAAAACTGTTAAAACACAAAAAGGATTTTACAAAGTTTAACTTCTGTTCCTATCTTGTCACCATCTTAATTATAGGTGTAATGTAAATTCTGTGGGTATTCTTTGTAGAGTTACCTTTTTATAAACTTTTTACTGAAGCATAATTCACATACAGTGGGATTTGCATTTTTAAGGTCATTGTTTAGTGTCATATAGCCTTGACTGCCTTGTTAATTTGTTGTGACCCTTTAAAACACTTCTTAAAAATTGCGAATTTATGCGATAGGATATTTTCCACTTCTAAGTGGCATTAAGTTCAGCTCTGTTCAGACTTAGCTCTGAGCAATGTGTAGAATGTGTAGTATTTGATATTGGCCAGTGTATTTATAACTCCTGAAATCAACAAGTTGACAACTGAATTAAAGAAGAAGTTCAACCTAGACCTTCAAGGTTATATTTTTATATTCATTTTTACACATATATGCAATTTATGGTATACTTCACAACTGTTAACTTACAAATAATAAACAGATTTTGCAACAAAGAGTTGGAATGAAAACAATTTCTTTTTTTAAATTTAATTTAAATTTTTATTATCTTTTGTTAACATATAATGTATTATTTGCTTCAGGAATACAGTTCTGTGAATCATCATACACAATTCATAGCACTCACCATAGCACATACCCTCCCCAATGTCAATGGAAACAATTTCGGAGATAGAGATCAAATTGTGTTTATAGACACCATTATTGGCAGATTTACTGTCAGTCATTTCCTGTGGGAATATTTCACTGGGACATAATTGTATGCCTTGATTATTCATTAAATAGCCTTTGCTCCATGGAATAAAAATCCTGTAGGACTATAAATAGTAATGTATGCAAATTATAGTTTAACATTTCACAGTGTTTTCTTAGATGAGGATTTAGACTATTTAACAAACAAAAGTATTTCTTACTCATAACTAAGATAATTTTAAAACAACACTAATACAATATGGTCTAGTGGAGAGTTAGGCAATAGACTGGAAATAAAAGCTGTTTGTTTCTTCTAAATTAAAACTGACATTAATTCAAAAATATTTATTCATCATAGAAGATGCTATACTTATGCTCTGTGGAGAAGACAAAAGTCAATTATAGTCTCTGCCCTTAAGGAATTTATGAATTTTCCTGGAGGAGAGATAAGGTATATTTTGTAGAAAACAAAAAACAATAAATACACTATGAATGGATATGAATAAAGTACTCCTGGAGTTTGGAAGAATGAGAGATCATGTCTATCTGGAATTTCAGAGATGACTTCTGAGAGAAGGCAGTTGAGTGGAGTCTTAAAGGATAGGTAAGATTTTTGCAAATGGAGATGCAGGTAAAATTATTCCAGGAGGCAGGGACTAGATACTAGCTAAGTGGTATATATCAAAGCACATTTAGAGATTGGAGTCTTTAACTGGTGAGGAAAAAAGAAACTTACATAAATATATTTGGGAATTGGATAAGATAGGACCAGATTTTTTTTTTAAGTAACTTCTGTCCAAGATGGGGCATGTGGGGCTCCAACCTACTACTCCGAGGTGCATGCTCTACCAACTGGGCCAGCCAGATGCCCCAGGACTAAAGTTCTTTTATTTAGTTATGCAAGCATTCATTTATTCAACAAGTATTCTTGAATTCTTATTATGTGCGAGTACTGTAGCTGGGAGTTAGAAGTACAATCATGAGCCACTCAAAGGCCTTTTCCTAATATGTAAATATTAAAAAAAAATGTTAACTGGGGGCATCTGGGTGGTTCAGTCAGTGAAGTGTCTGACTTGGGGTCAGGTCATAATCTCAGGGTCCTGGGATGGAGTCCTGAGGTGCATGGGGCTCCGGGCTCAGTGAGAAATCGGCTTCTCCCTCTCCCGCCCCCTCCCACCTTGCTCAAATAAATAAATAAATAAATAAATAAATAAATAAATAAAATCCCGCCCCTCCCACCTTGCTCAAATAAATAAATAAATAATAAATAAGATCTTTAAAAAAATGTTACTGAAATCAGAGATGACAGCGACGATGATTCTTACCAATCAGGGATAAGTTCATTCACCGGTGGCAACTCAAGATACTTTGGAACTGTTACACAGAATTTAATGTTTTTGAGAGAGTTGGTATTTCCAAATAACACTGTTTCTCAATTTTAACCAAATTGTTTCTCAACCAAGTTTTCATTAAAATGAAGTGTTAGAGGGGTGATGGGAGGCAGTATTTCTGCGTCTCCAATTCACCAGTTTTGGTTGATAATCAGAATTTTGTGGTAGCATGCATTCATTCAAAAAAGAAAAACAGACACTTAGGGGAACAAGGTGGTGATGGGGGGGGGGGGCGCAAAAGCACTCTTCCCAACTGAAAAGGAATCGCTGCGAATTTCCCTTAAATAGCTAGCTCCCCGTGTCATTAAGATGATTAGGAACCTTTCTCGAACACATTGCACTGAGATACACCTGTACTCACACTGTGTCCGTCAAGACGATCTTTGTTTTCTCTCAAGCTAGGACTTGTTAAATTAGACACACCTCGTGCAACGGTGGCAATGGGGAGGGGGTGAAGGTGACGGGGTGGCAGCCAGGAGGGCGCTTTCCCTTTCTCCAAAACCTTGCAGCCTTCCCGCCGAGGCACCTTCCCGCTCATTCTTTTTCCTCAACTCTCACTGTCCACGTATCCCCAGCCCCCCGCTGCCCCCATGCTCTGGGCGCTCCCTCTCGGGTGCCCGGGTCTCCGTCAGGTCACTCTCGCCCTCCTCCCTTCCCGGCCCTCCGCCTCGCCGCGCGCCCACCCCGGGCGAAGCCGCTCCGCCGCCCGCACACTGCGCGCCCCGTCGCGGCCCGAGGCTCCGGGGCATGCGCTCTGCGGCGCCGCCGCCCTCCCCCACCCCTTCCCGCGGCAGAGTTATGCCAAGTATGTGAGGAGCCCGCGAGGGCCAGCGCCGGTCATGGGGAGCCGCCGCCGTCGCCGCCGCCTCCGCGAGCGCAGATTTTTCCCGAACTGGGCTCCGTCCTCTTCCCGCAGCGGGGGCGAGCCTGGGTGTTGAGGCGGAGCGGATGGCGGACCCTCTGAGGAGGACGCTGTCCAGGCTCCGGGGGAGGCGGAGTCCCCGCGCCGCCGGGGGGCTCGGGCTCCGGGCGGCGGCTGCAGCTACCGTGGCGGCCTCCGCGGTTGCCGAGGGAGACGCGGGCGCTGCCCCGGACGCCTGCCCATGCAAGCACGCCCGCGGTGCCCGGCCGAGCCTGGAGCAGCCCCCGCCGTCGCCGCAGGCGTGGGGTCCCGAGGCGCGGGTCCCCGGAGGGCGCCCGGAGCAGTGGGGAGCGCTCGGGCCTCGTCGGCGCGGCGGGGAGGAGGCCCTCTCCTCGGGTGGCGGGCTTCCTCGCGCCGGTCTGCACGCCCCGCCGGGCTCCGAAGGCAGCGGAGAGGAAGAGGACGACCAGGAGGACGACGCCGACTACTACGAGAACCTGCCCGGCGGCTCCCAGTCGGCGCCCAAGCCTGAGGGGGCGGAGGCGGAGCGGTGGCCCCCGCCTCCCCCAGGGGCGGGCTCCTCCCCTGGGGCGGAGGGCGGCCGCCTGGAGACAGGCAGGCTGCAGACCCAGTTGCGAGAGGCCTATTATCTGCTGATCCAGGCCATGCACGACCTGCCCCCTGACTCGGGCGCGCGGCGGGGCGACAGGGGTTGGGCGGATCGCGGCTGCCTTGTGGGAGCCCGGGCGCTGGGCCAGCCGCCTTCCCCCTGCGGCGCTGCGGACCGCCGAGCCTGCCCCCAAGACTGGCAGCGGGGAGGCGGTGGCCGCCCCTGGCAGCAGGTGTCCCCGCCCCGGTCGCCTCCGAGGGAGTCGGGGGGAGGCCGCCTGCAGACTCCTCGGATGCGGCTGTCCTGCAGCAGAAGCCTCGAGAGCCTCCGGGTGGGTGCCAAGCCTCCTCCCTTCCAGCGGTGGCCGAGCGACAGCTGGATCAGGTGCGGCGAGCGCGGAGACCTGGACGAGCCCCCGCCACGTGGAGGCGGGATGGACGGCTGGAGCGGAGGCAGCGCTCGGGCCGCTGCGCCCTCCGGCCTCCTGACTCCCGGCTCCAGGGACCCCGGCCGCTCCTCAGGGAGCCCTTTCAGAGATCCCAAGGGGTCCGCTGTGGTACGCAGCGGCAAAGGAGACGTCCAGGAGGGGCTCCCCTTCCTCAAGCCTCCCGCAGTGACAGTCAAGAAGCTGCAGAAATGGATGTACAAAGGACGTCTGCTGTCCTTGGGAATGAAGGGTCGCTCCCGGGGGACACCCCCCAAAGTCACGGGAGCGCAGGCAACCTCTCCAAATCTGGGCCCTTTGAAAATGCATGAGAGCCAAGTCCTCTCCGTGCCTCCAGACCAAAGAATTACGCTAACAGGTAGGTTACTCTGCAATCAAAATGCTAACACTTTGCGTCTTAATGTTTACCAACTGGGCTTCTGTCTTAGGAGCGGAGAATAAGGTATGTTTTTGCAGACAGGTACGTGCCAGTGCCAAAGTGAGTGGCAGCTGAGTGCACCGGGTCACTTAGTATAATGCATTCACTCGTTTGGCCCTTTTTTCTTTTCTTTTTTTAAAGACAGGGGCATGAGGAACTTGGGGTTTTGTTTTTTCTTCCCTAAGAACCAGTGTGCCTACACTCAGCACGACAGTGAGTAAAGGTTAAGTTCACCACACGCTTTTAGTATAGAGTTGGGCGGTGCTGCCTTGATTTTTATTCTTTGTGGCTCTAGGCAAATCTGTAGACTTTGTGGAGTTTGTGAATTTGAATTTGATCCAGGGTAGACTTTACGGGCTTCATAAACTGTCATTTTACTCATTATGCGTTTTCCCCCCCTCTCCCAGACGCGCGTGCACACAATACAGACACACACAACTAAAACCCCAAAACAAATCAAACCAAAACAAAAAACAGCAAAACCTACCAACTAAAATTTCTTTTCTGTCAAGTAGGATTTCACATGCTTCTCTCCACCTTTCCTCCCTCCTCCCTCCCACAAAAAACAAAGTGAGTAATTTTTATTGTGGAAAATCAAGGGCACTAGTATTTTAATCAAAAAAAGATGTCTCCTGTGCTTCCAAGAAAGTGCAGACTTTTAAAGTCATTTGTAAACTTAACTATATTTGCCCTATTTATAGAATTTTGCTCCCAACTTAGTATGTACATGATTTTTAATTTTCACTGAAGGTTTTAGAGTACCAATTCTAGAAATCTTTTAATTTTGTTGTAAATAGTAAAAATTCTTTCCTGAAAGATGTATAATACCTTCAAACTCAGTCAAAACAGCATGATCCTTTGAACTACAATCTTAAATACAAAGAATTTTAGTGAACATAAAGACTTACATGTCATTAATTGTTTAAAAAAATACTGGATGATGAAATGTAAAAAGTATTCAGAGTACTTGTCATTTTCTCTGGTAAGAATTACAAATTCTCCAGGAGTGGGTTTATACACATTAACTTTGTTTAACCAACAAATACAAAACAGTAGGGAGAAACAAAGTTCACAAAACTTCTAATCACACAGTGAAGCCCAATCAAATGATTCATTTAAAGCTTATACAAACTTGGAATGTTTTTTTGAATCTATAAATCTCTTACTCATACCTGTCAATTTTTTTCCTAAAATTTATTCCATTTCACTTGAATAAAAGGATAACAAGATGTAAATTTTTTTGTAAAGAGAGGTATACTTTATGCTAAATTCATATTAAAATATGCATTTGTAGGGTTAAAGTAATTTGTAATCATATTTTACTGCCACTGTATCTTTACTTCCCATGATCTTGGTTCAGTTAACTCTTTGTAAATTTGTTAAATTTCAGCCATAGCAAAAATCTGCATAAAACTTTAGTCAAATATTTTTTACCTTTTGTTGCAAAGGTTAAACATTTACCATCTGATAGCTTTTAAGGCCCTCAGTGATAGGGTAAATAAACATTCAAGGAATTTAAAAGTAATAATATAGTAATGCTTAAGAACGAATTCATTGATTTTTTTTCATCGAGAAACTAATTAAATGGAAGTAACTTTAAAAAATTAAAATGAAACATTAGAATTAGTATGTGGTAGTATGTTAGATATTTTACAAGAAATCTGGATAATTTCTGGCTTAAACAACTTTCTCAGATGTTATTTAATGTTATTTAATCAGATGTTATTGCCTTTCAAATCTTTTAGGAAAGATAAAAATAATGTGTAATGTTTACGTATCTAGTATATTTGGAGAGTCAATATTGTTTTTTAACTATTTTTCATGAAGGTTAGTTTAACTTATTAAAACCATTCTAGATACTTTGTGTGGTTCTCATATGACCCCTTCTCCCCGCCCCTCCACCCTCGAGCCCCAGGTATAACACTTGTCATTTAACAACAACAAAAGAAATGGGTTAAGCAGTGCAGTTTGCCCAAGGTCATACAAACTAGTATATGGTTTGTATATACTAGTATATGGATTCAAACAATTACATAGATTCAGACTTATGTTTCTATGACTCCAAAACCTATATTTATTTAAGGTCAAGCAGATGCTAAAGTTGTTTAGAGGTCTGATCCAACAAATTCTATTATGTTGCCTGGATTGAGGATAATGTAATTTCAATAAGGTTTAGAAGGGTAGGTAACTACCTCAAAGTTTCAAAGATGAAGGAGTTCTCATAGATTTTAAGACAATTTTTAAATCAATATATCTATTTTAAACCTTTACCTTTACATAACTTTAGTTCAGATTGATGTTACTTGGATTCTACTTTTTTTTTTTTTTTTTACATCCTTTCTGGATTCTACTTTATAGTCATATTTGCTAAAAATTAATTGGGCAGTCCAAATGAAGCAGTACATTCTAGATGGTGCAAAGATGTTAAGTAGACTAAAAGGTTAATATCATACTTTTCTATACAGTATTATTTGTGAGGATTTTTTTTTTTTTTTTAGGATATTTTGTTTTTTAAAAAAGTTACAGAACTTATAGAATGTATAATGGGATGAGATACCTAATCTACCTAATATTTAGATATTTTGGAAATTTTTGAGACTATGTAACAAATGGAAGCCAAAATGATTTTCTGTTTTGATTTCTGGCTCTTACTAAGAACCTCTAAAACTTTAGCGAGTATAACAGTGCCAGTGATTTGAAGCATTGGGTATGTAGTGTTCACAGATTGGCCAATTTGTTCTTAATTGAGATGATTATTTAAAATCTAAAGTCATTACACATGGTAAATATTATCAAGTTTCTGCAAGCCTTAAGATTACAAAGGAATTTTAATTTATTTGCCAACTATAGTTCATTAGAAGTCTTTATAAATAAGTTTAATTAGCATATAGTACTCAGAAATAAATTCAAAAGCACTAGGTTGAGCTATTTCAGCCTTTTATTACTTTAAAAGTAGCTTTTTAAAAAAAGTTTTCATTTATTCATTTGAGACCAAGAGATACACAGGGAGAGCCCAAGCAGGGGGAGGGGCAGAGAGAGAGGGGAAGCAAGCGCCCTGCTGAGCAGAGAGCCCAGTGATGCAGGGCTCAGATCCCAGGACTCTGAGATCATGACCTGAGCCAAAGGCAGAGAGGCTTAACAATCTGAGCCACCCAGGAGCCCCTAGAAACAGCCTACTTTGACTCTACTTTTGCTGCTACACTCTCTATGAAAGGAAATTTTGTTTAAAAATTTTAGGCAATTCTTTTAAAATAGTATAGTATAACTAGTATAATCTCATGGAATAAACCTTAAAGGGAAACTGACATTTATAATGTGGAGTCCCATCTATTTCTTCTTTTTTCTCAAGTATTGGTAGCTCTGGTTTCTTGTCTTTATGAGCTACGTGATCTTTATGGATTTTTTTCAACAAATCTTTTATGCATGAGCCCTTTTCACGATTAGTAGCAATATGCATATAATTTTTGACTATCTTCTAGTTTTATTTCATTTATTTTTTGAAAAAGGTTTTAGTTATTTTTTGGGGAGAGTATGAGTGCGCACCAGCAGGGGGAGGGGCAAAGGGAGAGGGAGAAGCAGGCTCCCAGCTGAGCAGGGAGCTGGATGTGGGGCTCCATCCCAGGACCCTAGGATCATGATCTGAGCTGAAGGCAGATGCTGAACCACCCAGGCACCCCTGTCTTCTAGTTTTAAATACCCGTCTGAGAAATTCTGCCATTTTCGCCCTAGAAGCAAGTTGCTTTTTTTTTTTTTTTTTTTTGGAAGAGTGCCATAGAACATTGGAGTTGCTGGTGGCTGGAAAACTCTGAGAATTACAAATTCAGCAGAAAATAGTGTGTTGATTTGAAAGTCCTGCATTTCTAAGTGGAGTTTATTTTTTGAGACTCACCAAGGCTATTTTCTAGACCATTGCCATTCAAAGTGTGGTTATGGAGCAGTGCTTTTTAAACTTAATATGCATATGAATTCCCTGAAAATCTTGTTAAAATGCAGATTTATAGGTGGAGGTAAAACCTCACACCTATTTTAACAAACTCCCAGTGTAGATGCTACTGTTCGGTACATACTTTAAGTAGTTAGGGGGCACTACCTATCACCTCTTGATACATTTATTTGTTAAAATTTTGAAAAAGCATTCTACTTTATTCTGATACCTGATCCCTATTAGAACAAAACAGTTGAACTCTTTCTGCTTCAGTTTTTTTTTTTTTTTTTTTTTTTAAAGATTTTATTTATTTGACAGAGAGAAACACAGCGAGAGAGAGGAACACAAGCAGAGGGAATGGTAGCGGGAGAAGCAGGCCTCCTGCCGAGCAGAGAGCCCGATGCGGGGCTCGATCCTAGGACCCTGGGATCTGACCTGGGCCGAAGGCAGACGCTTAACGACTGAGCCACCCAGGCGCCCCTGCTTCAGTTTTAATATGTATACATTTATACTTAATACTTGCATGTGACAAGTTTAAGCAGTTCCCTCCATATTGGTCTCATCTTGCACCAGTAATGTGAGATTTCGGAATCTGCGAGAGAGAGGAGGCCATAGACTATACTAGTTAACAGAATAGGGCCTCTGGGTTTCTGATCAGACACCCCACTTACCTTACCAGGCTTGTGACCTTGAACAGGTTACTTAACACGTCATAACCTCAGTCCTCAGTCCTCAGGTTGCTGTGAAGATGAAAAAAAGATAATCCATTTGGTACCATGCTTGGTGCTTAGTTTTTAGGAAGAGAAAGGCAAGCAGGCTTTGTGAGAGTACTACCTTGCCCAGATCATTAGGATTCTGGATGGAGAATGCAATGATCAGAAGTTGAGAAGTACTGCCTTGAAGAACATTAGGAATTGAGCTAGAACACAGCCCTTTAGGGGCACTTGTTTATTCTGCTCATCTTTTCTTTTGTGCATCTTTGTCTTGCTCCTCCTCCTTACTTTTATGGAACTGAAAACAGTCTCAGGGTTTTCTTCTCTACTGTTCCCAAAGTTAGCACACAGCTTTTTTCTTAAGTGTTTTGTTGCTAGTCACAAGGGAGGAAACATAAAAAGTAGAAGAATAAGTTGCTTCCTTTCCATTGTACCCATCTCCCCATTTAGATTTATCTGGAAAAGAGAAAGGCATATAAATGCATAAACCAAAGGTTTAAGTTTATTCTAGTCATTTCTTCTGGGCTGCCAGGCTTTGACTCTAAGCAGGGCTATTCGTATTTGTTTAAACTCTAATACAGTATTTGTAAGAATACTTTTATTTAGGATTTTTTAAAGAGAAGTAAGCAAAAACAACAGAGTTTGTTTCTGCAGTAGGAATTTTTTAAATGATGAAAAGATGTATATAGGTGCATTTTCATTGAGGGTGGAAATACATCATTTCTCAGAAAGTTTGCTGATGATTTTGAGCTGGGACACTAGTTAAATGTTTAGTAATAGGTAAGTCATTTTAATTTATTATGAAATAATTGAGAACACAAAGTCGACTTGAATAGTTCGCTACTATGTAGAATATTTTTCTAAGTGAAAAACTTAATTGCCACTTCTGCATTCTCTTACAGATTTTCAAAGTAAAATGACTTTAATTAGTCATTTAATTAATTATACCACAACAGGTATAATTATAAGGGAATAAAGACTTTTTTGCCTTGCAACTTCGCAATCTTATTTTGATATCTTTTTTACTTTATCTTCTTTCAGTGTGTGCTTTTGTGTTTGTGTGTATGTGTGTGTGTTAATATGTATGAAATAGCTGTAGGTAAAGCTAACGGAAGCTAAAGGTAATTCAAACTTATGCCATTAGGGTTTAACATTAATTTTAGCATAAAAAGGAGTAAATAGAAGATTGCAAATAGTTTTCCATTTCTCTGTAATTAGCATTCATATTCATCCCTTTAGTTAAGGGAGATAAAATTGAAATGTTTTAAATTTTTATGAATAGTTGCTCAAGTAAAATTTAGTGCCCTGTAGGCATTGCTTATATTCAGTTTTAATAAAGGAATAAATTTGGCCTTTATCAGAAATCACAATAATGTACCTGTTTATCTCTAAATTTCAACTTTAGCATCATGTACTATTTTGAATTATTCAGCAGTAGCGATCAGACTGGTTTCAAGTTTTTGTAGTTTGCAGTTTCATGAAAAGTAGTTGCAGTGTATCTTGTGTAATTATTCCTTCTAATATTATACATTAAATACTCATGTCAATAGATGTGTCAATTTGCATAAGTATGGGATGCCAGTAGCTTTGTTTTTGTCATTGCAATTCCTTGGAATGTAGTACAAGTAGAAGCATGTCTATTTCATTTAAAATGTATGTCAAAAAACTCTATAGGACTCAAAATAATTTAACTATGTAAAATGAACTATGTAAAATATTGGATCTTTTGAGAGATATCTGAGAAAAAGATAGAGTAAGATGTGACTCCTAGCCATTGTGATTTGTATAATTTTGTACTTTTGGCTTCCAATTTACAATTGTGTAAAGACTACAAATAATATCTCATGAATATCTGAAGAGCTGTTAAATAATATGGGATTTGGGCTTAAATGTGAAGTAGATTTAGTTTTTAGTACACTTGGACAAGGACGTGGCCACTAAAAATCCAGAGGCCCCAGTGATTTCTGCGTATGTTGATTTTCAGTTTTTAATTTCTTTACTTTTAAAGGAGACAGAATCAAGACTCTTGAATCTTCACTTTTTCACTAATTAAACTAAATCAATTCAAGATATTTATTGAATATCTGTTACATGTTTGCATGTTAAATCTTGGAGGTAGAGGTGTTTCTCTTAGTCGTAGCCCAGGTGTACTGCTACAAACTTGGGAGTTAGAAAATTTTATTTTGAGTGCTACCTTTCTCATTTATGAACTAGGTAGTCTTGGGCAAATTACTTGATTTTTTTTAGTAGTAGTATACAGTTTTCACAATATTTCCTACATTATATCACTTAATTCTTCCCAGCAGCCACCCTATAAGGTTAATTGAGTTGATGTTATCACTATGTTCAGAAAGGGCTGCCTACTTCCCTATTTTTTGGTAGGAAGCATGGTATAGGAGAGACAGGTATAGGAGCATGTGGATTTTAGGGTTAGAGTGGCTTAAATTTGAATACTACAGCTAGCACCTTGACCATATTCCTTATTTTTTCTGGCTTATGGAAATAATCATACCTGTCTTAGCATTTTTGTGGAGGCTTAAACGAGGTTAAGGCTTTCTTATTGTTTGATCTCTCATTGCTAATATACAGTAGGCACTTAATTAGTAAATGCATAGTAGGCATTCATGGGAGCTTCCTTCCCTTTTTTTTTTTCCCTTTCCCTTTTGAGTCCTGGTTTACTCCTGCCTCTGGAACTAGTTGTACTTGAAATACAGTCTGTGTTTGAGGGTTTATTTTTTATATATATATATAATTTTTAAAAATTAATTGCTTAGTTGGGTAAAATTTAGGATTAAAAAAAGACAAGTTTACATTTTTTAAGGGATTTTTGTTCAGCAGAGGGAGGTTACTGAAAGCTTTGATTATGGATGAACCTAATTTTTTTGTTGTTATTAAGCTCCTCATAGTTGAATGTGTTTTTATCACTCTATTATTTATTTTTTTATCACTCTGTTATTAGGGTATTATGTACATACTTAAAGTAACACAGACTATAATTCCATCATTTATAAACTTGGCATGATCTTAAATTTTTAGAAAGGTGGTTTTTGTCTATTTTTCTGTGTTTAGTGAATTAATATTATGGTATATATTTAGCTTATTGACTGGCATTGAAGCCTGTTTTATGTAGTTCATTGGATGTGTTCCTCTTTGTATGGAATTTATGTTCTATATACATTTTTAGAGTCTTATTTCATTGTATTAACACAAACACATATCAAGTATTTGATGACCCTCATTGGACTATGAGTTTTTTAAAGGTGGGAACTATTTTGTTCATTCTTATGTTCTTGCTCCTTAAGTTTGTGCCGGGCCAGTAATAAGAGCTGGTTGTATTTACTGTTAGACAAGATACTTAGTTCTAATCTAGAGACTTCTTAAGGGATTTTTTATTTTTATTTTTGCCCTAGATATTTAGAACCTTTAAACCCTGCATAAAATGCTACTGCATAACTATATGATTGGGAAATAGATGTTATGCTGAAATTTCAGTAATCAGAAAAGCATTTAGTGATAAGTAAGGCACACTTATTTTAAAGATTTACTCAAAGTTAATCTTTGTGTAAGAAAGTAGAAATATTATGTTTTCTAAAGATTTGTGGTCCTTGTAGTAATGAGTTGGAAATTATTAAAAATATTAATTAAAAGCATACTGTGTACAAAACATTCTGTGTAAGCTTTTATAAAGTATATTTTGCTTAGGGTAATTCTTTGTTAGCCCTATCATGTATATAAAGGCAAACTCAGAGTTTATTCTTTTTCTCAGCGTTCTTATGTCACTTATACTAGTAGTCTAAATAATAGAAATTATTTTTAGGTGAAAAAGCCAAAATTTTTCTTATTTCATTTTAGTCTCCAAATGTAATACTGCTTTTCTTTCTATTTTTTAAAAAATAATATTTTAATAACATTTCAAGTGACCTGTCGTGTCTTTCCTGGTATGCTAGGCATTACATCATCACATTCTACTTTCTTTTTTTCCTTTGAAATAGATTTATTTGAAAATGTCTATGGGTCTTCGGTGAAGAGACGAGAACTTGAAGACCTGAAGGATAATATTGGAATCAGAGGTCATAAGCCACTTAATAACATCACTGTGTCAAAGAAACGCAATTGGCTATATCAGAGCACTCTGCAACCTTTTAATTTGGAAGAAGAAAATAAGAAATGCCAAGACATAAGTCACTTATCCATCTCACCCAAAAGTCAGCTATCACGGCCTTTCTTTAAGTCATCTGAAGAATACTGTACATATATGGTGTGTGATGCTACAAATTCTTCACCTTCAAGAAACTGTTCTTTAGACTTTAATGAGGAAAATGATGCAGATGATGAAGGAGAAATATGGTACAATCCCATTCCTGAGGATGATGACTTTGGTATATCAAATGCCTTGAATTTTGGTGAGGCAGACCCTCCTATTCTGAAGTTTCCTACTGTTAGCTTGGGAGTGTTGGCTGGTAATGACCTAATGAAAGCAGAGCAGTACACTGAAGACTTGCTGTGCTCTTCAGAACTCAGAACTACACAGTCCAATGAAACAAATCCTATAGAGTTCGTCCATTCTCCAGAGTTTGTGCAGCAGTTCAAGCAAAGGCTTGAACACAAGACACAAGAAGGTATCATGGTAGAGGAGAGTCTCATGTTGAAATCTCCATTTGCAGGTAAAGATGATCATACGTTTGCCTTTTCTTTTTCCATTTTTCAATTCTTTGACAGTAGCTAAAACTAAATATAGATGTCTATTATAGCTGTGTACTTTTCCTTATAGAGTGAGTGTATTTTCATAAAAATAAAACTCAAAAACATTTACAAACCTTTTTATATAAATGGTGGTTTAATTATTCCTATCACAGACTTTGGTTTTATAAGGGGTGAAGATGCTTGGGGAGTCCTATACCAACTCAAAGGATATCTGTCCTTTGAGATAGTGATTACTTTTCTCTTAGTTGAAAGGATGGAATCACAGGGAGTGGAAGAGAAACGTATATTCTTTATGTAAATCTGATTTTGCTTCATTCATTCATTTATACCTAGCCTGGTTATAGCTGAAAAGTTGTATATTCAATATCCTGGTAATTATTACTTTATGGTTTCATGCCTACATTTCCTCATGAATAAAGGAAAGGAAGAAGAGAAAAAGAAATGAGAGAAGTAAAGACCTTGGAAATAGGTGCTACAATAGTTACGGAAACTAGAAAGGAAATAATTAAAGTTTAATGTATATTAGGTTGAGCCATATGAAATTGCTGAGATTTGACAGTTTCTGATCTGCAAAATATGGCATTTCATATAGTTCAACCTGATGGTTTTATTCTTCTTTGATTGCCTTGATTTTTTGATAGGCTTCTTTTCAAATTTGGTCCCAAACACACTATACAGGAAACAGCATAAAACATATTTAGTTGCAGATGTTGAATGTTGGATAGAAAGCAGTTCTAGTTTATGTTATATTATTAAATTAAAATTAAATCATTTTAATTTAAAAAATTTCAAATGAAGGATGCCTGGGTGGCTCAGCTGGTTAAGCATCTGACTTCCAATCAGGTCATGATCTCAGGGTCCTGGGATTGAGCCCTGAATCCAGCTCTTGCACTAAGTAGGGAGTTTGCTTGTCCCTCCCCCAACTCCTGCGCTCTCTCTCTCTCTCTCTCTCAAATGGATAAATAAGAAAAAAAATTTAAAAAAAAATTTCAAGTGATACAGAACTTTCAAAGATATGGGGTATAGCAGATGCTGTCAGTACCTTGTCCATATCCTTTGGGTTTTATTACTTATTTAGAGGGAAGTAGCCTACCTCCAGACATCAGTATCTGCATCTCTGCTTGAGGACTCTGAGAAGGGTTAGGGAATTTCTCAGCAGGGCAGCTTGGGAGTGCCCCTTAACCAGTGACTGACAGGAGTTGGTGTAGGGCTACCTCAGCTCTCTCCCTCATTGAGTACCATAATTCGACATTGTTTCCCAGTTTTCTCCTGAGGTTAAGCACCAGTTGCCCATAGTAGTAGCAGGCTTGATAATTCTTGGATTTCCCCCTGAATTTTCTCACTTCTTGCGAGTATTTCTGTACTTTACAAATAAACCCCTTGCATTTGAATCCTTTCCTCAGGGATATGAGGAGGTGGAGTGAATGTTGTGTTGATAAGAGAACAAGTGAGTTAAAAAACAGTGTGTACTATATGATATTAGTTTTTTTTTTAAAGAAACACTGAGAAATTATACTGTAAATATTAAGTAACGCCTCCCCACCCCCGCATCATGTTGGGATTGAAGGTAATAAAAAATTTTGTGTGTGTGCATTCCTATTTGTAGATTGACTTTTCAGCATGAGTTTATGGGGTTTCCTGTAATCTGGATGGAGAGAGAAATAAATGCTATATAATAGAATAGTTTGGCAGGCATGTTGTGATTAGGGTGGAGTGGTAGGGAAGGCTTAAAGGAGTGTGGCAGAGAGTGGCAGGTTGGTACAGTGCAGAAAAGGCAAGAGGGTACAAGAAAAACTGGGAAGTTAGAAAGCCAGTATATGTAAAGTGATACGTACTTTGATTTAAGTTACTGTCTTTGAACTTTATTATTTTTATGTTTGTGGCACATTGTGAACCTGGAAAGACTAACAGACATTACAAAAGCAAAAAAACAACAACCCCAAAACTTGAAAGTATGGTAGGGCTGTCATTTATGTCTCCTTTCTCACTATTATTCTTCTCTTTAACATATTATTAAAATATAAGCACTGTTAAATATGACCAAAGGAAGTATTTATCTATTTATGTATTTATAAATATTTAGTTATTTATTTTATTTTATTTATTTATTTTTTAAAGATTTTATTTATGTATTTGACAGAGAGAGACAGAGATCACAAGCAGGCAGAGAGCCAGGCAGAGAGAGAGGAGGAAGCAGGCTCCCTGCTGGGCAGAGAGCCTGATGTGGGGCTTGATCCCAGGACCCTGAGATCATGACCTGAGCCGAAGGCAGAGTCTTAAACCACTGAGCCACCCAGGTGCCCCTAGTTATTTATTTTAGAGAGAGAGAGCTCACGTTTGGGTGGGGTGGGGTGGAGGGAAGGGGCAGAGGGAGAGGAAGACAAGCAACAAGCAGACTTCCTACTGAACAAGGAGCCCAACATGGGGCTTGATCCCAAGACCCTGAGATCATGAGCTGAGCCGAAATGAAGAGTTGGACCCTTAACGAACTGAACAATGCAGGTGCCCACCAAAGGAAATATTTAGACAATATTTACATGTCATCTTTTTTGGTATTAGTTTGATCCGAAAGGTCACCTAAAGTGGTGTTTTCTTTAGCCATATTAACAGAGAACAGTTGAGAAATAGGCAAAAACAATGGTTGAATTTTAAAATAATTTTCTGATCAGGAAATAGGAAAGCTTAAGTATATTTAATATGAACGACAGTTTTTTAATCATCCTAACACAATGATGACTTATTTTTTTGTCTCTCAAGTTCCATGGGTATATGTATCTTTTAACTAGTTGCAATCATTAGCTCTCTGATTTTGGTTTTTGATAGTTTCACTTGGTATTTTTATCTTGTATTGTACATATAGATTAACATTATTATTTACCAATTTTGTAGTATTTAATTGGGTTGGTGTGTCCATATCTATTTGACTGATTATCTTGGGTATTAATAGATTGTTTCCACTACTGTTGGAGCGATGTTTATTGTGTTCTATTTTATTTAATTAGGATTAATTACTAGTAGCACTACTGGGTTTTTATGGCTGTTAACTGTTATACGTAATTCCTATATTATAGTTCCTAAAAGATTTACCAACTTACAAACAACTAACAATTGGTTGGTTGATTAATTCTTTTATTCAGCAAACACTCAGTTTCTGCTGTGTGCCAGTTACTGTTCTAGGTACTGAAGGAATACACCAGGTTCACTTGATTCTAGCTTGGCCCAATAATTTATAAACATTTTTATTTTGTACTTTCCCTTTATAGCTAATCTGTGATCTGATTAGTGTAATTTTGGTTTAATTTTAAGCAGTTATTGAACAGTTTGGTAGTATTTCAGCTCTTGGATTTATAAAAACAAAGCATTTTTATCTTAATAAATTGCCTTATCTACAGTAGAAGTTGTTAATTTACACAGTTTTTCATTTTAATAATTAGTCAAGGACTTAAGAAGTATTCATTTTAATAATTAGTTAAGGACTTAAGAAGTATGATGTGTAGAAAAAGTCAGAATGTTAAATTAACTCCTTATTAATGTAAAAAACCTAGAGCAATTTAATATACTGGGTAGCCTTTTAAGCCATGGCAAAATAGATTGCAGACTACAGCAGGACTCCAATTACTATAGAATGTTGTAGGGCAGTAAACCCGTAGAATTGTACTCCAATTTACAGTACAAGGGAATGCTTTGTCTGGTTTATCAAACACTCCATTTCTTATTAGTTACTTACCAGAAAAGCCCAGCAGGCATACTTAAAATAGTCCTTTCTCTATAAAGAAACCACTTCTTTGTCATTAGGACACATAGAGAGGGGTGGAGGGAGATTATATTAATTCTTTAAAGAAAGGTCATTTAATCTATTGATTTTTAAAATGAATTAATACTTCTTTGATCATTCTGATTGTAAAATGTATTACATAAAGTAGTCTCTGACAGTGAGGGTCATTAGAGATCTTTGTAAGGCATAGTTAGATGAAGTGTGAAAAATTGATTTAAATTTTAAATAATTTAAATAAATAATAGATTGTTTCTTTCTTTCCTTTTTTTTTTTTTTCTAAGTAAGCTCTAGGCCAAACCCTGAGATCAGGAGTCACAGGCTCTCCTGACAGCGAACCAGGCATCCCTAGATAGCTTCTTTAAAGGAACAGTTAAAACTTACATTAGATTTTAGAACGTAGTTTCATTTTGCTTTATTAGCTTAAACCCTTAAATAGGAACAGTTTCAAATTTTAAAATAAAATTTACTAGCCTATACGTTTTTTAAAAAGATTGATTTGAGAGAGAGAGAGAGACAGAGTATGAGCAGGGTGAGGGGCAAAGGGAGAGGGAGAAGCCAACTCCCCGCTGGGCAGGACCCTGAGATCACAACCTGAGCCACAGGCAGACACTTCACTGACTAAACCACCCAAGTGCCCCAATATTTTTTTTTTTTAACTGGGGGATTGAGAATTTGAAGTTAAGTAGAATATTTTAACTTCTTGATAATAGTTGAGAAAAGAGGGGTGCCTGGGTGGCTCAGTGGGTTAAAGCCTCTGCATTCAGCTCAGGTCATGATCTCAGGGTCCTGAGATCAAGCCCCACATCGGGCTCTCTGCTCAGCAAGAAGCCTGCTTCCTCCTCTCTCTGCCTGCCTCTCTGCCTACTTGTGATCTCTCTCCTCTCTGTCAAATAAATAAATACAATCTTTAAAAAAAATAGTTGAGAAAAGGTCGTTAAAAATCAATTTAATGTGTATATATAAACAGAAAAATGTTTAGAAGAATGGAAAGGCTCTAAAGTATAGTATTTAAGAATACAGACTTTGAAGGCCTCTGCTTAGATTTGAATCATTCCTGTTTCTGCCACTTACCAGCTTTGTGATCTTAAACATATCAGGCAGCTCTGCATAAGGTCTTTATCTGAAGAATGGGATGCTGGTGGTATCTTAACTCATAGGGTTATTTCAAGAATTAAATGAGGATCTTTACATACTAAGTATTAAATTAATTTTTCATACTTTGTCTAGCTCAATAAATCTCAATCATGATCTGAGCCGAAGGCAGAGGCTTAACCCACTGAGCCACCCAGGCACCCCTGCAGTGGGAAAGATTTAAAAGGAACCTATGTTACCCTTTCTCCAAACCACTAGAATAGAAAAGCAGATGGAGAGGGAGATACTTTTTTCCACTGTAAGCTATTTGGAAATCCGTGCCCCACCACCTTTTTAAAAATTTTGTTTTTAAGTAATCTCTACACCCAATGTGGGGCTCAAACTTAATAACAGCAAGATCAAGAGTTGCATACTCAACCAACTGAGCCATCCAGGCACCCCTGGAAATCCTCAATACTCTGTTTGGAGTATCTGGTAATGGAGATTTACCTAAACTTGCTTGTAATTAAGTGAATCTCCCCAATGAGATGAAATGAGAGAAAAAAAATCTGTCCATATGAGAGTTTGTTTAGTCAATGATTTATAAAGTAGGAATCAGAACATATCACCTTATAATACCTTTTTTTTTTTTTTTAAAGGTCCTGAGAGCCTAGCCGCTACAAATAAGATTGAATTGGGCGTGCCAGAACCATCTTCTCCAAGCCCTAGCCCTGTGAAAAAAAGTAGCTCAATTAACTGGTCTTTCCCAGATAAAATAAAATCTCCACGAACTGTGAGGAAACTCTCCATGAAAATGAAAAGGTTGCCAGAACTTAGCCGAAAGCTGAGTGCTAAAGGAACTTTGAATCATATGAACAGTCCAGATAATACTCCTTCCTTGTCTAAATGTAACTGTCAGGAAATTCATCACACTGATATTCTGCCTTCTGGGAACACCACCACAGCTGCTAAGAGGAATGTTATAAGTCGGTACCACCTGGATACTAGCGTATCCTCTCAGCATAACTACCAGAAGAAAACATTTATGAGTTCTAAGTATTCGTGTAAAGGTGGTTACCTCAGTGATGGAGATTCACCTGAACTTATAACTAAATCTAGCAAACATGGACCTGAAAACAAATTTGGAAAGGGAAAAGAAATAACTCCAAATAGTTGTAGCAAGAGTGAAATAGACATTGATGCTTTTAGACATTATAGTTTTTCTGATCAACCTAAATGTTCACAGTACATATCTGGGCTCATGAGTGTACATTTCTATGGCGCTGAGGATTTAAAACCACCTCGGATAGATTCAAAAGATGTCTTCTGTGCGATTCAGGTAGATTCAGTAAACAAAGCGAGAACAGCTCTGCTCACATGTCGGACAACATTTTTAGACATGGATCATACTTTCAACATAGAAATTGAAAATGCACAGCATTTGAAATTAGTAGTATTCAGTTGGGAACCGACTCCAAGAAAAAATCGAGTGTGTTGTCATGGAACTGTTGTTCTCCCCACTTTATTCAGAGTGACAAAGACACATCAGTTGGCTGTCAAACTTGAGCCTAGAGGTCTTATTTATGTGAAAGTGACTCTTCTGGAACAGTGGGAGAATTCTCTTCACGGGCTGGATGTAAACCGAGATCCAGTAATATTTGGTGTGGATATTCGAAAAGTTGTAGAGAAAGAAAACATAGGGCTGATGGTGCCACTCCTGATACAAAAATGTATTGTGGAAATTGAGAAGAGAGGCTGTCAGGTATTATTTCACTGTTTCTCTACTACCTCCTTATCAATGGATCTACCTTTAATTAGTTAGATTTACAGTAAGTCTTAGGGGAAGGAATTCCAAGTAAGGTTAAAAAAAAAAATCCAATTTAGATATTTTCTCATTCCTGTTTTTTTATTTTTATTCCATTACTATTTAGGGTATAATTCATACCTTCACCTGTATGGTCCGTGAGCAGTTGAGAGTATGCTAGATGGTTCCAGTTTATGTTGTGATGTAGAGCTGCTTGGGCCTTAAACCTACACATCAGGATTGCTTTACAATGGCATTCCTAGGAAAAGCCAGAGCTGATAAGAGCCAAAGGCTAATTCATTTAAGGAATGTTTCTGCCTGGTTTGACATTCTCACAGCACAGAATTCCAACAGTGACTCTTAAAACCCCACTTTACTCCTAAAACTAACTCCCTGCCCTTATTCCCTCCTCTCCCTCATCCCGCTCGTCAGGAAGCATAAACTTATCTGTCTCTGAACTTTGGTATAACATGGAGGATGAAGAGAGGTCCTACTGATAACATTTCTCATTCCCTTTTCCTTTTAAATAAGAGGGTTAAATAAATAAGAGGGTAAAAGCAGCCCATTAAAACATATAAAACCCCTGGTAGTTATATGTAATCAGATCTGTAATGTTAACCAGTTTATTAGACCTTATTTTTCTTTATTTTCATGAATACATGTGGACTGTGACATCAAGAAAGAGCATATCACTGAGGATATTATTCTGAGGTACAAGTAATTGTTTAAAAAATTAAGCCTAATATCAGTATTTCTGAGGTATTTCTGCCTTAGGGCAGAAATAGAAATAAGATGACATTGATTAAAAACATCAAGGGTAAATATCACCAAGTCTGAACTATGATTTCTTTATATGTAGAAAAGGTTTTAAAATAACTCACCCTGGACCTGATGTGGAAATTACGGAAACAGTGTAAGTAAGTTAGTGAAGTGTTGTATTAAAGATGCAGGAAACAGGTACTGGTTTCTCCTCAATTAATTAGCTGTGTGATGTTGGGCAAGTCACTTAATCTCCGTGGGTTTTATTTGCTAATATCTATAAAAATAGATGAAGTTGCTTTCTGAAGGTGAGAGGTAGGAGGGATATCTGAACTTTTGAAACCTCTTTTCAGGTATGTTATTCAGATTGGGTTTATGTTATCTATATGAGATTGAAGCCTTTAGTTTCCAATCTAACTTTTTCTTTTGGTTGGGCTACTTTTTCCTAAGGTTCTCTGTTTTTCTCCCCACCTTGTTTTTTGGCAGCATGTAGAGAGGTCAGATTAGGCAGACTGTAAAGCTAATTATTAAGCAGAAACTTTCACAATTGAGTATTAAAATAAGTAGCTCAAATAGCACTGTACTTCTACACTCTTTTCTGAAATATTATATAAAGAATGGATATTTGACTGTTGTCACTTTTTTAAATACTAAGAAAACATTATTAGCAATGCTTTTTATTTCTGTACTTAAAGTTTAGTAATAGTTATTTTAATAAAGAATTATTTCCTGTGATGGGGCTCCTGGATAGCTCCGTCAGTTAAGCATCTGCCTTCAGCTCAGGTCATGATCCCAGGGTCCTGGGATCCAGTCCTGCATTGGGCTCCCTGCTCAGTAGGGAGTACCCTTTGCCCTCTCCCTCCCCCTGCTTCTGTCTCTCTCTCTCTCTCAAATAAATAAATAAACTCTTAAAAAATAGTGTATTAAAAAAAATAATTTCCTGTGAACTAAAAAATAAAATTTACAGTAATACATTTGGAACTGCAGGTTTTTGTTTTTTTTTT
>CM053606.1:61374681-61403641 GCA_028646535.1 Procyon lotor | reverse complement strand
TTTTTTTTTTTTTTTAACTATGATTGCTTCATCAGACATGTTTTCTCCTCATAGATATCATGTTGATTTCCTTTCAGTGAATTTATAGTGAGCTTCCTGAAACTTAATATTTTATCTTCTATATAAACTAACAATGTTTAAGAAATAAATCTTTAGTGTAGGTTGAGGGGAGGGTGGATGGTATCTGTATACCATCTTATATATTTTGAACTAAAGGTTTTTTTTACCTTAATAGATTATTTTAATTGCATTTCCTTTATTACTTTATAATCAATTAATTTAGTAAGTTAAAAAAATAACCAGGTTTGCTTTTATTTCATCCCTAGAATCTTTTTTTTCCCTAATAAGATAACACAAATAGTATACTGGAATCTTATTTCAGGTATATACTTTTCTTATGGATAACTAAACTGAGATTTAAGAGAGCAAATAACTTGCCCAGATTCACTAAGCAAGGACTGATAGAGTGGGGCTTTTTGGAATCTAAAATCCTTCTTTAACCACTGTGCTGCATTTCTTCAGTTTAGATCAAAAGATGTGAAAGGGCACAATCTTGGGAATAGTGGTTGAGCATATAAAACTAAAGTGGAGGGCTTATATCTTAAGATAGATAGCACTACAGAAATCATAATATATTATTCGAATTTAAATGAAAGAATACAATGTTTTTATTCAACTAATGAATATAGTCTATGGTGAGATTTCAAAAGCTGAGGTATTTTTAATTAAATGTCATCAGAACATATTTGATTACCAATTTCATGTGACTTATACATTCTGTGCTATTGTATTTTCTTTTTATCAAATTTACCATAATATGGCCATAATTTTATTTCTAGGTGGTAGGCCTGTACCGATTATGTGGTTCGGCAGCAGTCAAGAAAGAACTTCGAGAGGCTTTTGAGAGAGATAGCAAAGCTGTTGGTCTGTGTGAAAACCAGTACCCAGATATAAATGTAATAACAGGTAATAAATATTCTTTATTCTATGTACACATTCTGGAAAGGCTACATCTGTAGGAAATGGAATTGAAATATTATTTTGTAGCTCAAATTGAATTGGGTTTCATTCTGAAGTCTTGTTTTCCTTCCTTCACAAACATCACTGTGTTATTTTCTCTGGGGAGGTACCAAGATGTGGTCCCTGCCCTAAAACAGTCAACAAATATTGGGGAGTGGGGGTGGAAGTAAGACCTACATTAAATTAGCTGTGCTAGGTAGCAGAAGGAAAAGGGTACATTTTCTTCATAGAGGGATAAATAAAACACCATTAGAGTTCAGTTTGATTGGAGCTTAGGTCATGTAAAGGGCATTGACTATCTGGGTAGAGAATTCAGATTTATTTAGTAGGCAGAGGGGACCCATCAAAGATTTTTGAGCAGGGGAGTAAAGAGATAATCTCCTAATCTGGCAACTCTGGGTGATGGATTGGAATTAGAAGAAATTAGAAGACAGGAAACCAGTCAGGAAGCCTTGGCAGTGGTCCCAGCTGAAGGAGTCTTGTAGCAGTAACAGGAAGGAATAGAATTAAAAGGATCTAAAGAAAGAGAGGGCCCAGATAAGCACGACTTGGACATCTGGATGATTGGGTACCATTTGCAGAAACTAAAAAGCTGAGAGGAGAGCTACTGCTTTTGGTGGAAAAATGTAAAGAAAGTTTATGAATTGGGTTTCTTTTCAAACATATATTGAATTTGAGGTACTGGTAAGAGATCTATGTGAATATATCAGGCAAAGTAGAAAGTACAGCTTAGGGAGAGGATATAGTAAAATGTACTAAGTGGTGAATATTATCCAATGGATAGCATTAAAAATATACTTCTAATACTCCTGGGACGTGGGGGTGGAAAATGGCAATGTGAAGGTCATTGACCTATAATTGTAAGTAATGCCTTGCAATTGTCTATAAAGGTTGAAAAGACAAGGGCTTTGAGGATCTCCAAACTTTGGAGGCATGCAAAGAAAGAAGATACAGCTAAAGAGATTGGGAGGAAAGTTTGGGAAACAAAAGACAGCAGAATTTAAGGAAAGGTGTGAGGCAATGTTATTTGATGGAGAAATCATAAAAGATGAGAACAGAAATAAGTCCTTTGAATTTGGCCACTATAAGATTGTTCATAACTAATGGACACCTTCAGGGACTATTGGCTTATAATTCTATGTTTGTTTTTGTTGTTGTTTTACTTTTTATTAGCAAAGTTTTGAAGCATATACAAAAGTAGAGAGAATACTATGTTAAACCCTCTTTACCCATCACCTGGCTTCCATAATCAACACATGACCAAACCTGTCTCCTTTATACCCCTCATTTGATTCTCCCCTAGACATGGATTATTTTGAAGTGTATCTTGGATATCATACCTATTCACCTATAGATGCTTTGGTATGTATCTCCAGATCTTCTGTGTTATTTTGATAGTTCTCTCTGCTGTTAACTACCATTTTTATGCTATAACATTGTTCATTTATCTCTCTAATTTGATTTTTTTATTTGACATGCAATTAATTGCTTAGGAGAGAATTTTTTTTTTTTTAAAGATTTTATTTATTTGACAGAGAGAAACCCAGTGAGAGAGGGAACACAAGCAGAGGGAGTGGTAGCGGGAGAAGCAGGCTTCCTGCTGAGCAGAGAGCCCGATGTGGGGCTCGATGTGGGGCTCGATCCCAGGAACCTGGGATCATGACCTGAGCCGAAGGCATATGCTTAATGACTGAGCCACCCAGGCACCCCGCTTAGGAGAGAATTTGAAGAAGGTGCAACTTGCATATATTAAAGAGATTTTTGTTGGTTAGAATCCTTTAAAACTTTACTTTTAGGATTGAGGCTTTTCATATAGCTGAGATTCCCAGTCTCTGAACTCTGAATGACTATATTTTCATAGTATTTAATACATACTCTTAGATAATCAAAACTTTTATCCCAACCATTTTAAAAGAGACAACAAACCAAGGGACTTTTTCTTTCTTATAAATTTTAGTAAATCAGAAGTATTGGATACTTTTATTTTTGTAAAGGAAGTTTATCCTTTTGTTCTACAAAAATAAATGGATCATGTCTACAAAAACAGTAGAATTTTCCCCCAATAATATGTAATTAAAATCAAGAAAGGACCCATTTTATGAATTCATTAAAGGGAAATTTTATAAATAGTGATTCCCAGGAAATTATACTCTATAACCCAATGAAATAAGATTCTGCCTTGGTGGGAGCATTATCTTAGAAATAAAAATAAAATAAAAAAAATAAATCTTGTCAAATATGTATAAATTAAAAAGATGATTGATGTGGTTTAATTTGATTATTTGCTATGACAAGATCCTTAGAAATTTGTAGCATGAACAGATGATATGAATAATAGGTCATTGACTATTAGATTTATAGCATTCTTTTCTAAAATTGAGAGTTTCCATAATTTATGAATTGGGTATTTTTTGGCTCTATTCTTTGTACTCTTCTGTTTCAGGAAAGCTGGTTTTGTTTTTTGTTTTGTTTTGTTAAGATTTATTTATTTGAGAGAGAGAGAGAGAGAAAGAGTGCAGGTGGGGGGAGGGGGGTGAGAGAAGGGAGAGAGAATCCCAAGCTGACTCCGCTCTGGGCATGGATCCTGACACAGGGCTTGATCCCAGGACCCTAAGATCACTACTTGAGCTAAAACTAAGAGTTGGATGCTTAACCAACTATGCCACCCAGGCGCCCCAGGAAAGCTGTTTTTTAAAAGAGACTAGAGCTATTTTCTTTCTTGATAAAGAGCAAAGGAAATGATTTAAAATTGAGAAATGTCATTGGAATTACAATAAATTATACACAAGGTCTCATTATGTCTCAAAAGAAAGGACCTTATTGATTTGGGGAATTGGCGAGTAATGATGTTGCCTCCTGTGTTTGTTCCATGAGAACTCACATTTCTAAGTAAACTTTAGAATATAATTAACAGTTCAGTAGTTCTAAAAAATGAGCTATTAATCAAGTGAATGATAGAGTTTACTTATAGTTTAATGTGTTCTTAGTAGTTGGTTTGTCTAGAACATAGAATGAAGTGCTCCTGACAAACCAGATTTTCCAATGAAGTGCAAAATTTAAGGTACAAAATCTATTCATAGTTGTTTTTGGGACTTATTTATCAAAGGAACAAGAGAAGAAATTAGAAAAGTAAAAATATTTATAATTTAGTGATTATTAGAAAAGGACACGCCTCCTGCAGAGGAAAATATCTAGGCTTGGTACTTAAATGTTTATTTGACCATGACTTTTTCTGATTTTAATTCTTTTAAAATTAATCATTCTTTTATTTTCCCTCAAAAGAAAACTTGGTCAGAAATAAACCCCAAATTATCTTTAAAACGTTAGTAATTTTCTTCATTTTGGCATAGTAAATGCACATTTTCCCCTATCATATGTATTGTATGTTCTCTGATCTCTGGCACATTAACTTTCAAATTATTTCTGTTTTTCTTTACCTGGATTGAACATAGACATCTAAACTGTATAAACACTGAGAAATGCAAAACACTGAGGAATGGTCAGAGATGTAGCAATTGAAATATACTGAGGCATTGAGAACCATTTGATCTGAGTAACATCTGTGGAGTGTGACCAAAGCAAGCAGGAAGTTCAGAAAGAGTAAGTGAGGTAGGGTGGGGTAGATTAATGGACTTAAAAAATTAATTTATAGCATTCACTTCAGGAAATGACTGTGATTCTATGTTCAAATTTATCTGCTCTAATATCTTTATTATCTGTAGAAGTTTCACCTGAGAATGATTCTCATGGTCTCATTCTTGTATTTTCAGTATTCTTGTTCTGGTGAGTTCATTTTTTGTTAGAATAGGTGCTGATAGAGGATAAGGGCACTTTCTCAGGAGACAGTGTCTCACTCGAAGAATGAGTTTATTTAGTATATTAATCTTCATAGTCCTGCCATTGCTAGTGGAAAAATGGTATCCATTCATCTAACCATCATATATTGAATGTTACTGTACACCAGATACTTTGCTAAGACATTTGAAATACAACAATGTGTAAGAGATAATCTCTGCCCTCAAGAATCCTAGTTTAAGGGGGAAGACAGGGTCAGAGACCGCTGATTATAATATATGAAAAGGAGCACTTAACTTATTGTGGGAAAGTTAGGGAAAACTTGGTGGGAAAGGTGACTCCTCAGCTAACTTAAAAGGTGAACTGGACTTAGCCAGCCAGGGTTGGAGGAGAGCAATCTATTAGCAAAAACTTGGGAGATGGCAAGCTGCATGACTTGCAGTACTTGCTAAAGAGAAAAGCATCAGGCAGGTGAGTGGTGAGAGATACCTGGAATGCTCTCTCAGCCTGGAACCCAAACCTGACAATGAGGGTCATTTGGAAACAGCAGAGTTAGAACATGATCGTGTTCACTTTTCTCTCTCTTTTCCTTACCTTTCCTTCCCTCCCTCCTTCCGTCCCTCCCTCCCTCCTTTCCTTCCAAGTTAGTTGGTTGAGTTTCCATGTACTAGGTTTTATAACTGCACATCCACATTGAAGACATAGAGGTAGCTGGGAGGGCTAAAAGAAAGTTATGGACATGGTGATCTACTAACTCTTTGAAGTGAATATGTGTAATTCTATTGTGACTTTTTTTTTTTTTTTTTTAAAGTATATTTGATTCTTTTTTTTTTTTTTTTAAGATTTTATTTATTTGACAGAGAGAAACACAGCGAGAGAGGGAACACAAGTAGAGGGAATGGTAGCGGGAGAAGCAGGCTTCCTGCAGAGCAGAGAGCCCGCTGCGGGGCTCGATCCCAGGTCCCTGGGATCTGACCTGGGCCGAAGGCAGACGCTTAACGACTGAGCCACCCAGGTGCCCCTCTATTGTGACTTTTAAAATTATTATTCCCATGTATTTAATAAAAAAAAATCAAAACATAAAAAATTGTTTATTTGTGTTGCAGTACTAAAGGGTAAATACTGAAAGATTATTTGTTTTGGTATTTTTCTCCAAATTGGAACCAGAGTTTTAAACTTAACACTACATTCTTGGGGTACTGGTGTGATGGTGGCTATAGAAATTAAAGTAAGAAACCCGAAGGAGGGGCACCTGGATAGTTCAGTCCTTTAAGTGTCTGCCTTTGGCTCAGGTCATGATCCCAGAGTCCTGGGATCGAGCCCCACATTGGGCTCCCTGCTCAGCAGGGAGCCTGCTTCTCCCTCTGCCTCTCCCCCTGCTTGTGTTCTCTCTCTGTCTCACTCTCACTCTCGCTCTCTGTCAAATAAATAAAATCTTTAAAAAAGAAAAGAAAAGAAACCCAAAGGAAAAGGGGAGTCTATGCATGGGAATAACCAGAGTCCATTTAATCACTTATCTTTCCCTATCTAGAAATTAATTGCCTTATTTACTAAATATTTATTGAGCTGTATGCCAGGCATTCTTCTAGGCACCAGGGACAAGTGAACAAGATAAACAATGTCTCGGTTCTTATGTATGCTTTCTAGTGGGGGAAGAGAGAATCAGAAATCAATCCAATGAATAGTGAGATATAGTAACTTATGAGTGATAAGTAGGACATTGGGAATTATACTGATTGGAGGTAGTAGTCAGCTTAGTGACTCCAGTGGCTAGGGGTTCAGAGAAGAAAGATCATCTGAGAAGTGCCTTTTGAGCAAAGATCTGTATAATACAGAATTAACCTTTGGAAGATCTGAAGACAGAGTTCTAGTTAGAACAGAGTGATTTTGCTAAGTGAGAATCAATAATAAAAAAAAAAGATACTACAAATTAGTCTTTGAGAGATAGAAGTAGTTTTAGTTACTAGGATGCTTTTTTTTTTAAGTGTAATGGGGATGAGTAGAATTTTCCTGTATAGTTGGTCCTTATGCCTGAATGAAGGTGAGAGGCATAAGGTTTCATAGTATCTATTACAAAGCAGCTTAAGAGATGTAGCCAGAACTAGTTCTTTATTTACCTATAATTGCCTGCATTTTCTTCAAGTACATGATAAAAAATTTACTGTGTTGCACTAATTAAATTTCTCCATGTAAATTTTTCCAAAGTCTCCCTTTAGTAGTTCCTGTGACAATAAAGATTGTCACCACAAACTTATTATCTTAAAGTTTTTATGCCCCCCAAGAGTGTTTGAAAGATGTTAAGAAGGCATTATAGCTTAAGATACTCCAGTCTGTCATAAATTTTTGAGATAAGGTCATAAAGCTAATGCCTAGATTGATGGGTAGTTACATAGTATATATCACAACATAGTATAAATATCTCTTCTGTGTATCATTTTGTGAAATCTTTTGATTATTTTTCCAATGAACTCGTCTACATATAGAAAAGGAACTATAACTTTTACTTCATTGAACATAATGTACATTGAGCATTCTTTAAGTGCTTAGTATTTGTTAGTAATAATTCTCCCTTATTTACCCTCAAATTATGTATGAAGTAAGTAATCTTGAATTTGGATTAATTTAAAATTCCATTTATATTAATAGTTGTTTAGTATATTAATTATATAAAGGATAATGATATTTGAAATATGTGTTTTACTAAGCTATAAAGTTATCTTTTCTGGAGATCTTTTAGGTTTTAATTTAATTGCTTTATAGGGCGAGTCTCAAACTACCAGTGCATATTAAATTTTGTTAGAACTAACAAGTCTTGCTTTGTTAAGGAACATGTATGGAATTTTTTTTTAAATCATGCCCTAGAGGGTTAGTAGTGTCTTTATTTGGCAACTAAAAGAAACTGCATTTTCACTTTCTAACTGTAACTCAATGGTCCTTTTTACACCAAGTGTTGCTATTCATTGTAGATAGGATTAGACTGAAACTAATGTCGGTAGTAAAAAAAAAAAAAAATCACATGATATAACTTAAGAAATGGGAACAAGACTCATGTCTATTGTGTATAAAATGCTTTATTATCATCATCAGTGTACATCTAACATGTATTGATTGTTATGATATCCCAAGCTCTTTATATATATCGTATTTCTTTCTTTTTTTTTTTTTTTTTTAAGATTTTATTTATTTATTTGACAGAGAGAGATCACAAGTAGGCAGAAAGGCAGGCAGAGAGAGAGGGGGAAGCAGGCTCCCTGCTGAGCAGGGAGCCCAATGCGGGGCTCCATCCCAGGACCCTGAGATCATGACCTGAGCCAAAGGCAGAGGCCACCCAGGTGCCTCTATATCGTATTTCTTTATGTATGTCAAGGAAGAAGTTTAGTCAATATTCTCTTGGTTTACTAATGCTGTTTCCAGATTGTTGTCTTTTCACTGTTGAGTAGAAACTTATGCTCTCCTGAGAAATAAAGCTCTCTTGAGGCTCATGGCACCACCACCTCCATCTTTCCTATTTAACATCATCTACAGAACTCTTGGGCATTTCCATTTAGTCAGTGAACAGTGAACACTTTGATGTCTCACGAATAGTTATATTTCCAACTGAAGTCTGCCTTTGTTGTATGTAAGTGATTTTAACATGCAAATGAAATGACCCATCCAGAATCTATTAAAAGATAGTTCTCTTTCCTTTGAATTGTATAAAAATATAGTTGATTTTTGCATATTGATCTTGTACTTTGCTAAACTCATTTATTCTATTAGTTTTTTATGGATTCCTTAGGATTTTCTATATATAAGATTATGTCATCTGCAAATAGAGATACTTTTACTTCTCTCTTTCCAAGATGGAGCCTTCTTATTTTTTTTTTTTTCTTGCCTAGTTGCCCTGGTTAGAACCTCTAGTATATGTTGAACAGCAGTGACAAAAGTGAACATCCTTATCTTGTTCTTGATTTTAGGAGAAAAGCATTCAGTTTTTGACCATTAGTTATTATATTAACTGAATTCTTTATAGATCCCCTTTAGCAAATTGAGGAAGTTTCTTCCTATTCCAAGTTCATTCAGTGTTTTTATCATGAAAGTGTGTTGGATTTTGTTCAATGGATTTTATGAGTCTATTGAAATGATCATGTGGCTTATGTCCTATATTTTATTGATACAGTATATTACATTAATTGGTTTTCAGATATTAAGCCAACCCTTGCATGTCTGAGATTAATCCCACTTAGTCATGATGTTTCTTCTTTTTTTTTTTAATATATTGCTGGATTTAGTGTGTTAGCATTTTGTTGAGGAATTTTGTGTCTGTATTCCTAAGATACTGGTCTGTAGTTTTCTTTTTTTTTTTCAAATACTTTATTTATTTGACAGAGAGGAGAGAGATCATAAGGCAAAGAGGTAGGCAGAGAAAGAGAGAGGAGGGGAAGCAAGCTCCCTGCTGAGCAGAGAGCCTGATGCAGGGCTCAATCCCAGGACCCTGAGATCATGACCTGCGCTGAAATCCCAGGACCCTGAGATCATGACCTGAGCTGAAGGCAGAGGCTTTAACCCACTGAGCCACCCAGGCTCCCCCCTTCCTCCTTTTCTAATGTAGACATTTAGTGCTATAGATTTCCCTCTAAACTCTGCTTTAATCTCCCATAAATTCTTTGATGTGTTTTCATTTTCACTTAGTTCAAACACTTTCTGATTTTCCTTTTTCTTCTTGGATTCATGGGTTATTTAGAAGTATGTTAGTTTGTGTCAAAATATTTAGGGAATTTTCCAGATATTTAAAATTATTAATTTCTCATTTAATTCCATTATAATCATAGCATATACTTCATGTGACCTGGATCTTTTTTTTTTTTTTTTTTTTTTAAGATTTTATTTGGGTGCCTGAGTGGCTCAGTGGGTTAAAGCCTCTGCCTGCGGCTCAGGCCATGATCTCAGGGTCCTGGGATTGAGCCCCGCATTGGGCTCTCTGCTCAGCAGGGAGCCTGCTTCCCTTTCTCTCTCTGCCTGCCTCTCTGCCTACTTGTGATCTCTATCCCTCTGTCAAATAAATAAATAAAATCTTTAAAAAAATAAAAATAAAAAAATAAAGATTTTATTTATTTATTTTGAGAGGGTCAGAGAGAGAAAGAGAGCATGAATGGGGGGGAGGGGCAGACAGAGAGGGATAAGCAGACTCCCTGCTGAGCAGGGATCCTAATGTGGGGCTTGATCCCATGACCCTGGGATCATGACCTAAGTCAAAGGCAGACACTTAACAAACTGAGCCACCCAGGCACCCTACCTTTTTGTATTTATTTAAACTTTCTTTAACATCAAGGACATGCTCTTCTGTGGTGAATGTTTTCATTTAAATCCTTAAGAATGTGTGTTCTGGTGTTTTGGAATGTAATATCCTATAATTATCAATGCAGTCAAGTGATTAATAATGTTCCAATCCTCCATGTCTTTATGTGTTTTCGTTCTTCTTATTAAAAGAGGCATGTTGAAATCTTCAACTATGATTGTGGTTTTGACTCACCCATCTTCTACCTCCCCCTTTCTTTAAAGACTTCAATTACACATGCATTAGGTCACTTGTGTTTGTTTCACAGCTCATTTATATTCTGTTCATTTCTTCCAATTTTTTTTTAAACTTTGTTTAATTTTAGATTGTTTCTATTGCTGTGTCTTCAAGTCATTAATCTTCTTTGCTAATATTAATTTCATCTATTGTATTTTTAATCTCTGATATTTTAGTTTTCAGTATTACAGGTTTGACCTTTTCTTCATACCTTCTGTGTCTCTACTTAGCATGTTCAGTCTTCTAGCTTCTTGAATATATGAAATACCATATAATAACTGTTTCAATGTCCTATCATCTATGTCCTTTCTGAGTTGGTTCACAATTGATCTTTCTCCTCATTATAGATCATATTTGCCTGCTTCTTTATATACATTGTAATTTTTTGTTAGATGTCAGATTTTGTGGATTTTATCTGTTTGGGTGCTAGGTATTTTTTTTATCCTTTTAGATACTTATGGGCTTTGTTCTGGTATGCAGTTAGGTTACTTGGGAACAGTTTGATTCTTTTTAGTTGTGCTTGTAAGTAGAATGAGAGCAGCTTGGAAATAAAGTATCTCTTTTTCTATTTCTATGATGCATTACTGAAGCAAAGCCCTTCCATGTACTCACATTGTTTCCTAAGGATGCTGTAACAAAGTGTACTCGCCAGGTGGTTAAAGCAACAGAAATTTATTACCTCATGATTCTGGAGGCTGAAAGTCCAAAGTCAAGATGTCAGCAGGGCCTTGCTCCCTCTGAAACCTGTAGAGAAATTCTCGCTTCATCATACCTTTTGGTGATTTGCTGGCCATTTTTGGCATTCCTTAAGTTTATAGATGCCTCACTCCAATCCTGTCTTCACAAGGTGTTCTCTCAGGCTTCTTCACGTCCTCTTCCATCTATGCATATCTATCTCTGTGTCCAAATTCCCCTTTTATAAGAACACCAGTCATATTAGGACATACCCTAATGACCTCATTTTAATTTGATTTTCTCCATAAAGATCCAGACAAGACCACATTCTGAGGTACTGGGGACTAAGATTTAAATATATTTTCTTTGTGGCAGACATAATCCAACCCATAACAGTACTGTACCCAAATCTCATGAGTTATGAAGTGTGTCGCTGTGGTAGTTCTGGACAGGAGCTATTACCTGTCTGTGTAAGCTCCTGAAATTCTTCCCTCTAATCTTTTTGGGTGGTTATTTCTCCAGCTTTGGTCAGTTTCCTCACAAGCACTTGCTGATCAGTACAGATAGAAACTCAGGAGGATTTGGAAATACCCAGCATTTTTTCTAGACAGGTCTCTACTCTAATACTCTGTCCTTCAAGCTCTAGCTACTTTGATCTCCTTAGACTTCCAGCTTCCTCTCCTCAACTTAGCTAGACCTACTAGCTACCTGTGTCTGCATCTCCTCACTGTGACCTGGAAAGACTTTCTAGGCAGTAAACTGAGCCAGTTATGGGCACACTTTATTAGTCTCCCATCCCTTAGGGATATATCCTTCTTTGCCTGATGTCCAATGTGTTGAACATAGTTTTGTTTTGTTTTCTAGATATTTTATCTGGTGTTCCCACTTGTTTCAGGCAGGAAGTTATATCTGGTCCGCCTTGCTCCATGTTGGCTGGAATAACTGGTCTGTTTTTCTAGCCTGTATCTGAGTTGCTGATTGTTACTAGAAAAAAAATCACAGAAGAGTTTATCTTGATATCAGTATAAAGCCATGGACTTCAAAAATAACTGGGATATTAGTGGTGTCTGCTAATCAATATATGTTCTTATCTCTCCCATTCCCCTTCTCTCGTTCTCCAGAGTGTCAGTTTAATATTTTCTCACTTCTTAAATCTCACTTCACCTGTGTCACTCTTAGCAGATGACCCTGCCTCCTAACTTCATGAAGGAAACAGACGTCATCAGAGAGGAACCTCCTCTAGTTGTGACCCAACCTGCCAGCATGCCTTCTTTGGCATACATCCTTTCCACTTCTCCACTGCCTTTTCTGTAACAGTGTAGAAATGACCTTCCTCACATTTTGGACTGATTTTAGTTCCTTCATATGTTCTCAGGAATCTCTTCTTCTTTCCTCTTTGAGGATTTTGCTCAACTTATTCCTCTCTCTTGGACCTTAAAAATCATTTTAATATCTTCTCTATATTAGCATTTAGATGTTCAAGTCTCTTTCATCTTAAAAAAACATCCCTACTTTGATCCTGCTTCTCCCCTTCCCATCCATGTATGGTTATCACTTTCTTTCAAAGCCAGATTTCTGGAGCAGATTGTCTTTCTTTCTCTGTCTCTATTTTTTCAGCATCCATTTACTTCCTAACCAAATGCAACCTGACTTCTGTGTCCTTTATTCTCCTGAAGCTGTACTTATCAAGGTTGCTGACTTCTTTGTCTGGTGGACATTTCTTGATTCTTGTCTTTTTTTTTTTTTTTTTTTTTTGATCCTTGTCTTGAATTATCACCTGTTTCTTATACCTAGTTACAAAAACTGCCACCTTAGAATCACAACAGGAATTTGTTAAAAATACAAGGACATGAGCCCTGATCCGTAGAGATTATGATTTAGTAGGGCTGGCATGGGGCCCTGGAATATATCTATTTTTTAAGTTCTTCAGGTTATTTCAGTGTGTGGCCAAGTTTGAGAAACACTGTTCTCCATAGTAATTAACATGGGTCTTATCTAACCTGCCTATTGTTGGCCATCAGTTGATACCGTAGAGCCTTTCTTGAAACATTCTTTTCTTGACTTCCTTGGCAGTGTACTTGCCAGTCTCGACCCGTAGCCCATCGCTGCCTCTTCTCACTACCCGTACTCCTTTAGAGCCCTTTGGAAAATCTTCTTCCTGATGACCCCCTACAAGCCGGTGTTCTTGAGGCCATCTCACAGCATCTGGGCCTTCCTGATCATCTCAGGTATCCCCAAGCTCCGGTACCGTCTTTACATTAGTCATTCTCAGGTTCTCCGGCCATCTCTTTCCTGAGCCTCAGGTGTTTCTATCCAGCAACCTTGAATGTCCCATAGAGACTTTATGCTAAATATATTCAAAATGAAACTCCTTTCTATTCCCTTCCTCCGCCGTTTAAAGCGCCGTACCGCTATCTACCTAGATGCTCAAGCTCCCAACCTAGGAGACATCCTTACCTCTCTTTTTCCCCTCAAAATCACAAATACATGTTTGATTTAGTGATCCTGTTTTGGGAGTTTATCCTATAGACATACCTGCATACATGCAAGTAATGATGTGCAAGGCTATTCATTATAGCATGTTTGGGAATAACAAAGGATTAGAAATAACCCAAGTATTCTATCGGCAGTGACTGACTAGATAAAATTCTGGAATGTTCATACTTTGGAATACTGTGATGTGGCTATAAAACACCACTTTTAAAAATCTTATGGCATAGCTGGAGGATGTGATTCCAGTTTATTTCAACGGATCTTTTGATCCAGGCTTCTTTTTGGATACAACACCTAAAATCTACAAAGCAATTTAAGGAAGAATACTCTGTTTCTCATCAGTAAATAAACAAACGAAACAAAACAAAACAAGGTCTACTGTCTTAGCAACTTCCAAATACACAATACAATATTATTAATTATAGTCATCATGCTGTACATGGACCATTGGATGCTTTAACTCTCCAAAGTCTAGAAACTAAAAATTCATGTAATTGGAAATTAATATTAGTGTGCCTTGTTTTCTCAACTTTTGCTTCACATGTATTTATAGAGGGCCAGAAGCAATAGAGTATATGTATCATGAATTGCTTACTTTATGAATAACAAACCTAATATGTATGATCATTGGAAATGATGTGTGTGCATTTTTTAGCATGCTTTCAAAACAAGTCAATTACTGAGGCAATTTATAAGATTACAGAATGCTAGTGTTTTGTTATGATAGGTTTTTGTTGTCATTTTTATTATTTTCAGAATATTAAAGGTTGGCTATAACAATACCTTTAAATAATTCACAGGGTGTTGTTTTTTTTTTTAATTTTATCCTGAAAACCAATTGCTATCTCTCTTTGTTTTCTAAAGGTGTTCTTAAGGACTATCTAAGAGAACTTCCCTCTCCTCTAATAACAAAGCAACTTTATGAGGCTGTATTAGATGCAATGGCAAAAAATCCTTTGAAAATGTCATCAAGTGGATGTGAGAATGACCCACGTGACTCTACGTACACTGTTGACCTGCTTGATTGTCTTCCTGATGTTGAGAAGGTAAACATGCAGTATACCTTTTTCCCTAAAAGCCAGCTAATGAACATATACTTAGCTCCAGGGCTACAAATAATTTTTCAGTTATTTTATATTTGTGGCACTATGAGTTTAAGCTCTGTCTTTACTAAAGTTTCCTTAAACAACGTAAATCGAAAAACTGCTTCTTAAACAATAAATCTAGATAACAATTTTATCTTTTCTGTACATAATTTTAGTTTAGCACAGGTACTTCCTACACATTTTTAAAAACTATGATTACCTTATTAAAATAATATAGGTTTATTATAGAAAAACTGGGAAAATATAGAAAAGAATGGAACACTGCAATTATCAGTATCCACAGGCAAGGATAATTAACATATTAGTTTATTTCCTTTTAATATTTATTATTATTTTTTAAAGATTTTATTTATTTATTTGACAGTGAGAGATCACAAGCAGCAGAGGGGCAGGCAGAGAGAGAGGGGGAAGCAGGCTCCTCGTTGAGCAGAGAGCCCGATGCGGGCTCGATCCCAGGACCCTGAGATCGTGACCTGAGCTGAAGGCAGATACAGTCTCAGTCTTTCAGAGGCAGAGACTGAGCCACCCAGGCGCACCGTTTATTTCCTTCTAGTATTTAAAACAATGTGGTAACTGTTGTAGTGTACATGATTTAGCCTCAAGACTTAAGCAACCCTCCCCACCATTGTTTCTTTCCTTCTTGCCTCTTTCCATTTGCTGCCTCCTCAAAATCTAAATCTTGAGATCGGTATCTTCAGGCGTGCCGGCCAAGCAGATAGTTCGATAACTGGGTCTGCAGAACCAATCTTAGCCTAACTTTAGCTGTCGTTCCTTAGAACAAATGGGAAATTAAGGTTGGGCTTGTCCAGATGAGGCCAACTTCACCTGTATTTTTTATCATGTGAGGGTAGAAAGACCAAAAATGAGTATAGAGAAATTTTTAAAAAATATATTTATTTGAGGGGCACCTGGGTGGCTCAGTCAGTTAAGTATCTGACTCTTGACTTCAGCTCAGGTCATGATCTTGGGGTCCTGGGGTCGAGCCCCGCATCGGGCTCTCTGCTCAGCGGGGAGCCTGCTTCCCCCCTCTCTCTGTCTGCCCCTCTGCCTACTTGTGATCTCGCTCTCTCTGTTAAACAAATAAATAAAAATCATTTAAAAAAAAAAAAATTTATTTATTTATTTATTTATTTATTTATTTATTTATTTATTTAGAGGGGCACTTGGGTGGCTCAGTCATTAAGTGTCTGCCTTCGGCTCAGGTCATGATCCCAGGGTCCTGGGATCAAGCCCCACATCGGGCTCCCTGCTCAGGAGAAAGCCTGCTTCTCTCTCGCCCACTCCCCCTCCTTGTGTTCCCTTTCTCACTGTGTTTCTCTCTGTCAAATAAATAAAATCTTCTAAAAAATTTATTTGAGAGGAAGAGAAAGAGGGAGGGAGAGAGCACAAGCAGGGGCAGGGAGCAGGGAGGGAGGAGGCAGAGGGAGAGAGAGCAGAAACAGACTCCCCGCTGAGCTGAGCAAGGAGCCCAACTTGGGGCTTGGGGCTGGATCCCAGGACCCTGGGATCATGACCTGAGCTGAAGGCAGACGCTTAACCAACTGAGCCACCCAGGCGCCAGAACATATAGGAATATTAAGGCCCAAAACTTCATTCACTAGTTTACTATAGTCTTTGGAACATCTTCTGCTCACTCCAATTAGATTAGCAATTACTACTCTTGGGTTGGAAGAGGAGAACAGCAGCAGAAGGGTGGGGTGAAGGGATAGAGATAGTCCTTCTTTGATATAAGGTCAAATTGTGTCATTTTTCTTATAAGAAAAGAAAAGAGTATCTAGGTATTTAAACACTTGTCCAAGTTATATAGCTTTTATGAGTGTTAGAGTTTGTCATCTGAATTTAAGCCTGTCAGGCCCTAAAGCTCATACTATTAGCATCCTTTCTAAAAAGGCTGCATAATATTCCATTGAGTGGACTTGACATAATTTGTCACTATTCTCTTTTGTATAATATTTAGGTTTTGAACCTATTTGTATATATTTGTATGCAGAGATTTCTTTTCAGTTAGAATTATGTATTTAGAATAGAATCTCAGAGTGGAATTATTGATTTCAGTGATGTGAACATTTAAAGGCTCTTAATACATTTTCATATTACTTTTCAAGAAGGACACAATAATTACATTTTTTGGCTCGTCTTAGTAGACAAAATTTTTTTTTTTTAAGTTGTATTTCTTGGTTTGCTATTGAGATTAAACCTAAGATGTTTAACCAGAGGTGATTATGTTTGTGTGTTTGTGTGTGTATTGTTCATAGCACAATATGCTGAAAGTAGCCTTAAGATATCAATGAATGTAGAGTCCCATTTGTGAATGGAGAAGAGGAACAGATATTATTACTAACTTACTTTTTATGATTCATATATTTGATTTGTTTTGATTTCAGAATATCAATTATAGTCTCTCCTGGCTTTCATTCTCTTGTCATTCCTTTCTTTCACAGCCAAACATTGAAGGAATGTTTACTTCAGCTGTCCTTACTTCTTCATCACCCTTGACTACTCAACACATTGTAATCTGGCTTCCTACCCTATCTCTCAGGACTTGTTTTTGCCAAGGTTACTAATGACCTTCTGATCACTGAATCCAGTTGTCACTTACGGCTCTAGAAATATGTCATTTTGGTTTTTCTTTTTAATTTTTATAACTATAGTTTTATTTGTCATTTATTTCTTTAATATAATTATGAAGAAGAAATTATATACTCATTTTATTTGTTAAATGATTGATCTTATACCAGTACTTCAAAAACATAATTTCTTTCCATAATTGCTTAAGCCTAAATAACCTTCCACTTCTAGAGCAAACTCCCCTTACTAGTTCCCTTAAGTATTAAAAAGTATTCTTTTTCAACTAATTTCTCTGTTATTTCTAGCTATACTGTTCATGGTTTGTCTACTTAAAGTATTTATTAGTTAAGTGCATTGGATTTTTCCTAATCTGAATCATGATAGACAGGGTCATGTTTGAAATCGCTGGCTTCCCAGATCTATGGATGGTAGTCTCCTACTCAACGACTACAGGATTTATCTGTGCTTAAAGATGAACACTCTTACATAATTCCGCTTCCATCACAGCCTTTGCTGTTGTCATTTTAGAGGAGGAAAGAGAGGAAAATGTTGATGTATATTTTCGTAGGCACTCCAGTTGAAATTTGAATGTATCCATGAGCCTTTTATAAAGAGTATATATTTTAACCATTTAATGGATCAGATTATGTCGTTGGAACCCTAAGGGTCCTATGTAATGTTTTTGTAAGAAAATATGTTTCAGAGTTCCAAATATCCAACTTAGAAGCAAATCTTTGCAATAACCTTTTAAAAAGTAACAGGATGCCTATCTATATTTTCTGCTATAAATTGTGTCCTTGAATTTGTCCCTGTGTATAGCTCTATTAAGTGAAATGTAATTTAATTTAGGCAACCCTAAAGATGTTGCTGGATCATTTGAAATTGGTGGCTTCTTACCATGAGGTGAATAAGATGACTTGCCAGAATTTGGCGGTGTGCTTTGGACCAGTATTATTAAGTCAGAGGCAAGAGACTTCCACCCATAACAACAGAGTCTTTACTGATTCAGAAGAACTTGCAAGTGCTTTGGATTTTAAAAAACATATTGAAGTTCTTCATTACTTACTTCAACTCTGGCCAGGTAATTGATTTTATGGAAATATTTTTCTCTATCCATGATAGGGTGTTTGAATTAACTAATCATTAAATATGCCCATATATGAGTCACGAAAATCTTTTCTAGATTTTGCTTTTTCATAGTTAAGAATTGATACCTTTAAATTTCTCCATTTACAATTTTTGCTTTTGCTGATAATATTGTAAATGTAAAGATCAATGTACACATTTTGGTCAGATCTGGATTTGTATCCTAGTTGTGTTGCTTGTTAGCAATCTGATCTTAGGCAAGTTCTTTAACATCTTAGAGCCTCAACATCATCTTTTTTCATATGGATTTAATAATATGTTTATAGAATTTATAGGAGAATTAAATAAAAAGTTATGTTTGTAAGGTGCTCAGCACGGCTCTTGTCACATAATAGGTACTCCGTAAATATTAATTTCTTTACCCTTCTCATTTTTAGTTCAACTGATATGAAGCAGAATTCATTTTTCTCCTTCATTCAGTTCTTCTGCCTGACATCTTTACTGTATTCATGGTTGTTCTTCAAATTATCCAGGCTTAACTTGACAGTCATCTTTGATCTTTCCATCTTACTTATCCATCCCTTGTTCCAATCAATAACAAAGAGGTGACGGGTATTTTCCTAACACTTCTCTTATGTAGTTTCAGAGCCAAAAGGAGTATATATTTAATGAGATGTTCTGTACAGGATGCTGTATTTAAGTTCCAAAACTTTCTTACTTGTGCTAACCCCCCTCCCCTTCTCCACCCTGCATAATACCAAGCATGAAAGTACCTAGGAGCTTGTGTAGCACACAGTGGTAAGAGTGTTTGGGCCCTGGAGCCAGTCAGTCTTGGATGCGGATCCAGACTGTGGCCCAGGCACATATTTAATTCCCCTAAGCCTCAGTATGCTTCTCTATAAATAGTGTCTACCTCAGAGTTGTTGTGAACATTCTATAGACAAAGCGTCTACAGCATTAAGGAAAGTGTTTTGTATAAAGTTAGCTCTTTGTTATTCTTTTAATGGTACGTGTGAGGCTAGACCAAAGTACAAAGGAATGCTTGATTTAGTCTTTTAAAACATATCTAATTATAGAAAGTGAATAAAAAGTTTCAACTTTTAAATTTATGAAGTTAAAATTTTTGCTTTCTTTGAAACACAGGCTTAAAAACCATTTCTAACTTATATTCTAACTGAATTGGTATATATCATTAATTATTTAAAAATCCTGAATCAGGAGGTTCTGGATTGGTTTGATTTCTGCATTTGGTACCCAACAGAAGGGAGCTCTTGGCTTAAAGGTTTTAAATGTGTGTTTCCTATAGTTTTTCCTACAACTGTTTGAATTCTAATAAGCATCGAGAATTGGGAAAGGAGCCATCTCATCATTCTAATCACAAACAAAAACTTGATTACCTGGAGTTTACTATGAGTACCTGATTTATCATTAATTAATGATTATCATTAATTCTGTATCAGAGGTTAATGTTATTTAAAAATAACTGCCCTGGAGGACCTGAATAGACATTTTTCCAAAGAAGACATCCAGATGACCAACAGACTCATGAAAAGATGCTCCACATCACTGATCATCAGGGAAATACAAATCAAAACCACAATGATATATCACTTCATACCTGTCAGAATGAATAATGTCAAAAAGACAAGAAATAACAAGGATTGGTGAGGATGTGGGAAGAAGAGAACCTTTGTGTAGTGTTGCTGGGAATGTAAATGATGCAGCCACTATGGAAAACAGTATGGAGGATCCTCAAAGAATTAGAAGTAGCATATAATGCAGTAATTTTACTGCGGGGTATTTACCTGAAGAAAATGAACACATGAATTTGAAAAGATATACGCACTCCTATGTTCATTGCAGCTTTACAGTAGCCTAGATATGGAAGCAGCCTGAGTGCCCATCAGTAGACGAAAGGATAAAAGAGATGTGATACACACACCGCACCCACATATATACTATGTATTATTAGTCAGTTATTTAAAAAAAAAAAAGGAGATCTTGCCATTCACAACAACATGGATGGACCAAGAGGGTACATGTTAAGTGAAATAAGTCAGACAGAAAAAGACAAATACCATATAATTTTGTATTATAAAATATTATTTTGTATTGTATTATACAAAATTATTATAATACAATTGTATTGTATTATAATGTATTATTATAAAAAGCAAAACAAATCAACAAACAAACCAAAACCCAAACCAAACAAAACAAAAAACAAACCAAATCAGAAATACACTCATAAGTACTGAGAACAAACTGGTGGGTGCCAGAGAGGAGGTGGGTGGAGGGAGGAGTGAAATAGGTGGAGAAAACTAAGAAATACAGAATACTAGTTATCAAATCAAATCAAGTCCAGGAGATGAAAAGGACGGCCTAGGGAATATAGTCAACGTCATTGTAATAACGTTGATGACAGATGGTAACTATGCCTATTGTGGTGAACATTGTGTAATGTAGAGTTGTTGATTCACCATGTTTACACCTGAAAGTGATATAAATGTATGTGAACAGTTAAAAAAAAAAAAAAGAAAAAAACCTGGAAAGGAAGGATGAATTGAGGGAAATCGGACGGGGAGAGGAAGCATGAGAGACTGTGGACTCTGAGAAACAAACTGATGGTTTTGGAGGGTGGAGGGTAGAGGGTGGGGTGAGCCTGGTGGTGGGTACTGAGGAGGGCACGTATTGCATGGAGCACTGGGTGCGGTGCATGAACAATGAATCTTGGAACACTGAAAAAAAATTAAAAACAAAAAAAACCTGCCCCCTTTTCTATAACTTGTATTTTTCTGTAGTTATAGTACCTCAGATAAGGGCAGAAAGATAAGAATAAGTACCAGTTAATTTGGCCCTCTAAATCATTTGCTTTTGGTTTGGAGAAAAGGAGAAAAGGCAAACCTCAAGTAGAAGTAGTTCAGTTACTGAGCCTGAGTAAATTGGTAGTGATACAGAGAATGGGCCTTGGATATGAACCTGATGAATGCCCATCTCTGTGCATCAACTAGAAGGGTTTGACTCTCCTTGCTATATGCATATCTTACTTATTTTTCTATTTTGGAATTTCGCCTACTCCAAAGGAAAAAAAAAGTTGGTTCCACCCTCCCCCCACCCACCTTCGTTTTTATTTTAACTTTTGTGTTATTTTTTGTTTTTTAATTTGGGGCAATAAAATTTGCTTTAAGATTTCCATTTGAAAAATCTTATCTGCAAAGTGATCAGTTAGAATCCTAGCGTATTGGCGCTAATCATCCTGCCGGTGGCATTTCAGATTGTCTTCCGCCAAGCCCTAGGGTTCTTTGGAAGCAGCTTTGGAGCCAGGTTGGCAACAATCTGAGGGAACAAAATGCAAACACACTTCCCTTTTGGTCAAAATAGTCTTCTTTTAATCTTTTTTATGTATTGGATTTTTACAGAATTGTTGCTCTTTAAAAATGGTTTTGCTGTTATAAGAAGAACATTAAAATTTACTTTCTCTTTACAGATAGATAAATAGCTTTAGACAGAGTGTAACTCCTAGACCAGCCATTTGCTGTATCACATTTTCTGTGATGAGTAAATTTGGGGCAGGTTTTTTGGGGAAAAGCTATAATTTTTTTCCTATTCCTTTTTGTTTATTTTTCTCACTAGACTAAGCTTTATGAGGTGGGAATTATATTTTGCTTACCTTTATGGACCCAAGTTCTAAGACAGTGCTTGGCATTAACTAGGCACTTAATACATTCTGCTAAATAAGGCAATTATACTATAGATAAAAGGCTAATAAAGTGGTGATTAAAAATATAAACCCATGAGTAGAACAAGATAAGAAAATTAAGTTTCTTAGTACTTATCATTGCATTTTGAAGCATTTTCAGCAACTTTATAGGTTGCATTTTAAATTTTATTCTGTTGAAGATGGGCAATCATAGTTCTGGAAAAACCAGAACTTCCCTTTTGGAGTTAAAATTAGACATTTTCTCTGCATTTTTATTTTATTTTTAATTTTTTTAAAGATTTTGTTTATTTATTTGACAGAGAGATCGCAAGTAGGCAGAGAGGCAGGCAGAGAGAGAGAGGGAAGCAGGCTCCCCGCTGAGCAGAGAGCCCCATGTGGGGCTCGATCCCAGGACCCTGAGATCATGACCTGAGCTGAAGGCAGAGGCTTTAACCCACTGAGCCACCCAGGTGCCCCTCTTTGCATTTTTAATAGGAAATCACTCCACCATCATCGTTTAAAAAGCCAGTGAAGTCGACTTCTCAGAAATTGAATTTTTAGTCTAAAAGATCTAAAATATTATTAGAATTGGTTTCCTAAGTGTTTTCCAAGAAAATATACAAAAATCATGTTTGAATAGGAATTTATTTAAACAACTTTAAGTAATGGGCAACAAAATAAATCTGAGTTTTGCAGGTGAATGTCAGAGATGGGGGCACAACAAGATAAGCTCAGCCCACAGTCAAAATGTTTTACTTTGGGGCGCCTGGCTGGCTCAGTCCATAAAACATGAGACTCTTGATCTTGGGGATTATGAGTTCAAGTCCCATGTTGCCAAGGCATAGAGCTTACTTTAAAAAAAAAAAAAGTTTTACTTTGGTTGGATCACAAACCAGATGACTTCAAGGTTAGCAAAGTACTATAATGAAAACAAGAGTCTTGACACTTAAGCACTAAGAACAGGAATAGCACAGAAAATGAGGGAGAAAGGCAAGAAGATTAGCAGCTAGAGGAGAAAAAGGAATTTAAATAAACAGTGGAAAAAATTCAGATATTCATTCTGTAATTGTATCCATTAATGGCATGGGGCATTCTATAATAATACTGTTATTAAAGATCAATTTAAAGTAAATATCAGACCTTTATTTTCTAGAAAAATTTTGATTAAAGATATTTTTTAGCTATTCATAATTATATATACTGGCCATCACAAAAATATAGACAAATGGAAATGTTAAAAACATACTTATAGTTATCAAGTATTTTTAATAAAACCTAAGTAAAAAAAATGTGATCTGAAAAATGTTATTAAGATCACTACGTCTGGAAAACTAGAACTATGTACATGTTTATATGACTTTTTACTTACCTTATTTTCTACAGTAGGAAACAATCATTCATTATATGTTGGAGTGTGAAAAGTGGGTGTATTCCTCCTGATAATATATTCACACTGATAATATGCATCTTAGTGAAAGGAAGTATAAATGGAGAGGCATTTATTAATGGAAAATAAACAAGCAGAAAGAGAAAGGTATTCCATTATGGACAGTTTTTAAAAGCTATGCCTCAACATTTAAGTCCATTTTATATATAGAAGAACCTTAGACAAATGTTTTGTCTGATATTCACAAAAAGGGTAATCAGTAGAGCCTGGGTTTTTCATGATTTGTATATCTATAGTAATCTGTATGGCCAGCACAATCTATACTCTTAGAAGAAATGAATTTTTTATTTTATTTTATTTTTTTATTTCTTTTTTAATATATTTTTTAAATTAACATATAATGTATTATTTGCCCCAGGGTACAGGTCTGTGAATCATCAGGCTGACACATTTCACAGCACTCACCATAGCACATACCCTCCCCAATGTCTATTACCCAGCCACCCTATTCCTCCCCCTCCCCAGCAACCCTCAGTTTGTTTCATGAGATTAAGAGTCTCTTATGGTTTGTCTCCTTCCCAATCCCATAGAAGAAATGAATTTTAATATGAAGAATGTTATTTGAGATTGTTAGATATCTAACCAGAATGGGAAAATAAAATATCTGTACTGTTTTCAGGCAATGAATGAAGACTATTAGTAGCTAATGCTGTGTAATCAAACTCAGGTAACTAGTGGTCAAGTCTAGTATTTGTGCATTTTATCAAAGTGAAATTTGGGCTGCTTTATAGTAAAGTAAATTTTGACACTGCTGCTAATAAGAATTGCAAAAAAGCACAAAGATTAGAGTGAGCACTTTAGATATCTTTGCCTCATTTAGATGTTTGCAGAAGGAGGAACTTTTTGGTTTGTTTTGTTTGTACACCAACATGCCTTGCCTGCTTTTTACTGTAGCTTTTAATTTAGAAGAAGCTACCAGCTTAGCTACTGTTTGAATTATAGCTAGATAATAATTAACTTGCACCAAAAGTTAATCAACATCAGAAATTGGTTTGGGGATGTTACGATGTGGCATGAATTAGCACCACTGAACATTCTACTAGTTTCTGTCCCTAATCTTGATTATTTCTGGTGATAGAAAAAAGTAATTATGGAATGCTATTTTTTAAATAGTGTGCATGTTTTTTTAATGCATGTTTGTAGTTGATTATTAAACGGCTTATCTTTGCTCTGTTTTTTTAAGGCCAGTCGGATGGCTGTGACTAAGCAAATTTATTGTTTGTTTCTAGTGCAACGTTTAACTGTCAAAGAATCAAGGGACAATTTGTTTCCAGAGCAGAAGTCTTCTCTAAATTATTTGAGGAGGAAGAAAGAACGACCTTGCCTGTTAAATTTGAGTGGTACTGATTCATCAAGAATACTCAGACCAAGGCAAACCAGATTAGACAGTCCAGTCAGTAATCGTTATGCAGGAGACTGGAGCAGCTGTGGAGAAAACTACTTTTTAAATACAAAAGAAAATTTAAATGATGTAGATTATGATAACGTCCCTTCAGAAGATAGAGAAGATGGAGAAAACTGTAGCAAAATGTATCGACCAGATGTAATGATTGAACAACCAGTACCCATGTCCAAAGAGTACACATTTCAGACATACTTAACAATGCAGACGATTGAGTCCACTGTGGATCGAAAAGTCAATCTTAAAGACCTACAAGAAAGTATTGATACTCTGATTGGAAATCTGGAGCGTGAACTCAACAAAAACAAGCTTAATATGAGTGTTTGAGATTGAGAGTTTTAATTTGCTTTTTTGTAATGTTTTAAATTTCAGATCAGTCTTTCTCACTTTCTTATACCTCGCACTGTGATGGTTTTATTTTTTTACTCCTGTAAATGCCATTAATTTTTAGTAAGTTCACGTGATTCAATTAAAAACATTATTCATTAATATAATTTTTACTTATCTCATTAGAAAATTTTTCTTCGGGGCAGAAATAACTTGGACGTGTGGATATTTTTAACAAATATGGCCAATTCTATGGAGATAACTTTTAAATGTACTTATAAGGTTCAGATAAGTTATTAGCCCCTCATGGCTTCTGTATGTTATAGGAACTGGTCTTTTGTAGCCAAAACAGATGTTTCTTTTAGAGGAACGTGGCAGCTGCTAGAGGAACGTGGCAGCTGCTCCATCGGGTTTGCAGTGAGTCCATGTACACTGCAACATCATTTGATCATATGTCATTTGCAATGCAAATGCTGCTATAAAAAACCTTTTTATAAATAAAAGTAAAATTATACAAATATTAATGTATTCTATATTAACATTCAGTAATTATTTAAGCTTGTGAAAATTAAATATTTTTATAATCCTGAAAATGTGTCTATTTATAAGTGCATATATGGATAGATATTAGAATGGGGGAGGCATTGGCTGCAGAATCACATGTATCTTTAAAGTATATATGTCATGAGACCAAAATTATTAGCTTAAAATGTATTTTTCAGGGAAAGAACATTTAAGTTAAAGGAGTTCCTTAGAAACACTTGAACCAAAACACTAGAAGCATCTGAATAGAAATAACAGAATTTCTTTTTTTGATTCACAGAAAGTCACAATATTCTTAGAAGTCGTCTTTTAAATTGAAATCCTCTACTATCTTGAGGGATTAAGAGCCCAGATTTCTGCACTAGTGATTTGCATTAAAAATCTTCACCTATTCTATGCATTTTTATGTCCTGCTTTTTAAAACAAAGTAATTATACTTTAAATGTATTTATTTGTAGCAGTACATTGATAACATTGACATTATAATTACCCTCATTTGTTTTGAATGAAATCTTGCCAGCGTACTCCATGTTACTGATTTTGAAATATTAACTTATTTTGGCTAAGTATATCTATAAGATAGTTAGTATAGCAATCACAGCAATGTTTGAAAATGTAAATTTAGAAGGCTTTTTAATTATATTGGAATGTATTTTTTAAACTTTTATACTCACAGAACATGTAATGTTAAAATTATAAATAAAATCTGAATCACCAACTAAAGATGTGGTAGCCATTAGAAAACTGACTTCTTGATGTTTTCCTAAATATTGAAGTATTTAACTATTTCTTTGTAATGTACATTGATAAACAGAACACCTCGTTATTTAATTTGAAAACTCAATTGTTAAAAAGCCAGATAAATAACTATTTTTATATGAAAATTTCATTTTTTAAAGCTTTGTATAACAGTTCAGAAGAATACCAAAAAAATATGTGACAGGTATATATATTGAGTAAACGGTCAAAAGAAATGTGCTTTAAATGTTTTTGTTTGCTATATCATGTATATTGTATGAATTGAATAAGTTGTTCCAGAAATGTAAAAGCTTTATTAAAGTATTATAACTTTGGTGTCATGCTATTAATTATCATGATTTTAAGGATTACTTATTTTGATGTCATTCTTTTTAAACAAATGTGTTAGAGTATTGAAAAATCGAATGTTATCCGTAAATACATGTAATGCTATTTTTTGGTCCAGAATTGAATTTTCCAAAATCTGAAATACTTTAAAGGCCAGATGTATTTTGTTATATAATTTTGGATGGGAATAGTTTAATCTCTGCCATCTTAAATAGAAAATACTAAACATTTATGTTGTCTAAATCATGAGTCCTGACTGTAAATCTCTTTTATTGACTGTGCTGTATTTAGTAGTGCTCAGTAAGCTTTTGCCTTTACTTCATTTTTTTAACCCTTTTTAAAAAATTAGCATATAATTTCATATATGAAATTATATATAATACATATAAATAATTTAGCATATTATTTCAGGGGTACAGGTCTGTGAATCATCAGTTTTACACAGTTCACAGCACTCCCCGTAGCACATACCCTCCCCAGTGAATGTCCATCACCCAGCCACCCCATGCCTCCCACCCCCCTCCCTTCCAGCAATCCTCAGTATGCCTTTACTTTAATGACTTTTAACTTCAAATCTCTTTTGAGTTTTTATACCTGCTTTCTCTGGGCTATTAGACTATCAGCTACCATTCCTTTCTAGTCTACCAGTCCCGACGTTTTCTAGGATTAAAAACAATTTTAATTTTAGTGCATGTACCTACATAAAGTTTAAAGCAATTCAGATGGATAGGGAATAAAAAATACAAGTGAGCCTCCCTGCCATTCGCACCAGTCCCGCTCCTCAGAGGTAACAGCTGCTTTTTATTCTTCAGGTAGGTATTGCCTTCATCACTGGGTCTAGGTTTGCTGCTGCTGTTTCTTGGTTTGTCATTTAAGCAGTATCTGTTGATTGTCCAGTATGAATGACAAGCCATGTCCATTTCCCCATTTAATAGTTTTAGTTCTTTCAGATTCCTTCATAACTTTAATCTTTGTTTCTTGCTCCCTCTGTTTTAAGCAATATCTCTTGGTTCACTACCATTGTGAAGATGACCAACGCGTATTATACTTTCCTTCAGCCCATTACTGCCCTTTATCTCTTACTTTAAGTTACATGATTAGTTGATATAATCAACATTGATAGATTATATTACTTGGGCGAACTGTATTTGACTTAGGCTTTTGCTTAGTATGTTGATTCTAAAAACTACAAATCAATAACTAGCCATTATGCACTGGGTTATGCAAAAGCATTTACCGTTAGCCAGGTGGCTTTTTCTCTTACTATCCAATCTTATGTCCTAAAGTCTATGCTGATTTAAGCAGAATATTCCAAGCTAAAGGTCAAATGGATTATTTTATCTTATAGCCATCAACTTCTCCAAATCATGCTGTGTGTTTGTTATTTGCTTCATAATTTGGTCATGGCTTTTGCAGATTTTTATTTTTTTTATCATGATATTGGATTACCAAATTTGTTTAGAGTGCTTTTAGTTCTCATCCTGGGATTCGTGAAGTACATTCTTGCCTTTATTTTTCTTTGAGAGGAGAAAAATATCTTCTTCAGTATAACCCTGAGATCATCTTAAGCTTTTTAATCAACTTTATCAAATGTGGACAATGTGGTTTTTAGCTGTCATCCCGGGATATGTTTTCCTTGCACTCCTATATTCTGTTTGTATCTCACTTTTCTAAAACTTAAGGGTTTTTGTTTGCTGAAATATATAAGTAGTTCTCTCCAACACACATACACCTCTTGCCACCCCTTGTACCCTCCCCCCCCACACACACACAAGAAGGGTGCTTGTGAGAGAGAGTTTTGAGTCCTTGCATGTGTGACAAGGCCTTTATTTTTTTTCCTATACTTCATTCTGATTGAACCTGCAGTTCTAGGTTCAAACTCACTTCCCTTTAGAACTGTGAAGGCATTTCTGTGTTACCTTCTTGCATTCAGTTTTGTAGTAATCTGGGCAAGAAAGATGATGGTTTGGACCAAGGAAGAAGCAATAGAGGCGGTGAGAATTGGTTGTATTCTGGATATGTTTTGGATGTAGGAGCCAAAAGAATCTGCCAGTGGACTGTGAGAGAAAGGGGCAAGGCCTGAGCAACTGAAGGTTGGAGTTACCATCAAATGAGATTGAAGTAACTTCATTATATTTTTTAGGTGAGCTCCTTGTGG
>CM053606.1:61337122-61374181 GCA_028646535.1 Procyon lotor | reverse complement strand
AATTTTATTTTATTTATTTATTTGATAGAGAAAGAGAGATCACAAGGAGGCAGAGAGTTAGGCAGAGAGAGGGGAAAACAGGCTCCCTGCTGAGCAGAGAGCCCGATGTGGGGTTAGATCCCAGGACCCTGAGATCATGACCTGAGCCAAAGGCAGAGGGAGGTTTTAACCCACTGAGCCACCCAGGCTCCCTGGTTTTTTGTTTTTGTGTTTTTTTTTTGGTCAGGAAAAGACTAAGGACCAAAAAGCAATGTCTATGTAATTATTCAAATATTCACTCCTGGGGCGCCTGGGTGGCTCAGTCAGTTAAGCATCTGCCTTCAGCCCAGGTCATGGTCCCAGGGTCCTGGGATCCAGTCCTTCATGGGGGTCCTTGCTTGGCAGGGAGCCTGCTTCTCCCCCTGCCTTCTGCTCCCCCTATTTTCCTTGCTTGTGTGCCCTCTCTGACAAATAAATAGGTAAAGTCTTAAAAAAAAAAATTCACTGAGTAATAATTCCTTGTAGTTAACAAAGTGTTCTGTCTCTCTCTTTTTTTTTAATGACTTGTGTTTCTTTTGGAATTAGAAAGGCCTTGGGAATATTCGTGACTTAAAAAGTTAGTGGGTTCATAAATTTAGGGTTATTTTTTTTCTGTAGAATAGCAATTGTTTCAGTAGAAACAGTTGTTTAAATAATATGTCTATGAAAAAGTGTCTCTCACCAAAAGAAAGGGAGGTCTCTGAGAGAGCTTTTGTTAAAATGCAGCATTTATTTCTTTAGAGAAATCATGAGCAAAAAGTTCCCTGATTCATTTTAGTGTGCACTTTTTGCTAGAACTGAAAAAAAAACTCTATTTTTCATTTTATTAAAATGTTTTCATAAAGTTGAATGAATCCTACAAATAGAACTCTTTATTAGAAAGAGTAGCAGAGACCTCTTTGGGGAACAGGCATTACATTTAATGTTTTTTTTTATCTTTCTCAATATCAAGTGTTTGTTTTAAGCAAGTGAGAAGAATGCCTAGATATTGCCCCTGTATTGGGTTAACTTAATCCTTATCTGTTTGATAAGGCCCCTGGCATGCTTTCAAGTCATTTAAGTTAATCTTTCTTTTTTGTTGTTGTTTTGCTTACTGGAGGTATTTATGAAGTGGAAACTTGGGAATTGGCCTCAACATTCTACATACTTCTTTGACTAGAAACTCCTCTAAGGAGAGTTTAAAATTCCAACTTTAGAAAAATACAATGTATATTAATTAAGAAAAGGGAAAGTCTCGCATTCAAGACATTTTTGTGAAAGAGACAGCAAGCCTGCAGCTCACATTTTTTCACAGCTGCAGATATTAAACAGTAACCCCTTGTTCTTGACCTTTGTTCAAGAAAAGAGATGGAGCTTGCCAGCATTTGGGTCTCTTTTTTGACTAACTTTCCCCTGCAGCCATTGTAAAACTCACATTTTAACCTAAGGGCAAATGTGAATCATTAGGTAAGTGAAAATAGCTCGTCTAAACTGGTTGATAAGAAATATCAGAGCAAAAAGGGCCATCTGTCCAAGGTTATGAATCTATGTTTGATCTGTGCTCACTGTCAAAACTCACCTGTAAAGTCAACCAAGCTATACATAAAAGAAGGCATATTAGTATCTTTTCCCACTGATATTTCATTGCATTTTCAAATATAAAGAAAAGTTGAAAATTATACAGTGAACACCCATATATCTACCAGCTAGACTCTATAATTGTAAGCATTTTGTTATATTAGTTTGATATCCATCATTATCTGTTTTAATTTTTGGAACATTTTAAAGTAAGTCGCAGACTTCAGTGTACTTCACAGTGTTATTTTGGAAGCCAAAAAAAAGAAAAAAAAAGAATTGGAGATGAACTTTGTGTGATTATAATTAACTCCTAAAAGAGTCACAGAATATGTGAATTCACTACAAATGCTAGATTTCAACACAGTTAGAAAGATCTAACATTGTTATTAATAGCCTCTAAAAAATAATGCGTATTTTGGATATCTTGTGATCCTTTCCACATAATTTTTAGCTCACCAGACTTCTCTCATTTACAGATAACCTTCACAATTTCTACCATATTCAAATACCATATATGATATTGTTTTCTTATTTTCTCTAAAAAATTTTATTTTCAATTAAATTTATTTTTAGAGTACAACTTTATATTGCTCTCATTGGAAATGGAAATGGAAAACCAGTATCATATGTCATAGATAAGTGGACCATATTTTTTTCTATACACAATAATAAATTCATAACATATAGCTTGGCATGTCTACTAAGGGAAATACTGAGTTATCTGTACTCCATCCTTCTCCCTTTTCCTGTCACAAATATTGGGGCACAAGAAAAGTCAAATCTGCATTGGAAGTTGGACACACAGATGACATGAGGCTGTTCTCTTTTTAAGGGACCAAAGCACCACCTCCAGACTGGCCTGAATTTCCCTCGAGCTGGCAATGGAGAGAGAAAGCAGGGTGAGGAAGGGTCTGTCTGCAGCCTGTCTGAGATTGTGTCCCGAGAGGGGTGCATTCCTCATGAGCCCTGTGTGGTCAACCCCAGCGACCCTGAAGACTTCACACTGGCAGCAACAGGGCCAAAGCCTAATCTTTGCAGCCTGAGGTTTGGGGACCTCTCAGAGAAATACCTCTGACCCTATTTTCATTTTCATTTTGTTCCCTCTTACAGTTTTAACCCTCTCCCACCAACCTATCTTCCTCCAAGCTCCCTCCATGTTAACAGAAGTGTGGTAGGAGACAAACAGCACACCTATCTTTCCCTCCTGAAATTAGAACCAAGACCTAGGAGCCAGACATATGGAGATCGAAATACCAGATTTACTACTGACGAAGATAAGCTGGAGAAAAGGGCTAGGGTCTACGGCCAAGTAGGCTTCTTCCTACATTCCCTGTGATCTGATCGTTCCCACCCAGTCACTGGCACATTTAGTTAAAAACAAGCCTCTCCTGGCAGCGGGACAGCCTGTCAGCCCTACAAAAAAGAAAAGAAAGTGCGTATTACAAACAGGCTGGCTCCATAGGTGAGAACATGGAAGGCTCCCAGGCAAGCATGCTCAAGTCCTGCTCAATTCACCAGTAAGATGAGTCAGTCTTTGTGACTCCAAGAACAGTTAGGTGAGGGAATCAGAGAGAAGCTGAAAGTGATCCTCCCGTACTCCTTCCTCTAGAGAAGTCAAGTTCCCTCTCTTTTATGGAAACATGAGTACAGGATGTTATCCCTTAACGATGACCTCCTATTGCTTCCTCCTATAGTGACCAAATGTCACAGGATGAACTTTGGGACCCTTCATCAAATGGAGCAGGAAATGGAAGTGTGTATTGGCAGCCAAAATGAACACGCAAAGATTTTCCAGGTAATTGCAAGGGGGTGGCTGCCATTGGGCATCCTGTTAACCAGCAAAGTGGCCAAAATTGGGCGTATCCTTGCCTTTCTTGATAAAATATTTCCTCCTCTAGCCCCTGTGGCCATGTGCCAGTTGGGGTGCCTTGAGCCTTGGATACCCAACCAATCTCGCCGTTCCCCACTGTGCCCAGCAGCAGAATATGCCTACTTCGTCTGTAAGTAAAACTTACCTTCCATTCGGTTCTCAGTCTCACCTGGAAGCATGTAGTCTCATCATCTGAGTAAAACACTACGGCGTTAATGATGGTAGGGCTTATTTATATTTTATTTTAAAATAGCAGTTTATTGGGGTGCCTGGGTGGCTCCGTGGGTTAAAGCCTCTCTGCCTTCGGCTCGGGTCGTGATCTCAGGGTCCTGGGATCGAGCCCCACATTGGACTCTCTGCTCAGCAGGGAGCCTGCTTCCCCTCTCTCTCTGCCTGCCTCTCTGCCTACTTGTGGTCTCTCTCTGTCAAATAAATAAATAAAATCTTAAAAAAAAAATAGCAGTTTATTAAACCTCTCATAAAGAATATGCATAAGAAAATATCAGAGGAACTCCTCTGGTTTCTCTCTGTTCTTTCTGTTAACTCTCTGCCCCCTGGCTGGGGCTGCTACAATGCATATCACAGTTGCTTCTGAACCAGCTATTTTATTAGCCATCTCAACTTCCCACATCTGCTTACATCCTTACACCCAGAGGATCACTTAAGCCATTATCAGCTATATCCTCAGTGCATTTACACAAGGGCCTGAGTCCCAATGGGATGGGACCTCTAGCGAATCACGTAGTGGAAATTTTATGAAAGTCAGAATTGCATATGTAAATTGGCATAAATATACATACGAAGGCCAAAACAACCTTAAAGAAAAAAAAAAGAACAACTGTGGAGGATCCATACTATCTGATTTTAAGATGACTTTTAAAGTGACAGTAATCAAGGCAACATGGTATTAGTATCAAAATAGACAAATCTATGGAACATAATAGAGTTCAGAAATGGGCCCTACATCTATGGACAACTGACTTTTTAAAAAATTTATTACTGAAGTTATAATTGGAATGCCGTGTTATATTAGTTGTAGGTGTACAACATAATGGTTTGGCAATTCTTTTTCTTTTTTTGTTTTTAAAAGATTTTATCTATTTGTCAGAGAGAGAGAGAGAGAGAGCACAAGCAGGGGAAATAGGGGAGTGGCAGGCCAAAGGAGAAATGAATTGTGTAGGACTTGATCCCAGGACTCTGGGATCATGATCGGAGCCGAAGGCAGCCGCTTAACCAACTGAGCCACCCAGGCAACCCAATTCGACAATTCTATACATTACTCAGTACTCACCACAATAAGTGTCGTCACCATCTGTCACCAATGTTATTACAATATTATAGACTGTATTTCCTATGCTGTACTTTACGTCTCCGTGATTTATTTATTTTATAACTGGAAGTTTGTACCTCTAAATCCCTGTCATTTATTGTGCCCATTCCTGCCCACCCTCCTCACCTCTGGCAACCACCAGTTTGTTCCCTGTATTTGAATCATTTATTTCTTAGTTTGTTTTGATTTTTTTAGATTCCACATATAAGTGAAATCATATATTTGTCTTTCTCTGATGCACAACTGATTTTTGACAACAGCAGTCCAGTGGAGAAAGAATAGTCTTTTCAATAAATAGTGCTGGAATAATTGGATATTTATATGCAAACCATTGCCCCCTGAAACCAAAAGAACATTTTGATCCATACCTTTTATCATATGTAAAAATCAACTTGAAATGGATCACAGGTCTAAATGTAAAGCCTAAAAGTATAAATCTACTAGAAGAAAACCTTGGTTATGCAAAGACTTCTTAAATAATTCAACAAAAACATTTATAAAAAAGCAAATTAATTGAACTTCAACAAAATTAAAATTTTCTGCTCTTTGAAAGACACTGTTAAGAGAATGAGGATAAACCACAGACTGGAAGTAAATATTTGCATGTATTTGGTAAAAGACTTATATCCAGAATATATAAGGAACTCTAAAATCTCAATAATTAAAAAAAAACCTTCAAGAATAATGAGCAAAATATGTAAATAAACACTTCATGAAAGAAGACATGTGGATAGAAAGTAAACACATGAAAATGAGCTTGGCGTCATTAGTCATCAGGAAAATGCTAATGAAAACTATAATGAGATACCACTACACTCTAATTAGAATGGCTAAATTTGAAAAGACTGATCATACTAGCAAGAATATGGAGAAACTAGAACTTTCATTCACTGTGAGTGGGAATGTAAAATATCACTACTATTTTGGAAATGTTTGGCACTATCTTAAGAAATTGAACATACACACACCATATGAGTCAGACATTCTACTCCTAGATATGTATCCAAGAGAAGTGAAAATGTATTTCCATAAAACAACTTGGGCAGAAATGATCATGGAACAGTAATTTGTAATAACCCCAAACTGGAAACCATGAACCCAAGTGTCTATCAAACAAATCGTGGTATATCCATGTGATGAAATACTACCTAGCAATAAAAAAAAATTAAATGTTAATATACACAACAAAAATGGATTTCAAAAGTGAAAGAATAAGACAAAAATAAGTACATACCAAATGATTCTACTTATATAAAATCCTATAAAATGTAAGCTAATCTATAGTAATAGAAAGAGTTCTTAGTGAACTAATGTATACTTGTGCGATGGTTACATGGGTATATACATAATTAAAAATTAAGTTAGCTGCACACTTACAATGTGTACATATCACTGTTTATAAGTAATAGTTCAGTAAAATGGAGAAATAATAAGTAAAATGGATAATAATAAATACAGCATGTTTCCTGTAGTAATTCCAGTAATGCAGAAAAGTACGTAGTTGAAAGTCTATTCTTCTATACTCCTTTTGTCTTTTCCTTATCTCCTACTTAAATGCAATTCCACTCACAGGAGGTTTCCATTATTCAGAGTTCGATATTTATTAAAGACCTTTTTCAAATTTTAAGATACATAGCACTAATTTTGTTTTCTACTGTAATTATTTGAGTACATAGCTGATTGTCTTACTGGACTATATGTATTAAAAGCAGAAATTTATAGTATGTCTCTTTATAATTCTTAAGCAAAGTAGGGATAGAAGTAAATAAATACGCTATTTTAGGCAATTGCCATAGTCATGAACACTTTCCAGATAACTCACATTCACTGTTTCAGATACTGTATCAGGAATTTTCCTTTTCATTCAATCCTCACGAGAACCAAGTAAGGTGGTTTTCCTAAGTATCTACTGCTACATAACAAACCATACCAACACTTAATGGCTTACAATAACGACAGAATTTACTTTGCCCGCATGCGCACAAACCTGAGTTTGGGCAGGTCTTGGCAGGGAGAGCTCATCCCGGCTCTAATCAGCAACAGCTGGAGTAGCGTGATTGCTCAGGCCTGGAATTATCTGCAGGCTTGTTCCTTTCCTACCTACAGCGTATGGCGGCTGATGCTGGTCCCTGGCTGAAATCTCACTTGGGCTTGCCAACCAGAACACCTCCATGCGCCTTCTCCAGGGGCCTGGGCTTCCTCACAGCATGGTGGCTGGGTTCCCAGGGTGAGTTTGCAGTGAGAGGGCCAGGTGGGACCTGTACTGTGTCACCCTTTCCGATCTGGCTTCAGTGTCAGTTCGGCTGCATTCTGTGCTTTGAGGCAGCCCCATTTCAAGGGGAGGGGAAACAGAGTCTATCTCTCTCTCCTTTTTTTTTAAAGATTTTATTTATTTGACAGAGAGAAACACTGCGATAGAGGGAACACAAGCAGAGGGACTGGTAGCGGGAGAAGCAGGATTCCTGCCGAGCAGGGAGCCCGATGCGGTGCTCGATCCCAGGCCCCTGGGATCTGACCTGGGCCGAAGGCAGACGCTTAACGACTGAGCCACCCAGGCGCCCATGTTGTTTCCTTTTTTAAGAAAAATTTTTAGAGAGAATTATTCTTAAAAATACAGCTTCAGGTTGGAAGAACTATCTTTAATTGACAAGGAATAATGTGAAGTCTGGTATTTTACGTCTCCTTTCCTTTTCCTCTTTAAATAAAAAGAATAAAAATAGCCCAGAATATTACCTGTACAGGTGACTTAGAGAAATCTTATTTTCTGTCCTTTGAAGTTTGGAACATTGGCATGACTGCAGGGAAAGACAACCCAAATTATTTACCATACTCACTGCATATATTTTTAATGTCATATTTGTGAATAAGAGAACATTTGGAAGCAATCACACTTCATTTCTTTTTAACCATCATTTCCCCAATAAATTGTTGAGGTTGGACTCTTTGGTGTTTGCAATTCTACTCTGATGGTGTGCGGTTGTTTTTACATGGCCTGTGACCCTCCAATAGCTCATCAGCCATGGAAGGAGTGGGCTCATCACACAGGGTTTAGTTTGCCCTTCACTGAGATATTTAATTTCCACCCCAGGAGCCTTGCTCAGTGACATGGTATCTGACCTGGAGATGGCATCCTAGCAACTGAGTGGAAAATCACCTACCCTAAGCAAGGTGTAGAGGAGCAGAGGGCTCAGGGAAATGTTAATCATTGACAGTGGTGGATTAGTAAAGCCATGGAAGTGTCCTCAGGCCACCGGCCACCATCTACTGGAGTCAATTGCCTTTTCATCTCAAGTGCACCCAGATGATATGGTTATCTGAGGACCTAAAAATAGGCTCCTTTGATTATGCAACATTTCCAGTTGGGTAAAAAAGCAGCTTATAAAGCTGAGTGATAATTAAATTTAACCTAAATAAATCAAGTATTATTAGAATGAGTAATTTTTTAGGTAGCCATAGCATTTTAGGTTCTGCAAAAAAAAAAAAAAAAAAGCTGCTGTTTAAATTTTAAATACTGGGAACAACATATCTGGTCTCATATTAAAATGATCAAGGCTAATATTAAACTAGGTGTGCAGAGCCACTGCTTAAATCATATTTGAGAGTGAGAGACATTCACATTATTGTTAATAATAACAAAAATGTTAAGATCAGAGATTATTACGTAGGACAAAGAGGAAACCCTGTGTTTTCTCTGGGGTTTGTGGGGGCAGAGTATCTGAGGCTAAGCAAGAAGACAACACTTAGGGGTGCCTGAGTGGCTCAGTGGGTTCAAGCCTCTGCCTTCAGCTCAGGTCACCATCCCAGGGTCCTGGAATCAAGCCCCACATTGGGCTCTCTGCTCAGTAGGGAGCCTGCTTCCCCCCCTCTCTGCCTGCTTGTGATCTCTCTCTCTGTCAAATAAATAAATAAATCTAAAAAAAAATTAAAAAGACAACACTTATTAGGCACCCACAAAGTGCCAGATATTTTACATACATTACCTTTGGGTAAGGTAGTTTTAATTATCATCCCCCATTTACAGATGGTTTAACAGATCTAGGAGACAGTACCCCTTGCCCTCTTTGTTTTCACTACACTGCATGCCAGACCAAAAGACTGAAGGGCAGAAAAAGAAGGCTGAATGGACCCAACAGGGCAGTTGGGAAGGAATGGACAGTGGGAGAAAGGGCTTGAGTAATGGGAACCGGAAGGAGGCACACCAGTTAATTCTACTTTCATTCATGCCCAGTATTCCCCCATCTTCCATTATAGGAAGTTAGCTTCTCAGCTGGAGCCTCCCAGTGTGAGTTGAAGAGCCTCAGAGAGAACTCATCCCAGAAAAGGGGGAAGAAGTGCGGTGCATTTGCCTGAGCTCCAGAGCCTTGGAGTCCAGGAAAGGTGAGCATTCTGAATAGTTGAATCATCCCACCAAAACCATTTTTCCTTCGCTCTCTCCTTCCACATGCACCAGACTTGCACTGAGGTCTAACGGCCCTCCCTGGCTTCTTTTGCTCTCTCTTCCAATAAATCTCTTGTACATCTAGTCTTGCCTTGCTGTTAGCTTCATGCGGAACCTAAACTGACACAAAGGCATTGTCCCAGCACCTTCTGCCGTGTTGCAGGCTATCAGGTGCTCTAGCATATTGAGAGAAGGGAGCCTTGAGGGCGTGATAGTTGTAGGCTTGTTTTTAAAGGTATATGAGTCAATCTTCATCCTGGGAGCTACAAGATACACCTGGAGGTGCTTTGCAGCAAGATGAGATACCAGATAAACAGGTGGGGCAAGATCCCATGAAACTTGGGCTGTGGCTATTTATGTAACCCCACTGGTGGCCTTAGGCTGGTGAGATGATGAGGAAAACTAAGATTATATATACATGATATAAATATCATACTGAACTGATAATAACTGCTGTCATAAGCCAGATGAACCCCATGTTTAGTTTCTATAACAAGAATATTATAATTGTGTTGTATTTGTAGATTAGGTAACATGGAAGCATAAATTTACTGCTTGCTAAATGCCAGGCACTACACTAAGCTCTTTATTTGATAGTCAATATCCATTATTCCCTTCTTCTATGCTAATAGAACCCTGCTTTTGTTTGAGACAACAATGAGCCAGCCCCAGGTGATGGCTTCTGTCATGCAATCATGACTTTTCCTGTTCTTCATGGGCCCAGCTTCTTCTCCACTAAGAGTTGTCCACACAATGCAGTTCTGTCCAAGAGACTTAAGCAGAAGTCTATTCAGGTGGGGACGGAACCCTGAGTTATGAAAATGCTTCTCCTGGAAGACTGACTACAGGGGCAAATCCCTCACCCTCTTCAGGTCTTTGCTCAAATGTTGCCTTCCCAGTAACACATACCCTGAACACCCTGTTTAGAACAGTAGAGCCAGGCATAGTGTAGGCACTCAAAACATTTTTTTTTTCCTTTTGGGAGAATACATGAAAACAAAATAGGGAAAATTACTGGGCAGAGTGCAAATAGAAAGCACAAATGTCCTGGGACAGGAATATGCCTGGTATGTTTGGTGAATTGGAGGAGGCTGGCATGACTGCGGTGGCATGATGTAGGGGAGGAGAGAGAGATGAAACCAGGGTGACAATGACAGCCCGATCAGATGAGGGTTTGCATGTTCTGGTAGAGCCATTGGCTCTTCCTCTGAGTGAGCTTGGAAGCCAAGGAGGAGCTCTGAGAAGGACAGCCTCTCCCTTCCATTTAAAAGCATTGTCTGGGGAGCTGGGGTGGCGCAGTCAGTTGAGAATAGGACTTTGGATTTCAGCTCAGGTCATGATCTTAGGGTTGTGAGACTGAGCCCTGTGTCAGGCTCTGTGCTCAGCGTGGAGTTTTCTAGAGATTCTTCCTCTCCCTCTGCCCCTCCACTCCCCAAATAAAATATTAAAAAAATAAAAATAAGAATACTATCTGCCTGCTGCTGGGAGAGAGACTAAAGGGGGCCAAGTGGAACCAAGAACAGTTAGGAGGCTACTGTGAAAATCCAAGCTTGTGATGGCGACAGCTTAGACCAAGGCGGTAGCAGTGAGGAAGGAGAAGTGACCAGGTTCTGGATGTATTTTGAAGCTGTGGTCAACACGATTTGCTCACAGAGAGGGTATGGATTGTGAAAGGAAGAGAAAAATGATGGATGACATCAAGACTTTTGCCTGAGTAACTAACTGAAAGCAAGGTGACTGGGAGGACTACAGTGAGAATGGGTTTTGGAGGGAAATCTAGGCACTCAGTTTTGGGTATGTTTAAATCTGAGATGCCTACTATGTATCCAAGTGGAGATATTAAGCAGTCAAGTGGATATACAGCTCTTGATTTTGTGGGAGGAGTTCATGCCAGGGGTATATGTGTACTTAAAGCTATGAGATTGGATGTATTTACATAAGACACAGTTTAGGGAGAGAGGGAAGGAAGGAAGGGAGGGAAGGGAGGGAGGAAGGGAGGGACGGAGGGAGGGAGGGAGGAAGGAAGGAAGGAAGGAAGGAAGGAAGGAAGGAAGGAAGGAAGGAAGGAAGGGAAGGGAAGGAGGGAGGGAGGGAGGAAGGGAGGGAGGAAAGGAGGGAGGGAGGGAGGGAAAATTCATTCCAGTGCAAGGCTGAGTCCTGGGACAATCCAATAACAATGGTACTAATATGTTTGGGGCGCTGCCACCTTACACACAGGTAGGTGTGCTCATTTACCCCTTGTAAAACTTTGCAAGGTAAATACTCTTACCCTATGAGCTGGTAGGGGAATCCGTTTCACAGGAAAAGTCATCTGTCCAAAGGCACACAGATGCTTAAGTGATAATACCTACCTGAATTTTGAGGAAATAATTTTGAGTTTAGTGTATTCCAGCAACTTAATTTATAAGCCTTGGCATCATCCTGTGTCTTGCATTCCCCATCCAACCTGCCTTTCATGTTCTTTGTCACATTAAGCTTCAGTAGAGCATGTGTTAATCTCTTAACCCGAACCACTAGTACTGCCTCCTAATAAGATTTCCTGCCTTTGGACTCTCCCAACTTCAGTCTATCCCTTATCTTCCTCAAAATAAAGCTGATTGTGTCACCTTCCTGCTTCGCTCTTCTATTAGTTCCCCATTATCTGCAACCTCTAATCCAGCTTCTTTAGCTAGGTTTCCCAGAGCTTTCACCATCTGGCTCCAAGCTACTTTTCCGTCTCATCTGCGGCTACTCTCCGCAACCCCAACTCCCACACCAGTCACTTTCCCGTGACACTGAACCTCTGGTTGAGAAATGCCAAGCCTCGGGCAACTGTTTCACATGCCCCTTCCTTTCTGTGCCCATGTTGGTTAACCCCCCAGAACAACGTTGACTAGAAGACATGTTGGGGGGGGGCGCTGTGTTGTTCCACATCTCAAAAGAAAGCTTTCAATTTTTCACCATTAAGTACGATGTTACTGTAGGATTGTTTTGACACTCCGCATCACAGGAAGGATGTCCCCTCCTTTTTGTAAGTGCTAAAATTTTATTGTTTTATCATGAATAGATGTCAAATTTTATCACATTTTTTGCATCCATTCGGTATCATAAAGTCTCTCCTTTAATGAGTCATTGATTTATTTTCTACAGTTAAGTTAACCTTGTATTCCCTGAGTAAACCCAACATGACCTTTATGTATCCTTTCTTTATACATATGTTCCTGGATTCGATTTTCTACTACTGTATTTAGCACATAGCCCTACGATCTGTGCAGAGGCCTGTTGGGGGGCGGGGAGCACTGTTTGGAGGGACAACCAAAAGCAACATAAAAATTAGGAATAAAGTTTGATTTCCACTTCTCTCTGGGAATAGGGACTCTAAATAGATGTCAAGGACTGGGGGTGAAGGGGTTACTACAGGAAGATGAAATTTTGTTATTGGTAAACTTCATATTCAGTATAAAGTTCAACATATTCAATCCAAAAACCAAAACAGATCTTATTGTTATAAATCAAGTTTTAATAGCTTTGAAATAAAAGACTAATATTTATAAGTAAACCCATCTAATGTTTAGTTTGCTAGTTCACCTTACATAAAAAATAAGAAGAAAAGAAAGTCCTACAAATGCCCCAAAACACCCCTGCAGAAAGCTTTTCTACAAGTCCATGAACGACATTGTCTCCTTCACTTTTAAGAAGCCAAGGTTGATGAGGATGCTCTTTTCCAGTTCTAAGTAATTCTCATAGTCCATTTTCAATTCAGCCTCCAAATGTTCCTTTGACTTCTGATACGTTTTCTGGGGGAAAAAGCCAAATCATCCCAATAATGCACTGACAGAAATACCAAAGAAAAGAAGGGGCTGTTTTTGAGCAGTTGGCCTAGCCACTGCCCTCAGGGAGGGTTTTAGGGGAGGGCAGAGGGCAGGAGGGTATCTCGGGAGCAAGGAGGGAGAGGGGCAGCTGGCTTTGAAAGGGAGTGGCAGAGAGAGAGTAGAGAAGTGTGTGCAGATCTCTGTGGCTTGGGAAGCCTCCTGCCCGAGGAGAAGAGGCTGGATGTCCATCCTGGCCAGCAACCCTTCTTAGCAGCGGTCCCCTGAAGGTCTCATGGAGTCTGGGTTTGCAGAACTGGGAAGTGGGGAATACATGGCTCTTTGACACCTCTTTCTCAGAAAAGAAAGAAAGAAAGAGAGAGGGAGAGAGAAAGAAAAGAGAGAAAGACAGAAAAGAAAGAAAGAAATCCCCTCTTCTGCCTCTTTTAGTCTTCCTTTTTTCCCCATGATTCTTGTCTCCCTTGTGTGGCCTGGAGTGTGGATAACCGACTAGAGTTTACAGAATTCCTTCAAATTCCTCCCTCTACTAAGTCTTATTTAGATGGCATGGCTTACAGATCACACAGAAACTGCTACTTTTTCTAGCTTTGGGTCGCCAGCTGAAATTCCAGTTCGAAAAACTCCCATTTCATGTGCCATTAGAGCTGTAGTTATTATTATTTTTCCAGAAGTGAGGTATATCCAGACTTGATATTTGCGAAGAGATAGGTGTATGGTTTCCTTCAGATTTGTTGGTTGATGCATACAGCCCCATCCCTGGCGATGGCAGGGCATTCGTGAAGACCAGCCTTGCTGGATGGTTGTGTGACCTTCCCTTGCCTTCTGTAATCATAAGAGTGGGCACTTCCTACCATTATCTATGTGCCACTTACTGGCTAAGTGCTGGAAATATTTTAACTCATTTAATCTCCTCTATAGTCCTCTGAGGTTGTTACAGTTGTTCCCACTTTCCCTTTTATCAGTGGTTGCTTGTTAAAAGGTATTTCTCACTGACGTTAGTTGTTTTTCCTTGGTGATGCTTTCCATATTCTAAATGTAACAGAGGAGCCCTTTTAAATCCATTTGCTTATCCCCAATCTAGTTCCAGAGAAAACATGAGGAGAGGTAGCTCTACTTTAAAGAGGGTACCATGTCAGGACGCCTGGGTGGCTCAGTCAGTTAAGCATCTGCCTTTGGCTCAGGTCATGATCCTGGGGTCGTGAGATTGAGTCTGGGGTCCTGGGATCAGTCCCGCTTTGGGCTCCCTGCTCAGCAGGGTGTCTGCTCCTCCCTCTACCCCTCCCCCTGCCTGTGCTCGCTCTCTCTCTCTCTCTCTCTCAAATAAGAAAATAAAAAAAATCTTAAAAAAAAAATACAGAGGGTACTATGTCAAACGGAAATGAAGCTATAGGAAGAAGTTGGAGACGTTCTGGAAATTCAAGTACATGATATAATTTCAAAATATGATTATTATATTACTCAGTGTTTTAAAAGTATTTCATATGCAAATTATTTTTGGATTTTCCACAAGTCTACTGGCTTCTAACTGATGTGGATGATTAGGAGCCGTCTCTGTGGTATTTAAACATTCACAGTAATCATGGGTAATTGCGGGTGTAAAGGAAGGGTGTCGGTTATCTCCCACCACAAAATTTCAATCAGTGTTTGTGAGTGTGCAAAAGAACAGACCAAGACCAGTTTTTTTATAGCAGGGAAAATGATGAAAAGTTAATTGATTGGTGTTCTTTTATATCTCGTCACCACTAAACAACGCTTTTGAAGTGAGGCCTTCTGCTTTTATTACACTAATATGTATTATCAATAAGTGGTAATGTTAACATTAAGAATTCCACGTGCTCATGCTCTCACATGAATAATTGTGTCGGAGGAAGTTATATATTTGCCTATTAGGAATCTATAAATGGGACCAGTGGTGAAATTGCTGGTGACAAAAGGCCTAGGAAGGGAATGAGCAAGAGAGAAGTAGAAATGTGGACTGAGGGGGCCTCTGCTGAGAGAGATAGAACTGAATTCTCAGAATATCCAAAGGCCCCAATCCCAGTGGGCGAGGGAAGGCCGACAGTGACAGGGTTCATATCAAACAGAGGCTGGGAGACAGGAAAGTGAGGGCCTTCAGAGCTTTAGATTCCTTTCTGGTAGAAAGGTGTGTCCTCTACCAAATTCTCCTCTATCTCAAATTTTATAGTTCCTGAGTAGTATGTTATAGTAAAGTTCCTAGCCATCTGTCTTCATACTGGTTCCCATTTATTGAAAGTCTACTTTTTGTCAGGTTCCGGAACTGAAACCCTAATCCTAAAAAGTAGCTATCAGTATTCCCATTTTAAAGACAAGAACTGAAGCTCATCAGTGACATGAGTCCTGCCCCTGATCTCGTAGCTAGTAGTGGTGGGTGGAGTTGGGATTTGAGCCCATGTGTCTTGACTCTATATTCCACTCTTTTTGCATAACCTGTTTTTCTTAAAAAAAAAAAAAAATGTTTTAAGTAATCTCTCCACCTGCTGTGGAGTTCAAACTCACTTCTCCAAGATCAGGAGTTGGAAGCTCTCCGGACTGAGCCAGCTAGGTGCCCCATGCACTACCTGTTTTAAGGTATTATTCACCAGATGTTAAAATTCTATGCAATGAAAGATTACAAATTTTGAATCATTGTATCTATGAATGATATTCAGATGCCTTTGTATCTAAAGGACTTTGAAATTATGGAAAACTTCAGAAAGTTAAGTTGGATAGAATCTAGACAGGTGTCCAATTGATAGTTGTCGCTCATGGTAATCTACGAAATGAGAGAAATACCCTCTTGACTGTCATGAGAACAAGAGAAGAATGTGAAAAGGCATAATTTTCCTATGCAAACTGTCCAATAAGCCAAATATACATGTTTCCACCGGGGTAAAAGGAAGGCAATGGTTTTTGTTTCTGAAATTTCACTTACAACTTTTTTCTTCTCACGTTCCAGCTCCATTTCCTTCTTTTCTTCTTCACGAATTTTCCTGCGTTGCTCTACGTATTCCAGATGCTTGACTTCTCTTTCGAAGTAGTGGTTCATGCTTGATACCTGTTAGAAGCCCAGGCTTGTGAGAGGGGTGCCCACGTGGAAGCCCCCATATTCTTCACAAGGCTCTGGAAGAATTCTTGCTGCTTATAATTCACTAGCTGGCTTACCCGCTTTGGGGTCCCACTCGCAGGCCCACTACCAGGGGAGCTAGGCTCAACATGAGGGCTACTGTGTTAAGGTTCAGGGCCCTGAAAATTGGAGAATTCCATGAAGGGAGTGGAGTTGGAAGGAGAGAGCAGCAAAAAAACCCTATAATTTTGTAAAAGAAATACTCAGGGATGGCCTTTTCCCTTTTTCTTGCTTCTCACTTCTAAGCCCGAGGAAAGTATCACATCATCAATCAGACTTGGAAAACTCAGATGAGGAGATCAGTGTAAACCCTAAAGGGACAGTAAGGGGGAGCTGAGTTCCCTGGAGGACTTCGTGTGTGCACAGAAGAGCCGAAGCAGTGAAATCAGCAGAGACCTTGGGCAAAGCGGTAAGGGGATGGAAACCTTTCTGCTTGCCAGTAGGTAGGCTTTTGGGACTTGTGACAGATTGCAATCTATATATTTAATGTTGGTTGTATATATATTTACATATTTCTATTCACTGATTTTCTTTTTATCACCTTATTATTAACATTACTTGACACCTGCGGGTGGTGCCTGTGGAAGGGCGGAATATTGCTTCCCCCCGGCCATCTGCCTACAGTCCACCAAGTTGGAGGAAGACGGGGTGGAGGTGGGCGATGGAGAAATGAACCAAAATGTCAGCTGGGCCTCTGGGACAGGCATCACTGAAATAGGTTTCCTGTGCTTCAGTTACAACCTGAAAATAACATCTTATGAACCCCCAAATCAACTCTTTTCTGACTCTGGGCTTCATTTACTTGCCCTCTCTCTCATCCCATTTGTTTTTCTTTGGTTTCAAGTTATTTAACTCATACAACAGAAATACATTCCTTATTTGGGATTGGAGGATTCTTTTGTTTTCTTACAGAGCAAAAATGCTGTCATTTCTGAACACACTTTTAAAACACGCCTCAGTGATATCTGGTCACATAAACACCCAGAGCCAAAAGGTACTGACCTCATTGGTGGAAGGGTGACTTAATGTCCACGGAATTTCCAGTATATGCAGTGTTCCATAATAATCAGCTATGGCTATAAATTGCTGCTTAGCTGAAAGATCCAAAAAAATGGGGGGGGGGACAGAAAGTCACCCTGGAGGTTAAACGTGAAATGTGTTTTTGTTTTGTGATCTCCCAAAAAACCTGCTGTGGTTATGATAACCTTGGCATCTTCATTAGACGTTCATGACTGATGACAATATTAGCTAGTATGTAAGCATCATTTTTTCCAGTTGACGAAATGAAAGCTGAGACCCTGAGCCTTTATCAGCCACCCTGCCCACCTCAAATCTTGTCTTCTTGGTGCTCACGTAAGGAGTGTGGCTCCTAGCTGAGGTTGACCCTCTGTGTGGCTGGGCCAGTGGGCAGACTTGAGTAGAAAGTGGGGATAACACAGGGAAAGATTTTCAAGGAAAAATCATGAAGCCAGTTTTCACCAAAGACTCAGTAAGGACTGAAGGATGCCATTATCCAGATGAATTTCAAAGACAAAGCCAGAACCATTTTCCTTATTATAAAAACAGATCACTTCTTTTGATCTTTGAAAACGGATATAAAGCATAAGGACTGTAAGAATTTTCATTTTCTAGCTTATCATATGGTTTTTTTTCTCTTTCTCATTTTCAGAGGATTTGGTTTAAATTGTTAAATCCTAGACTAATAATCCCCTGGATGTATACAAAAGCAATGTTTTATAGCAAAGATGGAAAAAAACCCACGCTTGGTCACACATAAGGTTAAGCAGTAGCCAGACTGTGACACTCTAGAAATTCTGAAGACTGAAATTTCTAAATATGTTTCTGAGACAGAAAAAGATAGGAAGACAATTTTACACCTGCATACCTTTGGAAACAAAGGGAAACTTCTTTTAAAAGAGGCAAATATACTGGGTTTACATAGAAAGTAGTGCTTGGGTAAAACAGAGAAATAGGGACGAAGGATATAAATTTACTTTTCCAAGGACACACCCTTGAATTTCTGTTTGCTTTGTTATATGTTGTTTTTTTCCTCACAATTAGTTCAAAAGTTTAAAATGACCCCAGAAGGTCATTTCATCTCAAGAAAATAATTGCTTGATACTGTCCAGGGAAAAGCTACAAAAATGATAAAATATTGGAAATTCGTGACTTAATGAAAAATTAAAGATATAAGAATTACTCTATTTGGGAAAGAAGCAGCAAAAGATACCAAGATTTAGGCATCACCCTGTCTGACCTGGAGAAGATGAGATGGGTGCTTTTCATTGTGTGGTTTGTTCAAAATCAGCCTCTGCTTGTCATACTAACTATGTCTCAGAAATAATTGTCGATAAAGAAAATAATGAGAGAAACTCAAGTTGTACCCAAAATACAAGGAAGGGAAGAAAAGGGATTAGATGGGATGGGCAAAACTTGAGGAAAAAATACCGACTTTCCAGATGAATGTCAAATTGTTCCTGAGTTACCCCCAAAGCAAAATAACTTAGGTCACTGAATTAGAATTAACATACCAGAGAAGGTCCAGGGTTTGATGTAGGTGATCATAGTTATGCAGATGTTTTGTGACAGGGCTGGTTCATGAGTTTTCTCCAGAAGGTCCCAGATGTCGATGTATCCATCTTCTCGGCCAATATAGAAAACTCCAGGCCTTGTTAGGGACCAGTGGCCTGCGGTGTACCTTTTTGGTGCACAGCATGACTGCAGGAGGGGTCCATTCTTCAAACAAATTGTTAAAAGGACACATGAAAACTTTTGTTATTACCTGAGGTATAGTCACAATGATTTTCTTTAAGTACAACTCAAAGGGCTATGATCATGGACCAGCACAACATGCCCAATCTAAAGTCTTAATTCTTTTTCTTGTAGGATTTTATTTAATGCCAACTCTTTTCTTTCCTGTGTGGTTTTTTTTTTTTTTTTTTTATAACATTTCCTCCTTTATTTTAGATGCTTTTTAGAAAAGATCAAACTTTCCAGTCGAGCTGGACATTGGTGGATGTTAGGTAAGTAAAGATTAAAAGGAAATTTTACCCCTACTTTAATTTTGTCGTCAGGTGTCTATTTCCCATGGAGACAACTCTGGCAGCCAGGGAAAAAAAAGCAAATAAAAAGTCAGTTCCAGGGGCGCCTGGGTGGCTCAGTGGGTTAAAGTCTCTGCCTTTGGCTTAGGTCACGATCTTGGGGTCCTGGAATCGAGCCCCACATCGGGCTCTCTGCTCAGTGAGGAGCCTGCTTCCTCCTCTCTCTCTGCCTGCCTCTCTGCCTGCTCGTGATCTCTCTCCCTCCCTCTCTCTCTCTCAAATAAATAAATAAATAAATAAATAAATAAATAAATAAAATCTTTTAAAAAAAGTCAGTTCCAGCTGTGAGCTGCATCCAGTGGCTTGTAAATATTGTTTGGAAGAGATTTTAGACCAGCAAAGCATTACGAGATCAGCTTCTCTTTTCTTTACTATGGGGTAATTTGCCCGCTTTGGGAGGTTTTGATAGAGAAAAGACCAGAATGTGCTCTCTTCTTACTGTCATGCTCCACCTGACAATAGGTGTTCTCATCTATCTGCTTACAGCTGCAGAGACTAAACTAAGCTGCGGAGCTCTTTACTACCCTCTGAGACATGCGTGAGAAACTTCCCTGTGAGGAATGAAGACGGTCTCAGATTCATGGACTCCTTATCCTGTTCTTGCACACCTCGCCCAGCTCCTTCCATTTCTGTGGATAGCCAGGTTCTTGGCCCCCAAAGGGTCTGTGGACAATCTTGCCTAATTTTATTTTTCTTTAACAACAAAACTGATACTTATTCACTCTAAAAAAAATTGGATATACTGAAGTACATTGGTATAAAGTAGAAGTCCTTTTGTGGATGGGCACTTTAAGTAGTTTCCCATTATTTCAATGACAAACTCGTACACAAATTCACACAAGTATTTGTGTAAGTTAGAGTCCCAGAATGTATATATGTATATGTATATTTTTATCGCTTTATTTAAAGAATATACATATTCTTTATTGAAGAATATATGTATATTTTTATTCACTTTATTCAAAGAATATATATTCATATAAAAGTTATATATATATAAATACACATATTACTTTTTCAAAGAATGTATGTATTATAACTATGAAATAGATATATATTTCAGATTTTGATACTCCTAAATTGCACACCAAAGGGACCGGTCTTGATTTCCCCACACCCTTGCTTCCCTGGATTTTATCAGTCTTTCCAATTTTGGGCAGTTTAGCTTCTTTGCTTAGAACCAGGCCCTCTCCTAATCCCGACTGCCAGAGTCCTGCCACAGCCTCACTGTAGCCTATGGCCGTCTCTGGTCTCTTGGCAATGGACCTCTTAGCTTTCTTACTCCCACTTTCTGAAGCTGTAGACATATTCCTGGTGCAGAAGCAAAGGTGACAGACCCAGGGCTTCTCCTTGGGCTTCATAGTAACCAGCATCCCATCGTATATTTTAAGGGGAGGAAAAAAAACATAAAGCAAATCAACTGCCCACAAGACAGATTTTGAAGAAAAGACTGTTAGATGTTAGAGAACAAGAGACTTGTAAATATTGTTTCCTTCCCTCAGGGAAGAAAGGCAAATGGTTGTGTTTTCAAAGGCATACAATCTGCTGGCAAGCTGGAACCCAAGCCATCTGTTCTAATTTCTCTCAAAGTGTCCCCAAGGCACTGTTATGTCAGAACAATCTGTTGTTTCCATTGTCTTCCTCAGTAACAAAGGACCACACACCCACTCTTCCATTTTGCAGGCAACTCACCATAATACCTTCTTTCCAGATGGCCACGTTCCATCCCCCAATGGTGAGGATAATGTCCTTGTAAAAAGGTGACCTCTGAACAGTGTGGACAGTTCCATCATGGACAGTGTAGAGGCTCACTGGCTTCTTTGCTGTTGGGATGGAAAAGACCATTTCCTCTTTAATAATAGTGTTTATATTCCTGCATGAAGAATGGGCAGAATTCCCATTCTTGGATGGTTGGGTCATGATTAATGGGATCCAAGCATAGACAACAAGAGGTCAGTTGGGGTAAATGAGTCTGTCAAGGGACCAGCTCTTCTTTTTTTATGGAAAGTCCAGGGAATTTCCATCAAGGCCATTTTTCTAGCTCAAAGGAATATTTCATGTTCTTATTCATTTACTCACTCATTAACTCATTTGGTTGGTCAAAAAATATTTGTGGATTGCCTATATGTATCTATAGGTACTATAGGTGTCTAGGTAAACAATGGTTAATAAATGAACATGATCCTGCCCTCATGGAGCTTACAGTCTAATGGGAAAGACAAATACCTGATAAACAATCCAATATCCAATAAACAAATCCCAAAGTATATAATTAAAAAATGTTAAAAGTGTTATGGTGGGAAAAACTATAAGAAAAAGTAACAGGGGACGTCCATAATTTAGACTGAATGGTCAGAAAAGGCTTCTCGGAAGATGAGACATTTAGTCCCAAGTAGCACTTTGGTGTGGGAAGATTTTAATGTGAAGGAGTATTCCCAACAGAGGGAACAATACAAACCAAAGTCCTGTGGAGAGAAGTGCTTAGTGCCTTTATAAATTTGAGGAAGGCAGTAAGACCGAAGTCTGGTAATCCCAGCATGAGACATATGAAACAGATGGGGACCAGGAGGGCCCAGACCACACAGGGCCTTGTAGGAAAGGAGTTTAAATTATATTCTCCACATGAGGTGTTTCAGTGAGTCCTTTAGGCCAAAAGACAATCTGTCTGATCTCTAAAGACTCTCTGCTGTGAAGAGAGCGAATCAGAGAGACGTAAAAGAAAAGAGGAGACACCCTAGGAGGTAGTTCTGATAAGAGGGTATGGTAGCTGGGTTGAAGGTCCAATGGACAAAAGTAGATGATCATGAAATATTTGCAAGCTGGAATTGACAATACTTCCACATGACTTGAATAGGAAGCTTGAGAATGATAGGTTCTGGTAGGAGCAGTTGACTCCATGGAGTTTCCATTTATTGCAACTGGGAAGACTGGAGGAGTCAGGTGTGGGTGTTAAGGTCAAGAATTCTCTTCAGTCTCTGCTCCAGCCTGTGGGTCCTCCTTTCCCCTAGGCTGTCTATGCCACCATTGCTTGGGTCTCTTCTACCCCAGACCTGGCTGCAGAGCTGGCTGCTCCCTACTCTTTGCTGCCCACGCCCACCTCAGGGATGGCCACGAAGGTATGTCCTATCCAGTCCAAACCATAACATACCTTATATATACCTTCTATCCAAACCATGAACTTACTGTGAACCCCACCATTTAGACAGCTATGTAAAAGCTGGATTTTTTTTCCCCCTCTCAGAATCCCAATGGGATTAAGCAGAAAAAAAATCCACTTATTTGAGGTATCTACAGTAGTCACATTCAGAGAGATAGAAAGTAAATAGTTGTTGTCAGATGCTGAGAGTAGAGGGGAACAGGCAGCTGGTGTTTAATGGGTGCAGAGTTTCAGTGTTGCAAAATGGGAACAGTCTTGGCGATGGGTTGCATGACAATGTGAAAGTAATAGTACAGAATTATACACTTAAAAATGGTTAAGATGGTACATTTCACATTTATGTATATTTTATCACAATTTAAAATTTTTACAGAAAGTAAAAATAAACAAAAAATTTAAATTTTTTTTGTTTGGATAAAAAATAAAAAGACTAATTTTCCTCCAACTGAAGCCCTATCCTGAAGATAGCATAGGAGACATACATCTAAGGCCATCTTGAAGAATCTGGAAGATTCCTGGACAGTCAGGAAAGCCCTGGAAGTCAGCAGCTTTCTTCTTGATGCCCCTGTTGTTTCTCAGAGCCTGGTTTTCCCATTCTATAGTGGGGCTTCCCTAGACATCACCTCACTCTGGTGAGCAGGGCCATTCATGAGTCTGGTAGAGCTCTGCAGAATGTAATGATTACCAGTGATAGCAAGATCAACAACCACCAAGATTTATACTTTAAAATAACATCTTAGATGGTCTCGGCCCATATCTTTTCCTTCTTTTTGTCCTTTTAGGGACCTTTAGTTCCATCTAGCAATGGATAGAGCTGTCCTTAAGTCATTAAATGGAGTAGCAGAAGCCCCGGGCCAAGTTGCTATGAGAAAGTTACAATAAACAAAGAAGTAGTTTCCAGAATCATTATCTAATGGAGGATTCAGTATAGTGATGTGATTAAAAGTGCAGACGGCCTAGGTTCAAACCCTGGTGAAGCTGGTAGCTACACCCCAGGGTTGCTGTGAGGATTAAATGAGCTAATCCATGGAAAGTACTTGGAAGAATGCGTGATGTGTGGCATGTGCTGCTGATTTGTGAGCAGAATACATGAAATAATTATGTCAATTGTCGTCATTCAGCCCTCATTTCTTGGCTTGTCACTTAAATCATCTGGAAATTTTGATTGATTTAGCCTTCTTTGTCACATAGATCTCATTCAGGGCATTGTCTTTCAGAAGTTTTTTCTTAGAGGAGAAAATTCTTCTTCCTGTCTTGTTGTCGATAAGCACATGGGGTCCCTAGGAAATCAAGAAGGCTTGCATCCCAGTAATTGCCTCATCTCAACTCATGTATGCTCCACGGTGTTTACAAAAAGCATTAGACCGGTAGCTCTCAAGGAAAACATTGCCAGTTCATGGATGTAATTAGGGCAAGAAGTGCACAGTTTAGAGGGTCTAAACATCGACTTCCTCTGAGCTTCAGCCATTATCCAATGGGAATAACAGTATTGTTTGGCTTTCCATGTTGCAAAATGCTTGACTGATGATTTTAAAGTATTTTAAAGTATTATGATGACTTTAAAGTATCCTTTTAGTGAGTGGATATAGCTATTTCCTTTTTTTTTTTTTTTTTGCAATGAACCAAATGCCAAGAAATTAAAAGCAGCACTTCTTTTTTACCAACCTACATCCCATTCATTACAGAATCCTGGCATGTTGACTGCTAAGTCTCTCTCATATTTCCCCTGCTGTATATATCCCTGTCACCAAGCCTACACTGAGTCCTCTCCATCTCTCATCTAGATTCTTGCAAGTGGTCATCCTATTTCCTTTGTAAGTCCCACCAATAAATTAATCCAACTCCTTTTCTCCTGCCAGAGTGATATTCTGATTATACTGGTGGCACGAAGATAAGGTTCAAAGCTTAGTAGGCACTCAAGGCTCTTAGCCATTTGGACTCAGTTGTCCTTCCTGGCACCTCTCCTGCCACCCTCTGTCTATTGCTATGCTTTAGCTAGGAGAGCTCCCTATTTCTTAATTGTCCACTGCTCTTTTGGGTTTCTGTGATTTTGCTTTTATTATTCCCTCTAGCAGGCATGTCTTTCTCCAATTGCAAAATTGCAATCCACCCTTCAAGATGCAGCTCAAATGTATCTCTCTTTAGTAGGGCCCTTTCTTAATAATTCAAGGGAGTTGGTCCCTTCCTGGTTTCCCATGTCACTTTGTGTTTGTTTCTAGCCATAGCACTAAACAGTGTAATGTCCTCATTTGTTTATGTGTTTGACTTTTCTAATAGATCATGGAACTCCTTTGGGGGAGGATAGTATCTTGTTCATCTTAATATCCCTAGTGCCTGGCATAGAATAGATTCTCAGTAATAGTTTGATGAATGAATGAAAGTAAGAAAGAACAGGGGTTGCCTGGGTGGCTCAGTCAGTGAAGCGTCCAACTCTTGATTTCGTCTCAGGTCATGATCTCAGGGTCTTGAGCCTAAGTCCTGTGTTGGGCTCCACACTAGGCATGGAGCTTGCTTAAGATCCTCTCTCTCCCTTTCTTTCTGCCTGTCTCTGCCCCTTGCTCATGCTCTCTTGCTCTCTCTCTCAAAAGCAAACAAACAAACAACATTATGAGTTTCAATCATAAAGCTCTTGGTTTTTAAGTTTATTGTCATTGGTTATTCTATAAAAGGAATAAAATTTAAAATAAATAACTAAGCCTGTTTGTCAGAGTCTGCCTCAAAAGCAATTTAGGAAGCTGGCACATGGTAAGGGCCCAAGAACATCTCTGAGATCAGGAAGAACCGGTGTAACCAAGTCATAGCATCAGGGTCTCAACTTGTGTCCCGGTAGTGCAGTGGAGACAGCTGCCAGGTGCATGCAGTCCATGCACAATTAATACTCTTGAATTATTGAATAAACAGATACATGAATAAGCATAAAAGTAGCTGAATGTAATTCATTATATCCAATATGTAATTTTGAGTTCAACTTTTAAATCCAGGAATTTGAAATGAATGGAAAGTAGAAAATCAGTCGCAGTTCTGCAAGCACTTGACCTTACCTTAGATCACATCTAATTCTCTCTCAAAGCCCTCCTCTTAGCAATAACACACATTTGGGTTTCTGGTGAGAGGTTCTATGTCAGAAAACTAGGAGTGCTTTTGTTTCCAGATTAATATGGCTGCCCCGGAGGCAATGCTGAGAAAGGACACCTTCCCGGGTCTAAGGCAGACTCCAGTCTGCAGAGCCAGACTCAGTAGATAGAAGTGGAGGGGGTGAAGTGTGAGACAGAGACCTGAGGCCCAGCAGTGGTCCCCTGCAGGCTCTACCTCTGACCTCTGACCCCGATCAGTCACTCCTAGGCCTGCTTGTCCTAAGATCAGCTCCCCTTCTGCAAACCTAACCTGGGGGCTCCTGGGTGGCTCAGTGGGTTAAAGCCTCTGCCTTCAGCTCAGGTCACGATCTCAGAGTCCTGGGATCGAGCCTGGCATCGGGCTCTTTGCTCAACAGGGACCCTGCTTCCCCCTCTCTCTGCCGGCCTCTCTGCCTACTTGTGATCTCTTTCTCTCTGTCAAATAAATAAATAAAATATTAAACACACACACACACACACACACACACACACACACACACACACACACACACACACACAAATCCCCTAGCCTGGCCGCTCCACCTCTCTGCTCCATGGTATGCTAGCTGTCCCAGCAGGGCCTCTTCCTGTGCTTACCGTCATTCTGCATTGTGAAGTGTGGTTCAAACACATTTTCATGCCATGATCAAATCCAAAGCTTAAAGTAAGCAGCTGTAATCATAGTGAACCTTAGGGCTCCGAGCTTTGACAGGGAGCTTAGCTTATTAGGAAACCTAAACTCTTGATTCCTGCTCCCACCAGGATGTGGTCCCCACACCCCTGCTCAGCTGCCCAGAGTGTGGACACCAGTCCCAGCCTGAGAGGAAGGTCCTGTAGCTACTTCTCCATACTGTTCTGACGTCATCAAGATCATTGTAAATTTAGTTTATAATTCGCATTAATATTTTTCATTTAGATGAGTTACCAAATTGAATTATTGGAACACATTGTTTGTGTTTTTTTAATTTAATTGTCCAACTCTCTTAGTCATTTAAGCATCATAGATCAGTACTCCTCAAATTTGGGGGTAGTGGTGAAAACAAATCACCGAGTGAATCTTATTAAAAATCCATATTCTGGGGGCGCCTGGGTGGCTCAGTGGGTTAAGCCTCTGCCTTCAGCTCAGGTTGTGATCTCAGGGTCCTGGGATCTAGTCCGGGCTCTCTGCTCAGCGGGGAGCCTGCTTCCCCCTTTCCCTCTGCCTGCCTCTCTGCCTACTTGTGATCCCTCTTTCTCTGTCAAATAAATAAATAAAATCTTAAAAAAAATCCATATTCTAATATTCAGCAGACTTGGGGTAGGGTCCGAGGTTCTACATTTCTAATGGGGTCCCAAGTGCTGCTGTTTGAGGCCCTCACTTTGAGTAAGTACAGAGACAGGACCTTAAGTGCCTTCCCTCCCATCAGCAAGGCCAGGGTTACTCAGCACTTTGTAAAAAGGAATAACTTAGGTGCACCTGGATGGCTCAGTCATTTAAGTGTCTGTGGCTCAGGTCATGATCTTGGGGTCCTGGGATAGAGCCCTGTGTCGGGCTCCCTGTGGACTCCTCCCTGCTTGGTGGGGGAGTCTTCTTCTCTCTCTCTCTGCTCCTCCCCCTCCTCGTTCTCCTCTCTCTCTCTCAAGTAGATAAAATCTTGGAAAAAAAAAAAAGGAATAACTTATTCATAACAGAGCAATCATCAGAACTTACTCATCAATCGGCCAGTTTCAGGGTCTCTTTCCATTTTCCAATCTGTGTATATCACTCCACCTTCCTAAAAATATTATAGGTTTCTGATGAGTACAATGACAACTTAAGGGACTAAAGACCTCATATGTGTGTTCTAAGACTGACTGTAACCCAAACAAGCACAATGCAACAAGTTAACTCAGTCAAATGATAACTTGATATGGGCGTGTGGGGGGGGGGGGGGTCGGGGGGAAGGCAGGGAAGGCTCAGAATGATTATGCGATTTTATATTGAACAAAAAAATGAATTTGTTGAATTTTTATGTACACATAGTAACGTGGAAAACACAGGCATTTATGGAGATAATCTATGTACACGAGTTCCAACTGCTGGGTTTCTAAATTTTTTGTTAATAGGAAATTGTCCCAATGGATCGAAAGCTCCCGGAAGGGAACCCGTCCTGCTTCTTCAGTGATTTGTTCTCAGCATGATACAAAGTCAGTACTTAAAAATATTTGTGGAGTAAGGGAGAAAAGGGGAATGTGAATTGATAATATGGTAGCATTACCTTTGAAGTTGAGAACAGGAAACCAAGTTCCATTTAAATAACATAACTAGTAATATATATTCCTGCTCTCATTATGGCCATTGTAAAGAGAGGGGAAGGCAGGGGTACCTGGTGTGAAGGGGCAGAAATGGGCACACACAGGGAAAAGACACAGAACCCGTGAACAGCAGAGATAGGAGACGTTTAGAGAAAACCTTTAGTCCCACGACCCATCTAATAGAGGGAACACAGAGACTCAGAGAGGTTAAATGACTTATTCAGGGTCACCCAGATGCCAGTTCCCAATTCCGATGATTTTCTCTCTGGGAAAACACAGAGGAGGGTGTATAAGGAGAGGAGTTGAGAGGCCTGGGAGGATGCTCGGGGTTGTGTGGGCAAGGGAGAGGACAAGGGCAAACATCTGGCCGGCGCCCACGCAGGCACTCAGCTGTGCTTTTATTCATGAACACACGGAACAAACAAGGACTGTGTTTGGTGTTGGAAATTCAGAGTCAGAGGGCAAGCCCTCCCTCCACTCTCCACTCAGGTTGACCAGTCTGAGGGAGCAGATGGTCCTGCCCGCCCGCATCCACTGGGCACACCTTGCCTTTGGCCGTGACCCGCCCTTATCACTGAGTGAGCACAGGGTGTTCGCCACCTTATTAGGAACTATCTGTATGTGGCCCAGCCTCCACCAGAGTCCCGTGAGAGTCACTAATATCTCCTGGGTCTCACAACAGATTCGTGCAACACCAAACAGAACCAAGGCAAAGAGGGGTAGCTTGAACCAGGTTCATAAACACATGTTGAGTGCCCATTCTATCAGCAGCCACCTAGCTGGGAACCTTCCCGACCTCCTCCATCCAGTTACCCCAGGCTGAGAATTCTCCTCCTCCTCCCCATGTTGACATTCTTGGCCCCACTGCTCACGCCCTCTTCATCTCTGGGTTGGCCCACTTGAAGTCACTGCCTGCCTGGCCTGTCCGCCTTCCTGGCTCCACTCCCTCCCACTTCAGCCCTGCACTAGCCAGTCTAGAACCCAGAGAGGTCTCCCTTATTCTCTCTAACCAAAGGAGACGGATCAGCCATGTCAGGTGTTGGTGGAAGAGCATTCCCCTGGAATGTCGGCCCATGATGGGGTGGAATTTTGTCTCTATTCCCTGGGCCAAACAGTGCCTGGCATATAGTACATGCTCAATAAATCTCTGTTGAATGATGGGTGGAATTAATTCTAAGGAGGGCAAGGGCTCTCGAAAGGTAGGAAAGAGTTTGGGGTAGAAAAAGAAAGACAAAAATCAGAGCAGCTAGAAAGAAAGAGGGAGATTGGTGCAGATGGGGATGGAGAGATAAGAAAGAGCCAAATTATGCAGAATCTTTTAGGCCACAATGTGGAGTCTGGATTTTATTCATGTTTGAACTGTCACTGAAGAGTTTAAGCACAAGGTGTCATACTTTAATTTCTGTTTTAAGATCTTGTGGTCATTCATCTGTCCTAATCTGTCACCCCCCTGCTTTAAAAACTCTCATGTGCACAGAGATATATATTGTATGATTCTACTTCCATGAGGTGCATAGAATAGTCAAATTCAAGCAGAATGGTGGTTGCTATGGGCTGGGGGCAGGAAGGAATGGTGAGTTACTGTTTTAATGGGTGCAGAATTTCAGTTTGGAATGATGAAAACATTCTGGAGAGGGAAGGAGGGGAGTGTTGTTCAACCATATGGCTGTATCTATTAGCACTGGACTATACACTTCAAATTTGTTAAGAAAGTAACTTGTTGTTTATATTTTTCCATAGCTAAAAAAAATTAGAAGCCTAAGTTATAAAAAATTGAAAGCCCAAATTATAAAACAAGTCTCTGTTCGGTAGGTGCCTCATTGCTTACCAAATGTAATTCACATTCCCTAACATGGCAGGGAAGGCTCTTTGGTTGGATCCCAATCCAGCACTGAAGGTACGGCATTCCCTCTTGCACAAATGATTCCACTGTCTCCAGGCAAATCCCAGGCTTCCATAATTCCAAAGTATTGTTCAGGTGGTTACCTCTGCTGAGAATTGTACTCTGATCTTTCAGATGCCTCCTCGACCTGCAAAGTCCAGTCAGCTAACAGTCCCTCGTCTTGCCCTTGTGGCTTCTGGATGGGCACTGGCATGGATAATGCTCTTGATGTTTCTGCTCCTTAACTAGGCAGTGAGTGCCCTGAGGACAGGGACTGTGCTGTTGATTCATGTCTGATCCAGGGCCTGGTGCTGTGCCTGGTGGCCAGCATGCTCTTGAGAACGGGTGTAATTAGCTAATCCCCTCATAACACTAAAGTGTGAATGTAGAGTGCATTCCAGTGAGACCAAGCTATGGCATCTTTCTGTGGTAGCATGACTTGGGGGGAAAGCCCTTTATTTCAGGGAAATAGAGTTATGAATGAAAGGTATCTCTGTCTCTGTATGTTCTGAGCCTCATTTTATCATCTGTAAAGTGAAGATTAATCCCTACAAGATTATTAGGATTTTTTTTTTTTGAGATTTTATTCATTTATTTGACAGAGAGACACACCGAGAGAGGGAACATAAGCAGGGGGAGTGGGAGAGGGAGAAGCAGGCTTCCCACTGAGCAGGGAACCTGATGTGGGGCTCGATCCCAGGACTCTGAGATCATGACCTGAGCCCAAAAGCGGATGCCCAATGACTGAGCCATCCAGGCGCCCCAGATTATTAGGATTAAATGAGATATAATTTGGAACAAATACCTGGCACTGATCTTGCTATATAGAAAATGTTCAATTAAAAAAATGTCCAATAAATGTAAGCTCACTTTGGTTATTACAGTAGGTGCCAAAAAATGGCAGCCATTATCATTATTATATCCAGTTGTTACTTATCTTTTGAATTGAGTGAGTTTTGCTACTACATTTTGCTAGCTAACAAAGCAATGTATTTTCTTAGTAGATCTCTAATACTTAGCATGGTTGTGGGTATTCAATAAATATTTGCAGGTTGATCAGTAAATCATTAGTAAAGAGGGTCACACTGAATTTTATAGATTTTTTTTTTTTACATTCATCAGGAACATTTTAAATATGAATCTGTGAATCATCAAGATAAAAAAATCCAATGCAAATGAGTATATGAAAATATGGGAATGGTATAAATATTATAAATCTTCATAAAGCAAATGTACAGTAGAGGTTGTAAAGAAACAGAATAGAAAAGTGCTTGCCAGGGTAGGGGTGGGGGGGATGGGAGAAATAGGAAGAGGCTGGTAAAAGGGTACAGACATTCAGCTGTAAGATTAGTGAGGTCTGAGGACATACTAGAAAACATGGTGACTACAGGATAGCACTCTATAATTGAAATTTGCTAAGAGAGTATAACTTAAATGTTATCACACACACATGCACAAAGATAAACATGTGAAGTGATAGATGTGTTAATTAATTAGATGCGGGAAAGTCTTCCACAATGCACACGTGCATGAAATCACAGTGATGTATACTTTAAATATCTTAAATTTTATATGTCAATTATGTCTCAGTAAAGCTGAAATTAAGAATATATACATATTGAAGACTCTATATATATGTGTGTGTGTGTATGTATATCTACACACACATATATAAGACTGTATATATAAGGTATATATAAAAGAGCACTAATTCTAACTCACCTCTGTTCCCGCAAAGAACTTTGTGCAGAAGTCCTCTATTGGCTTGAGATTATTGGCCAACCCAGCTTCCAGATTGTGGTATGGGTTCACTTCTCCTGCCTTCACTGCTTTGCTCTGGGCTAATATTTTGTCTTTCAATGAAATAGAAGAAGCACATATTTACAATGAGACACCTCTTAAAATATGGATAGTTTACTTTTTCTGTCCCTTGCTACACACATCTGCTCCATTCCCTCCCCAGTGTGGTAGGCATAAGTATAAACATCTTTAGACTTCTAATTTAGCCATAGAACACTTTTTTTCAAACTAAAGCATATGCAGGAACCCTTGCATGTAAAGTTGATCAAAACCTGCCTTGCTGTGATTACAAGTGTTCCCTGGTGGGAAGAGGAAACCCATCCACCCACTGTCAGGGGCTCTAAAAAGTTCCATGGCACACTTTAAAAACCAGTTCTACGTTATTTATATCATTTCAGAATTATTTACAGTAAAAATTGGACACGAAATATATCCTCTGGATTACATTACTCTTGATAGTCTCAGTATGATTCTCTAATTAGAAACTCATGTCATTTTTATTCAGTTGGCATCATATGCAAATTTTTCAAATAATTCAAGGTTAGCCTTTGAAGTCTCAGAAATGATCTAACTTCTAAAAAAAAAATCCATCTAAAATGTTTTGTTTTTCATAAGCACAGCACATGCATGGAACATAATTTAAAGTTTTCTGATTAGCTCAGGTTTATTCCTTAAGAACTTCAGTGATTGTACTTTATTGCTTTATTGTAGCTGTAACTATACATGCAAACAGAACACAGTTAATCTGAGAGCTAAAATTCAAACACAATCTGTAAATTCTTTTTTTTTTTAATATTTTTATTTATTTATTTGACAGAGAGAGATCACAAGTAAGCAGAGCGGAGGCAGAGGGAGAGAGAGAAAAGCAGGCTCTCCGTCTAGCAGGGAACCCAATGTGGGGCTCGATCCCAGGACCCTGGGAACATGACCTGAGCCAAAGGCAGTTGCTTAACCAACTGAGCCACCCAGGCACCCCTAAATTCTTTGTTTTTAACAGTATCTAATGTCTTGTTTTAAAACAGAAGTCTTTTTGTGAGTTAAAATTAATAAATGTTATTTACTGAAGCTTTGGAAAATAGCGAAAAGCATGAGGAAAATAATAAAAATCATCCATTATCATATTTCTCAGAGATAACTACTATTAAATACTATTAAAATATTTCCCTATAATTACATTATGTATACAATGTATACATTTCTGTATATGTGTATGTGCATGTGTGTGTGTGTGCGTGTGTATATATATATGTGTGTATATATATATACACATATATATATTCTGTGAATATATATTCTGTGTTTCGTGAGGGGTGCAAGATGGAAGAGTTTGGAGCCTTCTGGTCTAAAAAGGGGAGCCAAGAGCCTGATCCAGGAGTCAGTACAGGTGATGCAAAGGAAGAAGCAAATGTGAGATGTGCTATAAAGGAAGACCTAGTTATCCTAAGTGAGAGACTGGATGTAGGGACCTGAGGAGAGAGAGAGGGACGACTCAAGTTCTGTTCTGGACACACTGATGTTGAGGGTCTAGATTGGGTTCAAACCCAGGAGATAGCAAGAGGTGTGGCAGAGGATTCTCAACAGAGCAAGAGGGGACCAAGTTACCAACAGGGGTGAGCAACGAGGAAAGCATACTGCTGAAGTTAGAGTCTGAGGTACGTTCATGATGAGAAGGCAGTGGGGAAAGAAGACTGAGGAGAGAAAATAATATCAGGAAAACCACAAAAGCCAAGGCAGGAGCTCTGAGAAAAGGGACTGAGTTGAGGGGCACCTGGGTGGCTCAGAGGGTTAAAGCCTCTGCCTTCGGCTCAGGTCATGGTCTCAGGGTCCTGGGATTGAGCCCCACATTGGGCTCTCTGCTCAGCAGGGAGCCCGCTTCCTCCCCTCTCTCTGCCTACTCGTGATCTCTCTCTCTGTCAAATAAATAAATAAATAAATAAATAAATAAATAAATAAATAAATAAATAATCTTAGGGAAAAAAAGGGGGGCGGGGGGGCTTAGTTGATAGTGTTTACTTCAGTGGAGTTAGAGAGAATGAGGCCAGAGAAAAATTTGATCATCTGTGAGTAAACTGAGTTTACTCAGACTTGACTGGAATATCCTGCGTATTTATTAAATTCAGCATCATCTTCATAGAATCCATCCATGGATTTCCATCGCCGGGCCTGGGATACTAATAGCAGCTAACATTTACTAAATGCTTCTTATGTGACTACATGCCACGTACTCAACTGTGTGCTGGCCATGCCCCGTTTCACTCCATCCTCACAGTAACTCCTGAGCTAGTTAAGCACTAATTCTCCTTCAAGGATGACAAAGAGCTCTTCTTAGAGCTGTCTATGTATTAACTCATTTTATCTTCACAATACTCCATGAGGTAGTTGCCTTCATTATTTACTTCCCTTAGCTTCACATCTCTCTCTTCAAACAGGTTTATTTTAAAAAGGAAGGCACAGAGAGGTACAGTAATTTGACCTGGTCAAATCATAAATGGGGGCTTTGAGATTTAAACCTAAACTCCCGAATCCCCATGCTTAACTACTATGCCACAGTGTTCAGAAGAATATAACGGAGGCTCTGAAGGCAATTCCAAAATAGGAATTCCAAGAACATTTAGAGCAAAGTCTTCCGTAACAGAATAAACAGAAAGAACGTCTGAAAGTGAGCGCTCAGAAGGGCACGGATTACTATGGATCTAACATGGCAGGTGAGAGCCATGTGACCAACAGCCACTAGGTGGCAGCACATCACCAGACAGTGAGCCAGACAGCGGTCCCGAGAGCGTGATGGTGGAATAGTGTGAATTTGGGATTCTTGGCGGAAGGAGAACCAATATAGGGTCAATAAACAAAATGTGGTCAAGAAACATAGGAGTGTATTCTAGTCAATAGGTTCAAGTATGAGAGAGTAGGTGCTTAGCTGGCGGTGTGTCCTAACACCATAATGAGATTTCAAATGAGGTTCTGAGAGCTGGCCATCTACAAACGAGGGGGGCCTTACTGCAGTAACTGCCTTTAGTGATTAGAGGCATGTGTTAGCAAGATCCATTGAGATTACCAAGTGAAATTTAATTTTTTCCAGGACTTGTGGGATTGCCTGCAACACAGACTTCTGAACATAATGAAAGGGATATAGCCAACCACAACCACACTCTCAGCTGAGAGTCTAAAAAATTATGTCCATTCCCTTTATGAACTGATTTAGCCAGTATACCTTTCTCAAAGAAATATCCACAAAATGACTTCGTCTGGAAAGAGAACATTCATTTGATGGGGAGTATTCCTGTTTGATGACCTTTGGGTCATGCTTCAAGATTCATTTTAGATAGGTCCTTCCTTAAGTGGATATAGATATGTATCTATCACACCAGAAGGTAAGCTCCATGGAAGAAGGGAATTATTTTTTCACGGCTATATCCTCAGAGCCTACCACTTTGCAAGAGTTCATACGCGTCTTGAATAAATGCAGGTATAAGTATAGAGATAACAGTGTAAAAATTGTTCTTTAAAAAATTCAGGGATAACAATTACTAAGTCACAACCAAGTGGAGTTTATCCCAGGAATCCAGAGCTAGTTTAACATTCAGATATTAATCAAAGTAATTCACCATATTAATAAGTTTAAAAAGAAAAAAGTATATGAGCATCTCTGAAAATGCAGAAAGCTCTTTTGACAAAAATCCAACATTAATTGGTATTATTGAAAGGAATTTCTTCAACATGATAAAGGACTCTATGAAAACCCTACAGCTAACATCATACTTAATGGGGGAAGACTAAATGTTTTTTCCCTAAGGTCTGGCATAACATAAGAATGTTCTCTAACCATTTTGCACCCTGAGGTGAAATATCCACAAAATGACTTTTTTGTGGACTCTCACGTATTTGAACAAGTGATTTTCGACAAAGGTGCAAAAGCAATCCAGTGGGAAAAGGATGTGTTTTCAACCACTGGTGCTGGAACACCACACTCAAATGAACTCTGATCCCTAATTTGTGCATAGAAAAAAACCATCTCAGTGATGATTATAAACTTAGTTATAAAACTATGAAACTTCTAGGGAAAAAAAAAACCAACCTTTGGTTACATTCAAAACCAGAATCATGACCCTCAGAAGAACAAACTGATAAACTGGACTTCCTCAAAATTAAAAACTTCTGCTTCTTAAAAGAAAGTGTTAGGAGAAAGACACTTAATATATATATTTTTTTTCACTTAGTGTATTTTTTAAAGATTTTATTTAGTTTGTTGACAGAGAGATGGAAAGGGAGCACAAGTAGGCAGAGGGAGAGGGAGAAGCGGGCTCCCCAGTGAGCAGGGAGCCCAATGAGGGGCTTGACCCAAGGAACCTGGGATCATGACCTTAAGGCAGACGCTTAACCGACTGAGCCACCCAGGCGCCACAACACTTAATGTTTTAACAGAGTGTAAGTCACAGACTGGGAGAGAATATTTGCAAATCACATATCTGATAAAGGACTAGTATGCCATGTGTAAAGAGCTCTGAAAACTCAACAATAAGTAAACAGCACAACTAAAAAATGGGTAAAAGATATGGACACTTCACCAAAAAAGATAAATATGAGTGGCAAAAAATACATGCAAATATGTTCAATATCTTTAGTCATTAGATAAATGTAAACGAGATATCATTACACCCGTTTCAGAATAGTTCAGTTAGAAAGACTAGCCATACCATCTGTTCATGAGGATGTGGAAAAAACTGGAACTCTCCTGCACTGCTTGTTGGAATGTAAAATGGTATAACTGCTTTGAAAAACACTTTGGCAGTTTCTTTTTTTTTTTTTAAAGATTTTATTTATTTGACAGAGAGAAACACAGCGAGAGAGGAAACACAAGCAGAGGGAATGGTAGCGGGAGAAGCAGGCTTCCTGCCGAGCAAGGAGCCCGATGCGGGGCTCGATCCCAGGACCCTGGGATCTGACCTGGGCCGAAGGCAGACGCTTAACGACTGAGCCACCCAGGCGCCCCACTTTGGCAGTTTCTTAAAAAATTAAACATACACCTGCCATATGATTTAATCATCCCATTCCTAGGTATTTACCCAGGCAGATAAAAACACATGTCCATGCAAAGACATGTATATGACATATATACATATATGTGTGTGTATACATGTATATGTATATGCATATGTAATAGCCTTGTGTTGAAAACATTATGTTTCATTGTATGTCAGTTATACCTCAGTAAATGAGTTGAAAATAAATAAGGAAAAAAACCACACTTTTAAAAGATATAGTGATATTCTGGGGCACCTGGGTGGTTCAGTGGGTTAAAGCCTCTGCCTTCGGCTCAGGTCATGGTCTCAGGGTCCAGGGATCGAGCCCCACATCAGGTTCTCTGCTCAGCGGGGAACCTGCTTCCCCTGCTCTCTGCCTGCCTCTCTGCCTGCTTGTGATCTCTCTCTCTCTGTCAAATAGGTAAATAAAATCTTTTAAAAATATATATATAGTGAAATCCTTACTATCAACCAGATAAAAGCAGTAAGATCCTCATGATCATCTCTTTTCGTTAATTTAAAAAGTAAGAGTAGGGCATTTAATGACTTACTCTTTTTTCGTTTA
>CM053606.1:61297443-61336622 GCA_028646535.1 Procyon lotor | reverse complement strand
TTTTTTTTTTTTTTTTTTAGCATGAGGTCTTGGGCTGTATCTGTGAAACACACAGCTTCAAAATGAGTTTTGCTCAGGCAGGGCATTAGATGTATATTATGTTTTTTCTGAGGCATTCTGTCATTTAACTGAACATTCAACAATTTATAAATGAAAATCCGTTGGACAAGGCAAGTATTTGGAACATACTTGAGTTTCTAGTGGTTCTTCTGCAGTTTCACTGTGCATTGCTCTTGGGGTGGGATATTCATGCACACCTTTATTTTAATAGTTTGGACATTTGTATGTGTACCCTTCAATTACATCAACAAAGGTGTAGGGGTTGAGTTGAGATAGATTTATTATTTTTTTAAAAGATTTTATTTATTTATTTGTCAGAGAGAGAGAGAGAGAGCACAAGTAGGCAGAGAGTGGCAGGCAGAGGCAGAGGGAGAAGCAGGCTCCCGGCTGAGCAGAGAGCCAGATGTGGGGCTCAATCCCAGGACCCTGGGATCATGACCTGAGCCGAAGGCAGCGGCTTAACCAACTGAGTCACCCAGGCGCCCCTTGAGATAGATTTAAAAGGCAATTGTTATTTCTCTACTCTATTTTATCATGGTGCTGTACAAATATTAATTTTTCTATTATAGTCTTATACTATTTTTTATAGTCTTTAAACTATATTTCTATTATACCTTATACCATATAGGAATGGTAATTTATTTCTTATACTTCATAACTCACTTTGTTAGACTCAAGATATGTTCCATTCTATAGAATTATTCTTTGAGCACATACATATTTATAAACGCAGCTTTGTAAAATTTTTTTAATGTAATGAATTCTCAAAAATGTACTTGATAAATATTTATGAAACTAAACTGAATTCTATCGTCAAATCTTTGCACGTGTGTATAGGAAGTTTTAATGTGTTGGCAATAGTTTTTGTGTGTGTGTATTTGTTTTCTGAGAGGGAGTGAGGGGGATGCGGAGAGAATCTTTTTTTTTTTTTTTTTTTTAAAGATTTTATTTATTTATTTGACAGAGAGAGGAGAGATCACAAGTAGGCAGAGAGGCAGGCAGAGAGAGAAAGGGAAACAGGCTCCCTGCTGAGCAGAGAGCCCGATGTGGGGCTCGATCCCAGGACCCTGAGACCATGACCTGAGCCGAAGGCAGAGGCTTTAACCCACTGAGCCACTCAGGCGCCCTGCAGAAAGAGAATCTTAAGCAGACTCCATATCTGGTGTGGAGCCTGAGGCAGGGCTCCATCTCACAACCCTGAGATCATGACCTGAGCCTAAATCAAGAGACGCTTAGCCTGACCAAGGCACCCAGGTACCCTGTAGTTATTATAGCCATTATAAAGTTCCATATTGGAGGGCTTGGTTTTTTGTATTCTTTTTACAAATCAGACTATCTTAGCAAGTAACTCACCCTGGATGTAAGGAATCACTAATTCTCAAACTATTACATGCCATTTTAATAAGCAAATGCAGTTACCTTGTATGTTGTAAAGGAGAATGTCTTCATTCAGGCTGATCTTGGTTGGGCAGTGGTCTAAACTTGTTTCACCTTTAGACAGCTTTAACTTTTGGGAGAACATAGAAGAAAGATTATTTCTATATCCTCTGGGTGATTTATTTTTGCTTTTTCTTTCCGCCCTCAGACGGCTCTTTCCCAACTCCCTCTCTTTGTCCCTTTTCTATTCTCCCTCAGATTCCTAGTTGCTTTTCTCCACAGATGGTGCCTAAACCACAGTTTCTAAAACCCTGCATCTCAGGCTACCTGGGTGGCTCAGTCGGTTGGGTGTCTGCCTTTGACTTGGGTTATGATACCAGGGTTCCGGGATGGAGCCCTGAGTCAAACTCTCTATTCCCCAGAGAGCCTGCTTCTCCCTCTCCCTCTGCCCCTCCTCCCTGCTTATGCACTCACATGCTCTCTCTCTGTCAAATAAATAAATAAGATTTAAATAAACAAATAAATAAGAATAAAACCCTGCGACTGAAGGGAGCCTGTCTGGGGGCTCATTTCCAAATTCCAATCTCATGTGTTTAATTTCTGAAAATACTGTATATTCTAATTCATTATACATCCTTTTTGGTTTTAATATAAAATAATGGTTTAGTCTCCTGGTTCCTACATCTTTCACTTAATGAAGCTCTGGAAAGTTGTGTGGGGTCTTGTCATCTGCCAGGCACTGTTGAGCCCTCTTGGGGACACACAAACCCGAGTTCCAGAAGTGGCCCTGGCTCTGTACCGGAATGAGAAGCTGTCACGCTTCATATTTTTCCCCTCACAGTTTCTGCCCCACATTTCTCCATCAGGATATCTGTGTCCATATACTGACAGTGATTCCCTGGTAAGATTCTGTTTGTTCATTTCTTTCTGAATGATTTACACCTCAGCAAATCCTAACCCAGAAAATTCTTAATCCTGTCTTTCTGATTTCTGATTCTAATCCCAGCTCCTTCTGGAATATTCTCACCCCTCTGTGTTCTCTCTTCCATTTGGAGCAAATACATATTAATGTACTTCTAGTGATACTTGTAAGATAAGGGAATAAATATTAAGTTTGGAAGTGGAACTAGACATTCTAAAAAAAATGAGAGTCATCAAATTGCTGAAGCCCATTCATACTTTTCACACATATTCCATCCACAGCCAGATTTTTCTTCAGTTCAAATTGCTTTTCTTCATAGCTCTGCCTTTCAAGAAAAGTACAAATAATTTCTCTTTCAGTTACTTTCAGTTTTGTTTGGTCATAGGTATCAAAATACTCTTTCCTACTTCATGCAAAATATGTAGACTTTTTCCTATACTAGGGATTAAAATTAGCTTTCCAGGCTAACCTGACAGTTTACTGATTTACAAGCAACTGCTTATGCAAATGAATAATTATTATACAAACCATCAGTAAGTTGGGGCATGCTTATACAAGAACAAATATCAATCTTGAGTTCACAAAGACTGTGATTTCTGGCTTGACCTAGTCAGGCATCATAATAATCCTCAATGAAATAATTTATTGGTTAAATGAATACATGAATTATAAAGTCCTTTGTTAATTTGAGCTTCCCTACTTCTAGAGTGTGTATATATGTATGTATATGCATATATATTATAGAGTATATGCAAGCTAATAGAATGGACTAAATCGCATGTTATTTACCTTAGTGAGAGGTTTCCAGGAGAGATCGAGATGCAAAAAAGTAGATGGTACATCCAAAGGAATTTCAATATGTTCTTCTTTCTTTTTCTCTATTGGTTGTGGGGTTAAAGCTTTCTGCGGTCTGATATCCCAAAAACATATTGTGCTTGAAAAAAATTCACATCTTATTTAGTGCAAGTAAAAGATGTAGCCTTAGAACTGCCATACTTTGCTGCTGCTACATATTGACAATGTGATCACGGCTGTATTTTAATATCTCTGAAACTAAGATTTTTATGACATGGGACTGTTTTGCATTTTGTGTTCTAGAGAATTATACAGTTTATAGGGTTATTTGATGACTTTGCTGGTATTGACATTAATACTATCATATATGAGATCTGAATTTGGAGATTAACACCATCTTTTTTTAGCTTTTTTTTTTTTTTTTTTGCATTTTTAAGCATTTTTTAAAGCATCATCTTTTTAACAACTTATTAAGATATAACTCAATAGCACAAAATTCACCACTGAAAGTACACAATTCAATGGTTTTTAATATAGTCACAGAGCTGTGCAACCATCACCACAGTTAATGTTAGAAGATATTTGTCACCCCAAAAAAAACCTTGTACAGATTTTCAGTCACTCCTCACTGCCCCCCAGCCCTAGACAATACTAATCTACTTCCTGTTTGTATAGATTTGTCTATTCTGGACAATTCATATAAATGGAATCAGACAGTATGTGGCTTTTGGTTACTGGCTTCCTTCATTTATCATATTTTCAGAGTTCAGCTATGTGGTAGTATACACTAGTATATCATTTCTTTGTATTGCCAAATAATATTCCATTGTATGGAATATACCACAATCTATCCATTCATCAGTTGATGGACGATTATGAATAATGCTGCTGTGAACATCTGTTGTATAAGTTTTGTGTGGATGCATGGTTTCATTTCTCTTGGGTAGACACTGAGGAGTGTAATTGCTGGGTTATATGGTAATTTCTGTGTTTGATCTTTTGAGGAACTGCTAGATTGTTTTTCCAAAGCATCTGTGTCATTTTTACATTCCTATCAGCAATGTGTGAAGATTCCAATTTCTTCACATCCTTGCCAACACTTGCTACATTTTTAAAAAAAATTTTATAGTCATCCTAGTGGGAGAAGTGGTGTCTGATCAAAATTTGTTTAGATTTGCATTTGCTTGTGCTTTGGATGTAATATGTAGGAAATCACTATCTAATCCAAGATCATGAACATTTATGCTTTTATTTGTTTATGTTTTCTTCTAAAAGTTGCATAGTTTTAGATCTCACATTTAGGTCTTATTCCACTTTCAGTTCATTTCTGTATACAGTGTGAGGTAAGGGTCCAACTTCATTCTTTTGCTTGCAGATATCCAGATCTCCTAGCAGCATTTGTTGCAAAGGCTAGTCTTTGTTCATTAAATTGTCTTCATACCCTTGTTGAAAATCAGTCATCCATAGACGTATGGGTTTATTTCTGAACTCTGTCATTTCTATATCTATCCTCATGCCAGTGTCAGTACCTCTGTCTCTAGCTGTAACTTTGTAGAAAGTTTAGAGATCAGGAAGTGTGAGTCCTCCAAATTTGTTTTTCTTTGTCAAGATTATTACTTTGGTTATTTTAGGTCTCATTGTAGTTTTGATTTACATTGCCTTCATGGGTGATGTCGAACATCTTTTCATGTACTTATTGGCCATTTGTATATTTTTGGGGGGAAAACGTCTATTGATAATCTCTGCTCCTTTTTATATTGAGTTGTTTGTCTTTTTCTTATTGAGTTGTAAGAGTTTTATATATTCTGGATAGAAATTTTTTTTAAAGATTTTATTTATTTATTTGACAGAAAGAGACACACAGAGAGAGGGAACACAAACAGGGGGAGTGGGAGAGGGAGAAGTAGGCTTCTCACTGAGCAGGGAGCTTGATGCGGGGCTCTCTCCCAAGACCCTGGGATCATGACCTGAGTTGAGGGCAGACACTTAACAACTGAGCCACCCAGGCACACCTGGATAGAAATTTTTAATCAGATATATGATTTGCAAATATTTTCTTCCATATTGTGGGCTGTCTTTTTAATTTTTTGATAGTGCCTTTTGAAGCACAATGATTTTGATGAATTTCAACTTTTTTCTTTTATTGCTTGTGTTTTTGGTGTCATATTTAAGAGATGTGATATATAACTACATATAACATTATAAATATATATAAATATATAATGCAAATATATATAATATAAATATATAATATGTATAATATAAACACATGTATATTCATTGGGAAAATAATACATACATAGGCAATGTTGGATCTAATGTGCTTTGCACATAGTAAGCATGCAATAAAGGTTATTTATTCTCTTATTTCTCCTTCCTTACAGGTTAATTATAAAAATAAAATGAGATAATGTTTATGAAAATTCTTTATAAAGCACCACACATCTATAGAGTATAATTTTAAATGTAATAAACTTGGTAACACATTTATAATGATACTTATATAGTATTTTAGTATAAAAGTGACTTTGTATTTGTATTATGTGAAAACATATGATGAGAATGGCAAAGAATATGCCATATTAGCACCATTATTTCTATCACTGAGGTTATGAGTACCCTGATTAATAATAAGGTATTATTAAAGAATGTGTAAGTTATTTAGATAAACAGATAGTAGCTCAAGTAAGACTAACAAAACCTTTATTCATTTATGTGACTTAATAAATATTAATCATTTATTCATCTTAATGAATTGTTGAAAGTATTAATCATTTTTATGTTGTTAAAATATAAATCCTTGGGAAAACATCACAAATGACACAAAAAGATCTGTTTTTAACTATAATTATATTTGATTTAAAACTGTTTTTCCATATTAGAAAGATCTTCTTGAATCTCATTTATAGCATTAATTCGCATTTATCATTAACTGATTTTGCTAGGGGCACTTAGGTGGCTCAGTTGGTTGAGCTATCTGCCTTTGGCTCCGGTCATGATCCTGGGGTCCTGGGATAGAGTCCCACACCAGGACCCCTGCTCAAAGGGGAGCCTGCTTCTCCCTCTCCCTCTGCCATTCCCCCTGCTTGTGTTCTCTCTCTCTCAAATAAATAAATAAAATCTTTTAAAATTTTTTGAGAAAAAATTATTTTGCTAAATACAGATAACTTCAGTTGAACTTTCTGCATAAATCAGTTATTAATAAATTAATATAATTACTAAATCTTATTATTAATTTATTAACAAATTAATAAAAGAATATGACATTCTTTTTTGGGTTTTAAAAATTAATTGATTGGTTAATTCCAGTATAATTAACATATAGTGCTATATTAGTTTCAGGAATTCAAAATAGTGATTCACACTTCTTTACATTCTCAATGCTCATCATGATAAGTGTGCTCTTAATCCTTTTCACCTAATTCATTCATCCCCCTCATCCACCTCCTTTCTGGTAACCACCAGTTTGTTCTCTATACTTAAGAGTGTTTTTTTGTTTGTCTCTTTCTTGTTTGTTTGTTTGGTTGGTTGGTTTGTTTCTTAAATTCCACATTTGTGTGAAATCGTATGGTATTTACCTTTCTCTGACTGACTTATTTCACTTAGCATCATACCTTCTAGATCCATCCATGTTGATATAAATGGCAAGATTTCATTCTTTTTTTAATGGCTGAGTAATATTCACTGTTCAGTCACATATTCTTTTTTAATGGATCCTTATTTTAACTTATTCTATATTAAAAGAACCCTGGCATGGCTGAGGTATAAAGATTAGAACTGGTAAGTCTTCCAAATAACTAAAAGTTAGCTTTTCTAAATGCGTAAGCTTTTTTTTTTTAACAACTATTGAAGGAGTTATTTCCAGAATATTCTAGAATATTTCTAAATTCAAGGGCCATCATTATAACCAACAATCAAGGACCTGTGTCTTAAATAAAAAACATGTAATATTTTAAGTCTGTTCAGTGTTTCTAAATGTTTTCAAAGGCTATTGAAGAAGAGTAGAGCTTTGCATTCTGTTATTTATAGTCAACATCATACCATAAACATTGCTCCATGAAATCATTACAATTTTAATTGTTGTATAATATTCCATATGGCCCTCTTGGTGGACCTGTTGTTGCTGCTCACCCTCACCCTCGTGCTCTTTCATTTTTTAGCTAGAGCATTCTAATTGTTTTGTTGGGAACTGTCCCTTCCCCATTCCACACAGTCAGGTTAGAACTGTCACCCAAGGTGCCCTGCCATTCCCTTCCTGGCCAAAGGGGTTGAGTTTGTGATGTAACCAAAGTCAGGTTGGAACTGATTCATTCAGATGGAAGGGGCTGGCCATTCATTCCTGCTACCCAAATCCCTGGGGCTGTTTCTGAGGCCCGAGTCAACTCTTGCTTTGATTCAGCAATTTTATTACTTACTACCTGTAGTATAGGATATAGTTGTGTGTGAGTAGGTGTGTACATGTATATGTATTCTTTTTACAACATATTTGTATCTATAAAAATATTTTTCAACCAGCAACAATAATATTCTGTCCTGTTGTTAATATCAGATTTAATTGCTATAATAAAGATTATTTAAGGAACAAAAGATAATTGTTTTAGAAGACTCTAAGAAAAAAAGAATATATTGTATGAAAACATTTAGGTAGTATTTAAAATAAGACTGTGATATTGTGAATTATAAGATACATAAATCTGTTCTCCTCCAGGATTCTAGAAGAGAGTGGGAGAGATGTAGAGATGTGGGAAAGATGCCTTTTGTTATGTTAATGAGGCGACTTACAGAAAGCAACTAAGGATAGGGGTGGGCTGAAAATTGAGCCAAACCTGCAATTAGAGAGTTGGAATTTTCGGTTCCAACCCATGACCTCCAGGGAGGGGAGAGGTGCTGGAGATAGAGTTCAGTCACCAATGACCAAAGATCGAATCAGTTGTACCTATGAAATGAAGTCCCCTAAAACCCCAGAAGGACAGGGTTCAGAGAGCTTAGGAGATGAAGAACACGTGGAGATTCCTTGAGAATGAGCACCAAGAGCGGGCCTAGAAGCTCCTCACCCTTTCCCCATACCTTGCCCTCTGCATCTCTTCCATCTGGCTGTTCCTGAGTTACATCCTTTTATAATAATCCAGTAATCTAGTAAGTAAAAATGTTTCTGAGTTCTGTGAGCCACTCTAGCAAATTGATCCAACCTGAGGAGGAATCTCGGGAACCTCCAATCTATGGCCAGTCAGTCAGAAGTACAGCTAAGGACCTGGGTTTGTGACTGTCATCTGGGGTGGCCGGCAGGGGAGTGGTTGGTGGGGGGGGAGGTGTTCCAGAGAGCAGTCGTGTAGGACTGAACCTCAACCTGTGAATCCTGGTGGATAGCGTCAGAATTAAGTGGAGTTGTGAGACACCCTGCTGGGGTCCAGAATATTGCTTGGTAGAAGGGTGGGAAAACCTTCCTCCCCACCTGCTCATAATTAGCTTAATTAGCTCCGACTTTGAAATTCACCCAAGAACACTAACAAAGACATACCAATCTGCTGAACACGTGACAAGTTGACAGCATATTCCACTTCGATTCTCAAAGACAGCCCCCATTCTGTTAATCTGTTTTTTTTAAAGACATAAGAAGTAAGTTCTTTGTACCTAGGACATAATGACTTTTCTCATAGTGTTTTACTCTTTTAACATTTTCTTCTTTGCTTTAATTTTTATTAAAAGAATATAACAGTAACACAGAAATATGAAGAATAAGTTTTAACATAAAATGGAATTCTGCCATATATTTTTCGTCTTTTTTCACAGAAACATTTTGACATAGTTTTAACTAGAATGCACAAAAATTTCTATCCCTAGATATTTCAGGTGATGCAATTTGAACACTTACCTGTGTACTCATAAGTCATTTTAAGTTTTACAATTACAGATTGTATATCACAACTTCATTATCCATTATAACTAGAAATGCAGGCTTTTTCATTTTTTACTATTAATGGTGGAACAGAACATAGGAGTTTTTATGAGATTATTAAGCAGATAAGGTCAGTAGCAAAGACATTTAGTGTTACATTAGAAACCAACAGTTAGGGGCACCTGGGTGGTTCAGTGGTTTAAGCCTCTGCCTTGGGCTCAGGTCATGATCTCAGGGTCCTCAGATCTAGCCCCGCATCAAGCTCTCTGCTCAGCAGGGAGCCTGCTTCCCTCTCTCCCTCCTCCTGCCTCTCTGCCTACTTGTGATCTCCTTCGGTCAAATAAGTAAATAAAATCTTTAAAAAAAGAAAAGAAAAGAAAAGAAACCAAAAGTTAACCAGCACAGGCAAGAGTCCAAGGAGGGTAAATGGCTCCTCAGGGTCCTAGAGGGTCCCAAATTCCAACTAGCTAGCTTTGAAACAAGGTGATGGGTTTTGTGGCAATCTGTGAAGGTGCCACTCTTGAATCAGTAGGGAAACATGCCTTTCCCCAGTTCCCTACCTTCCTGGTAGGACTTATAGGCAAGATAGTAATCAAAGGTAGGGGCTCCATCAGCAAAAAACCAATGAAAGTAGTGGGTGGGAGGAGGGAGTCAGGTACTGCACTGCTAAGGCCTGTAGGAGCTAAGACCCTGGGAATCTGGCCACAGCCATAGGAGACTGAACCCTCTCTGGTTCCCAAATGCTGCCAACCTTTACTCATCTGATAAGCAATCCAGAGTCCATGTTCCCTCTCCCTCTATTGAGCCTTTCCTTTTGTATGAAGAGCGAGACCCCAGAAGTGTTCTTGCTCTGAGTTTTTATGTTTTAATGATTTAAACAACAATAACAACAACATAATATTATAGAAATTGGGAAAATAGGTTTTAACATCAAATATAATTCCACCTATATTCTTTTCCAGTCTTTTTTTCAAAAATACATTTTGACATAATTTATTAAGATGTGCATGGAATGTTGTATCTTGAGGCACAAATTGGATTATTTCTTAATATGAATTCCCAAAATTTGAATTACTGGTCAAAAGTTGAAAATTTGGATGATTTAAGAACTACACTAATTTCATTCCGAAAGTTCTATGTTGGATGAGAGTTTACTGGTTTGTTAGAGTTTACTGGTCTCACCACTGCATTCTTTCTAACACAGGGTATTATTATTTATTAAATTTTTATTTAAAAATTAAATGGTTCTAAATAGTATATTACTGTTGCTTTATTATTAATTTCTTTGATATTAGAAAGCCTGAATGATTTCATGTTTATGTATTGTTTTCCAGTATATGTTTTATTTACTGGAAATTTTGTACTAAACATATTTTAGACCAATATTTTCCTCCATTTTGTTTACTCTTTGTTAATTTAGAAATTTACATGTGTATGTTTTGAATTTCTTTCAATGTTAATTAGCTGAGAAAACTACCTCTAATCCAGAAATACGACGTTCTATGGTATTCTATTCTGATTTTTATTATATTTTTCCTGTGATTGGTTATTTTTATTTAAATTTATAATCATCTGAATTAATTTGTGTGTACTGTGTGAGCTGAGATGAAGTTGGACTAGACAGTTCCTTCCGTTACCCTGTGTTGGTAACAGAAACTATCTGGACTATTTCTTTTGGTCCATTATAACTTTTAAAAGTATTGTTGCTTTGCATAAACTATATGTTGAAGGACTAATTACCTTTTATAACTCTACTTTGTCATAATCTTCTTTAATATTCTCAAAGTACACAGTGGACCCTAAGTGTCCTTGAAGGAAACATTTGGGGATCGTACCAGTTTCCAAGTTCACCAGCACCAGACTTAGTGAGTCGGGTACAGAACCATGAAGCCAAACTACATTGCAGATGCTAGGCACTCAGCTGGACTCATTCACCGCATGGTTAGTTTTCACCCACTAGCCTCGCGGTGCAGTCAGTTCAATATTGCATTGGCAAAATAACACATTACTACATGTCACAGATCTTCAGAGTTGCCTCCTCCAACTAGCTGAAATCATAAACCTTAAACCCACAAAGGCTGAATGTGTAAGATATTTGCACTCTCTTTTTGCATATCAAAATCTTATCTTCTCCACTATTGTATTATATCATTGTTGACACCGCCTACATTTTTAGTGGTTTATAAGCCACTGAAGTTGAAACATTGGCCTTACTCTCATCCCCAAGTCAGATGTTGGCCAGACGACACTGATACAACTGTTTGATACCCTGGTTCCTGGTTATTTTATGATTTAAATTAAATGAATTGTTGACTTGAAACATGCTCTTTGAATAAAATCTTCTGAAATGTACAGTCCAACAGGAGAAAATTATGAAACCATGAAGACTCACCTCAAATGTGTCAGACAGCCAATGTATATCTGTAATTACTTGTTTATGACCATTTTCTATTGAGGAGACTGCACAATGTCTGATATACATTGCTTCTTTATTACTGTCAGGTTCAAGGAGAAACATGGGCTGGAAAAATGTGAAAAGAAACTTAAATGCTAAATTCAGAGAGCTAATGAATGAATTTACACTTTATTCATTATTCCAGTTAGAATTAATAACTTGGAGAAATTCTAGGTCAAAGAAGAACATTGAAACTACTGTTTCAAGGCATAATGTACTTAGATGATTAAGATTATGTACTTTCTCTTCAAGTTGGTCTAAGATTTCATCTCTAAAGTAAATAAGAGTGATTGATACACTCCCTAAAGGATCAATGAGATCTCATTTTTAAAGAAGTGTTTCATGCATGCACAGAGGGCCATGCTCACAACGTCTTGGTGAAGGCCCTTGGTGTTCAGGTTGAAGAAATAGGGGTAGAGGTGTGCAATATGGTGGATGACTACTGTGTCAGGAGCTGAGGAACCTTTCCTCAGTCCCCTTGGCAGCATCCACAGCTTTACAAAATCATATGGTACATGACTATCCAAAAGGAGTAACCCCTTCATTCTACACATGAGAAAACTGATGCTTGCTAAGGTGAGAAGACATGTCCAAACTCATAAGACTAGAGTTCAGAGCCTACACACATGGCCCCTCTGTCTCATGCTCTTTCCATGACATCGCTTTAGACAAGTCACTCGGGCCCTTTATTTTATTTAACAACTACAACAAAAATAACTTAACATGCTCAGGAAGATCATGTGACTTGTTTTACCGATTTTTTAAAAAAGATTTTTATTTATTTATTTATTTATTTGACAGAGAGAGATCACAAGTAGGCAGAGAGGCAGGCAGAGAGGGAGGGGGAAGCAGGCTCCTTGCCGAGCACAGAGCCGGATGTGGGGCTCGATCCCTGGACGCTGAGATCATGACCTGGGCCGAAGGCAGAGTCTTTAACCCACAGAGCCACTCTGGCCCCCTGTTTTACTGGTTTTTTTTAATCAAGGGCCTACATGAAAGCAATTCAGAACAAGTCCACAAACAGATGAAAAAGCGTGGGAAATAATACTTTTTTCCCCCCTATATTGAGTCTTTGTGTAGCTTGGCACTTCCAGTATGTACTTTTTGATAAACCCCTGAATTGAAGAAACTTGCAAGTGAAAAGTTATAAAAAGCTAACCTTGAGCGTGACTTTTTTACTTCTACTACCACCGGTCTTGATGTTTTCAATGCGATCTGCATGCGCAGAAATATCCCACATGACAATCTAAAATAGAAATAAAAGTTATTATAACACATTTTCAGGAAATAGCTCACTGGGTCTTAAGGATTTTTTAAAACCTATTGGTATTGGCATGCACTCTGATGAATCAATCACCTTGAAGGATAATCAAATTTAGCCTATATCTTTAGTAAGTCAGTAACTTTTAAAGCTAACATGACAAAGAATGTTTTCTTCTCTATAAAAGTATTTTTAGCACTTTGATTTTTGTGTTTGTGCTTATGTTAGTAGCATTTAATTTTTTAACTGCAGGATAAACAGTGTGCAATTTTCTCTGCTTTGGGAAGAGCTCTTTCTCTGTCTTTGGGAATGTGCTGTGACTGTGGAGAACTGCTCTACCTGTTCTCCAGAAGTAGTGCAAACACTCAGTTGTCCAAAAAAGGCTAGAAAATGATGATTTCTACTTAATTAAATATTCTAGCCAACTCCAAGTTTGCATATAGATGGATGGCCATTTTTGGAAAAATGAGAATAGACTAGAATATGCAACACTAAATTAGATTAATTTTCAATGATTAAAAGTCATTTCAACACACTGAAATTTTAACAAAATGTCAGGATTACAGAATTGTAAGTGATCTTATTTTCATCACTTGCTTTTCTAAGATAGTCTTTTTAAAAAAAGTATGTATGTATGTATGTAATCTACCATGTATGTATGTATGTATGTATACATGTATGTATGTATGTAATCTACCCCGCATGGGGCTTGAACTCACAACTCTGAGATCAAGAGTCGCATGCTCTTTGACTGAGCCAGCCAGGCACCCCTTTTCTAAAATATTCTTAGAGTTGTATCACCTTCATAATGAGTAACAAAAAGCATTTAAGAATTTGCAGGGCTTGGAGGGTGGGCTCTAAGGCATCATTATGACCACCAGTTATTGTTGAACAAAACCGAGGGGGAAAATTGTTTTCCTGGTTGTTTTGGTTCCAGATAAATAGTCATGGATGCTGTGGACATGTATTATTTTTCTTAAAGATATATTTATTTGAGAGAGGGAGAGAGTGGGGTGGGGGGGCAAGGGCAAGGGGGAAAGAGAAAGGATCTCAAGCAGACTCCCAGCTGAGCATGGAGCCTGATATGAGACTCAATCCGACAACCCTGAGATCCTGACCTGAGCCGAAACCAAGAGTCAGACATTCAACCAACGAGCCACCCTGGCATCCCCACTCTAGACACTTAAAATTTCTATCACAAGGAAGTTTTCCAAGCCACATAAAAAAGACCATATACTGTTAATGGCCAAACTCACTGGGTTACAGTAAATTTAAATTCTGATCATAAAACAGCTTTAGGATTTTTGTTTTGGTTTATTGGAGAAATAGGCTATCGGAGGATAGGATCTAAATTTCATATAAATTATATAACTTAAAAAGAAGAAAACAAATATGGTACCAAATTATATGCATATGAATTCAGTAATATATGTATCTTTTCCCAGTGAATTTCTGTTTAAATTCTGGATCATTCCCAACTCCTACCCCTAGAGAAACATCAGAAGAGACTCTTGACCAAGAGGTATTAATGCTTGTGTTTTTTGTTATTCTGTGGAATCTTGTATGATACACGCCTCTATTCCACGAATACAAACAGATTTGATGCAATTTTGTTCCAGTTATAGCTAGATTACCCTGTGGACACCTTGAGCCCTGATTCCATGTCTAACACATCTATATACGCCAGTTCTTGGCACACAATTGGCATACTTTCCTTCTGCCAAATCTGCCAAATTGAATCCTTAAGTTTAAGAAAAACTACCAATCAAAACATATGACAGAATGTTGTCCAAATTAATAAATAACTGGAAAAAATTGATAGTTACCTGCCCATTTATGCAGCCTCCAGCAATGATATTAGGGTCACTCGGACAGAAGTCGAAGCAAAAGATGTCATCTGGGCTCTCCAGCATTAACTAAAGTAAACCCCCCCAAAGTCAAGACAGAATGAGAAAACCTAAGATCATAGTGAGAAAATAATATTGAGACAGTCAAAAGTTGAATTTTATAGTCATCTATAGGAAACGTGGACGTGGAGTCCATTCCCAGAATCCCACCTGTGGATGAGAAGTTGCTTCTGCTGAATTTTGTGAACGTTGACTATGTACGTGAGAAAGGTATGTTCTCCAGGGGCCCAGGTCTCCCCTTCCTCTACCCTCCATGGGTCACTGCTGGGAGATGTTACGACTTTTTATAAACAAAAAGACTAACCATAGTGTTTCTGAGAAGTGTGAAGTTTAGCTCTGTGAGGACAAGCTACTTGTCTGTTTTGTTCCCTGCTCTCTAGCTAACCTCGCACAGAGTGGAGCACTCAAAAAGAAAATGTGTTGAATGGGAAAAGATAGAGGTGTTGCCAGTGATAATATCTCAAATTTTAAAATAATACAGGACCCAGAAGGTGAACAAACTCAAGTACTGGAGGCTAAGAAGGGAGCCCTGCAAGGAATATTCCAGTGTGAAGGAATAGGTACAGTCGTCACATGTGACACTGTGCTAATGTGTTGGCACCAGGCACAATACGTGCATGGTTACTGTCCTGCCTTAAACATGACCATCAAAAATATAGGCCTCAGAGGCCAATGGTTAGCCACTACCCAGCCACCAATTTCAGACTGGAATTGGAGTGAATGATTTTTGTCTGGTACTCTGTGGCTTCTAGAGAAACATCTACTTTTAAAATAAATTTAAAAAAATTTTTCCCTATAGTTCTTGTAGAACAAAGACAAAAGAAATCATTCACAGTATTTAAGAAATTATTTGCTCGTCTTTTTAAAGCTCTTCTTTAAAATAGAGGAGAGAGTCGGTCCTTTTTTTAAAAATTTTTTAATTTTTATTTATTTGTCAGAGAGAGAGAAAGCGCACAATACGGGGAGCAATAGGCAGAGGGAGAAGCAGGCTCCCCACCAAGCAAGGAGCCGGATTGTGGGACTCAATTCCAGGAGCCTGGGATCACAACCTGAGCTGGAGGCAGCTGTTTGTTTTTTGGTTTTTTTTAAAGATTTTATTTATTTATTTGACAGAGAGAGAGAGATCACAAGTAGGCAGAGAGGCAGGCAGAGAGAGAGGAGGAAGCAGGCTCCCTGCTGAGCAGATAGCTCGATGCGGGGCTCGATCCCAGGACCCTGAGATCATGACCTGAGCCGAAGGCAGAAGCTTTAACCCACTGAGCCACCCAGGCAACCCAGGGTTGGTCCTTTTTTCCCTCTTCCTAATTTGCCTAAAATTTCAGCTATACGGGGCACCTGGGTGGCTCAGTCGTTAAGTGCCTGCCTTCAGCTCAGGTCATGATCCCAGGATCCTGGGATCGAGCCCCGCATCGGGCTCCCTGCTCTGCGGGAAGCCTGCTTCTCCGCTACCATTCCCTCTGCTTGTGTTCCCTCTCTTGCTGTACTCTCTCGCTATGTTTCTCTCTGTCAAATAAATAAAATCTTTAAAAAAAAAAAAATTTCAGCTACACTTCCATGATGTAGACTGGAGAATAATCCTAGTCCACTAGAAAATGTTAGAAAACCTCTATTTACCATTTTTGTGGTAATTAGTAATTAGGTAATTAGTAACTAGGTAATTAGGTAATTTTGTGGTAATTAGGCTGATCTGTCATTTTGATCTCTAGGTCTATAATAATTCAAGTGCTAGAATCTATTATAGTAAAATTGCCTGAATTCAGATGAATTAAGGAAGAAGGTAAAAGGAAAGGCTAGAGTGTATCAGGGAAATCCTTAGTTATACAATACTTTATAGAAACAAAATATTTTATATTTAAGTACATTAAAAAAAAAACTTAATCTGACACTATAAAGTACCCTCCCCCTAAGCAAAATTCTTTTTGAGCAGCTGATAGAAATAGAACCCTGTGGGGCAAACCCAGCCCTCAGCCTTGTTTTATTTGAATTGTGTGTTTGGTTTGGTTTTAGTTAAACTATTTAAAAATTGGGAGATTTCACTCAAAAATTCTGATCTGGATTCTTTAAACCAAGTAAGACCACCTGGCAACAAACGAGTTAAAGAGTAGTATCCCCACAGAGGGGTCTTCCACTCTGCGGGGCCATAGTCCCCACCCCTCCCCATTGTTTCCCACACAGGCATCTGTACTCATTACTGTCACCTACAGGTGATCCTCAGAACTGAGGGAATTCAGGTGAAATTAAAAGCTATTTGCATTTGAAAAAATAGTATTTAAATAAAACCCCTGAAAGAGTTTGCTTTTTAAGATTAAACAGTCCTCTTAAAATCATTTTTCTAAATAACATTTTGGTTTGTTCAATAAACCTTTTCGATAAACTAAGTGTAAACTTTAGTTTTGCTCAAATTTTTGACAAATTCTGAATTGAAGAAAGCCTAACTTTATAAGCACTTACCATATTAAGTGATTCTAAAGTACTTTGCAATTAGAACTGCTGAAGATAAATGTGAACATAGTTTCGAAATGTTTAGATTATGTGGACAACTCTCCTTAATTACCTGAGGGTGTATGGGATCGGAGAAACTCCAGAAAAGAATCAGTGATGGTTGCAGCAATAATTTACCAGAAAAGTGGACTCTCTCTTCAAGGGAGAGTCGCACAGCCACAGACACAGCTATTAGGCCTGATTGAAACACAATTAGAAGTTAAAATCTATAGCAACTGTACATAGAAAAATATCTTTAGGTTTTGCTGCTCAACATAGTCACTATTCATTTTCATTTTGACGAAACTTGAATAAATATATTCAATAAGAGACCCAAGAATTCTCCTAGAGTTCTGTGTAATACAGTAGCCAGTAGCCATATGGTACTTATTTAGCATTTGAAAGGTGGTCAATCCAAACTGAGATGTACTGTTAATGTAAAATAAACAGTCAACGTCAAAGATTTAGTAAGAAAATGTGTGTGTGTGTGTGTGTGTGTGTGTGTGTGAGTGTGTGTGTGTGTGTGTGTGTGAGAGAGAGAGAGAGAGAGAGAAGGGCTAGTGTGGAGGAGCGGAGGAGAAAAAAAGAGCGAAAGGATCTTTTTCTATTCGTAGTTCCACCTGCATGTGGTTCCACATGCACCAGTCCCCCCTCGCTTGGCTGCTGAGTGATTTAGGGGAGGTGTGTTTCCTCTCTTATCCAGTAATTAGAGGGGAAGAGTATGGTGAGGGGCGGAACGGAGCTAGCCTGGGGAGTCCCAACAGGTTGAGGCAAATCCAGATTCAGCACTGCACCAGCTAGGTGACCTGAGCCCATCATCACTTCCCCGGCTTGAGCTCTGGTTCTGTCCTTGTAGAGACCACAGGGGGTGCTGGGAGAACACGGGACCTCAGAGGTGCCAAAAGCGCTCAGCGGGTGCACTTCACGGCTGGAAGTGGTCTTACTGCAACTGAGAAACCCAGCTAGCTTGTCATCGTACTAGAAAAGCGACAGACTATTTCTGTGCATCACCGAAGAGAACCGCTGTCACGTCCATCTCACCATAGATGGTCGGATGCCATGAGACGGAGGTGACCATCTTCTCCGTTAGGTTGTGGAGGTCGGTGAAGGACTGGTACTCTTTCAGGTGGGTGTCAGTTTTGTCTCCAAAGGTGCTTTCTTCTTCTGCCAGGCACTTCCAGTCATCAATCAATGTGTTCATGATTTCATTTTGCTGCAGGGCTATTTCAACGCTATTTCATTTAAAAAAAAAAAAGCACAGGATGTTGGATTTTACTATTTGATGGTAAGTCTTTCGGCAGGTTCTCCTTCATTTGTATGGAAAGACAAAAATGTTCTCAATTCTGTTTGGTAACTGACAATTACCCCCGTGTGAAATAATTGACTTAAGAGAAAAAAAATAACCTCCTGGCTACGTGCTACTCAGAACTTCTAGTGCCAGGAGGCTGTTAGCTGGTGGCCTGGAGCACCTTCATGATCTCCTGGCTTCCAGGCCCAAGAACAGGCCGGCAGCTGCAGGGACACGGGGCCTGCCCGCTCTGCTTCCTACAGGGCTCCTCGCACAGGCTGTTTTCCCTCTGGAGCTCCCTGCTGGGCTTGGCCTAGTCCTTGCTGAAAATCTCCTTGCCCAATCCTGCTTCCTTTAAAAAAAAGCTTTCACACAGTGGGACCCTCAGTAAGCCTCTACTTTAAACTCGGTCTCATTGGCTTCCTGAAAACCCCAAACTAACAGAAAAGGCAACTTTCTTAGCCATATTCGGTACCAAATGTTCATATATACTAATTATTATACAAATATATCATTAGGAGTATATTTATCTATATCTGTCTATCTATCTACACACATATATATTTAGGATTATATATTAACCAAGATTAGGATGTATATTTATATATTGTATATATAAAATTTAAAATAGAAGATTCTCAAGGGGAGATTTGGAAGTCAGAAGTGTGATGTGTATGTGTGTGTGTGTGTGTGTGTGAAGTGTGTGTGTGTGTGTGTGTGTGTGTGTGTGTGTGTGTGTGATAGTGGTGGTGATTTTAGTTCTCACAGTGACTGGGAGCTGTGAATGCGTTTAATTCTATTGCCAAACCTGCAATGCACGATACAATCCCTAAAATTAAGACTTATCCTGCTAACAAGGCTAATCTTGTCCTTCCAAGAACAATCTGAGTGCTAGGCTCATCTCTTAGTAGCCTAGGGCCCTGACTTGACAGGCTCCTGTCTTAAAAGTTACTGTAGGAGCTCCCAACTCGGTGAATACTCGAAAGTGCTGGAAGGCTGCCATGTCTCCCCCAGTCTCCCACCTCCAATCCCTTGTCCTGTGCATCTCTTCCATTTGGCTAATGTGGAGTCGTATCCTTTACAAAGGACTGGTAATAGTAAGGAGAGCGCTTTCCTGAGTTAAATGAGTCATTCTGGAGAATTATCAGACTGATGTGCAGCTGGTCAGTCAGAAGCATAGCCCCCTGGGACTTGAGATTAGCGTCTGAAGTTGGGGTTGGCTTGTGAGACTAAGCCCTTAACTTGTGTAGTCTGCACTAACTCCAGACAGTGTCTGAGAGCTAGAGAATTGGTGCTGGAGAAGATACGTATTCGGTGTTGGGGAGGAAAACCCTCATTTGGTTCCAGAAGTCTGATCAGGAAGAACCCGAGAGTCCCATTTTCCTGCTTCTTCACATGGTTAGTGACTTTACATATTTAAGGAAACTGGTTGTTATAAGTGATATATTGTAGAGACCTGGATTCTCTTTTGTTCCTCTGAAAGTAAAATTTGTTCTAGGCTTGAACTCCAAATGTTATCTTCTCCATGTAGAACAGCTGCTGAAATTTCTGTTCAAATTTTCAGCTTCTAGATGCTGATTGTTCTGGACTCCCCTAGCATTTCCCCTAAAAATGAGCATTTTAGTCTACAGCCTATGATCTGATTAGATTTTTTTAAGTAGATTGGGGGTCTTGGCTTATCTGGAACTCCCTTCTTTCCATGAATTTCTCCAGACTATTTGGTTATTCTGCAACCTCCCCCCCAACAGACCTGTAAGGCTGCAGGTTTCTGTCACCTGAGCCTCCTATGGATTGGGTGATAATTATGTAAAAAACACTGCAAACTTGAAAATCTCATCCTTCTCCCCTCCAGTTTCTGCTTATTTTTGGTCACTCTCCTGAGCCTTCAAATAGTTGTGTGTATGTTTGTGTATAAATATTGTTTTCTAGATCTTACAACTGTTTTCTGTGAGTTTGACCAACGTATTCCACCATTACTCAGTCACTTATAATATGAAAATGAGGTATGTTCTTGAAAGAAGCAATATACCATAAACAAACAAAAAACAAAACCAAAAACTGTTTATTATAAGTTCCTGTCATGTTTATTGCCGCTGTATAAGCTCAGCTCACAAGGCCTCTGGGGTTTTCCCACAATTAGAATGTCACCCAACGTTTTACCCTACTGACTCAGAGGCCAAATAGCTTGGTTTTTTTAATAGGTGTGGTAAGCTCAAAGAGGGGGTTCTTGATTACGAATTTCCTAAAATAAGAAAAAAACCCTCCTTTACCTAGACAATTAAATATAAACTCGAAATATTATAATTGATACTCCTAAGAATGTAATTTAACAGGGTGGCCTTTAATACCTCCGTTGTTGAGAATGAACACTACATTCACTGCTTAGTTGGTTACTCTTGGTTAAATTCTTCTTGCACTTTACCTTCCCAACTAGCACCTTGCTACTAACGTGGGGCCCACGGACCCCCAGCACCATCGTGATCTGGAGTTTGCTGAAAATGCAGTCACAGACTCCACTCCGAACCTGCTGACTCAGAGTCTGCGTGTTGATGAGACCCCCAGGTGATTCACATGCACATTTAAACACCCACGAGGTCCAGCTTCGCAGCCTGGAGCTTCCAGTAGAAGCGTTTGTTAGTGTTCCCAAAATCTTGTTTTTTTTCTGTTTCAGCCTAAATGAGAAAGAAATCCCCAAGAGACAAGCTAAAAGCCAAAGGCCTCTGATCTGATTTCCTGATTCTTCCCCCTCGGGCTGAACTGGGAACTGATTCACGAGGAAGTGAAGACAACACCTTTTCTCTGGTCTCCAGTTTCTTGATTTCCCTGCACTCCAGTTTCTGAGGGTGATGAGGTGGAGGCTGGCAAAACTGTTGTCTCAGTTAGAGCCTGGAAGTACTCTTTTTTTAAATATTTTATTCGTTTATTATTTTAGAGAGAGAGATATAAAATGAGAGGGGGAGGGTGCGGGGAGAGGAAGAGAGAGAGAATCTCAAGCAGACTCCGAGCATGGAGCCTGATTTTGGGCTCCATCCCAGGATCCTGAGATCATGACCTGAGGGAAAATCAAGAGGCAGATGCTTAACTAACTGAGCCACCTGGGTGCCCCAGTAAGTATTTTTTTAAGTTATTTTTTAACCCAAAAATGAATGTTTCTTAGTTGCTTTGGCAGTGATATATTTGTGGGTTTATTTATTCTTCACTGATGCTATTATAATTCCTGTGCCAATTTCCCTCTTTTTTTTCTTATAGTTCTGGCTTCTCCTTCCCACATCTCAAGAGAGGGAATTATAAAGCTGTTTACTATTCCTCTTTCTGTAAGCACGGCAACTGAAAGGGAAGAATAAAAACCCAGGTCTAAAGATAATACACCATGCGAATAATAAAGAATTTACTATAGGCCATCTATGGCTTTGAAATGGATTGTACATAAGACTTCTCATTTTTAACACTTTTGTTTTTTTAAGATTTTATTTATTTATTTGACAGAGAGAGGGAGATCACAAGTAGGCAGAGAGGCAGGCAGAGAGAGAGTGGGAAGCAGGTTCCCTGCTGAGCAGAGAGCCCGATGTGGGGCTCGATCCTAGGACCCTGAGATCATGACCTGAGCTGAAGGTAGAGGCTTTAACCCACTGAGCCACCCAGGCGCCCCAGGATATATCTTTTTTTTAAAGATGTTATTTATTTATTTGACAGAGAGAAAGAGATCACAAGTAGGCAGAGAGGCTGGCAGAGAGAGAGAGAGGGAAGCAGGCTCCCTGCTGAGCAGAGAGCCCGATGTGGGGCTCGATCCTAGGACCCTGAGACCATGACCTGAGCTGAAGGCAAAGGCTTTAACCCACTGAGCCACTCAGGCGCCCCGCATTTTTAACATTCTTAACAGGAAAAATTTTAAGGACTAAATTTTGATATGGGGAAACAGAAACCTTAGGTTTTCTTGTTTCTTTCTCATTGCCCCATAGGAAAAACTATAGCATGCTTCCTGTAAATGCGTGCCAAAGAGTTAATGCCCTCTTTTTGTTTTTGTTGTTTAGTTTCGTAGCCAAGCAGAAATGCATTTAATTTTGTCACCAAACAGACATGAAAATGAGGCTTGCTTCAAAGTCTGAAGTAAACTCACCTGATTTTCATTTCCCCTAATCAAACGGCAGAGTCCACAAAACAGCAACCCCCTTCTTAAAACATGGAACTTCTGGCAATTTCTGGAGGTTTCATGGAATTCAGCCTTGTAGTGTGCCTCCTACCCTTGCCATGAGATATACAGGTTTTCTGTATGTTTTGTATCTTCTCCAGAGACTAACTAGTACAGAAATCCTGGGAGGAGAGACTGTGTTCCTGCCTCTGGGTTTCTGGCTCTTCCTTAAAAGCCCTTGTGTTCCCTCTGCTCTCCAAAGCTTTGATTCCATCGTCATCCCGGTGGCTGGCCCAGGGAAATAGCAGCAAGCTAGCTAGAGTGTATGTCACCGGCAAGGGACAGCCTGTGGAACAGCTGTCAGTCATCAGGCAAAGAAACAACGATCTTTCTTTGTTCTACGTTGCTTCATAAGAAGCCTTGACCCAGAGTAAACATAACTATACATATATAAAGTATTTTATCTAGTTCAGTGCACTCTCTTTGCATCACTGGTGAATTTGTGAACCAGATTCCCCCCACGCATAGGTAACGACTTTTAAGAGTTGTTGGAATTTTCAAGATATTTAAGAGTCTCAAAGAATGAATGGTCTTTTCTTAAAAATGAAAAAACTTGATATGGGCTACGTATGAACTCGACCAATAAATTTTTATTTTTGGAAAGAAATGGAAACCAGCCTACAAGATACAACTGGCAGACCTGTCCACCACTGGTTCCACTTCTCTGAACTTGGATGTCGACTTGATGAAACCTCGTCAAGCTCTTCTCTGGTTTAGAACCCTCAGGGTCCTAGTAACTGTGTGGCAGAGTGGGTTGCTAAAGACACCCCTCTCTCAGATTCAGTAAGAGTGGCAGCAACACGGGAATTACAGGGAAGGGATAAGAGGTACAAAGGTACACCTGACTCCAGTTTAGTTATCATTTACAAAGATCATAATTGTAATGAGGAAAACATCCTCACATCCTCAAGTGTCTACATCTCCTGGGTGAACACTGGTGTGGCCCTAGCTCGGGAGGTCTGGGAGTGTTGCCAGGCAATAGAAAGGAAAGACTGAGAATGTGTCAAATGCTCACGAATATCTGACAACTCCTCATACTCTCAGACTAGACACCATGGGCTGAGTTGCTTTTGAAGACCTATCACTATAGGTACATGTACACATTTTACGTTTTATGTTTAAAAATTTAATATGCAGTTCTTACTTTATAGACGTGTTGTTAAGGAAGTCGCTCAAAGACTTTGATTGTTCAAATGTCTCTTTTTCCTCCTCTGATAATTCTCTTGGATAATATTGTGTAGTGGCATTTTTGGGATATGTCCTAATATATGAAAAGAAAATGGAATATCAAAAATTAGATCAAAGGAAAGTAAATATAGGTTGTGACAGGTCAAGGTTTCTTTCTGTGACAGTAATAAGATACTATTTTTTATTTGAATTCTATGTATTGAATTTTTTCTTTATCATAGATAATTGATATTGACTACCTTTTTGAAATCCTTTGAGTACTTACGTATTTGTTTCCAACATAATCAAGAAGTTCTTATTTTTAAAATTTTTTATTTAAATATTCTTAACTTACAGAAAAGTTGTAAGAAGGATCTGAGGAACTTTCATACACTCTTCACCCAGACTCATCCGTTATTAACATTTTGCCACATTTGTTCATCATTCTCTCTCTCTTCATTTCATTAAATCAGTGTTTCTGAACCAGTGCAATTCCTACCCCACCCCCACACCCTGAGAACTTTTGGCCACATTCAGAAACATTTTGGTTGTCACAAATGGAATGTGCTACCAACATAGAGTGAGTAGAATCCAGGGATGCTGTTTAATACCTTACAACGTACAAGATAGCCTCCGACAAAAGAGAATTATCCAGCCCAAAGTGCCAGCAGGGTTGAGATTGAGAAACTCTGCTCCATATATATAAAAATAAAAACAATTTACATTTCAGCAATGTGATCTTTGGGAGAAAGCCTATTCCATGCAGTGTGCTCTCAGTGCTCACCCCCACCCTTGAACATCTCCTGTTGTGTTTGGGCCTTGGCACTTTCACCCACTAGACTGGCTGAGCTCCTTGATCTCGGGGTATGGGGCTCTAGAAAGGTCATACGGCACAGTCATTAAGAGTGTGCACTCTGGTGACACACTGCCTGATTTTGAAGCCTGATTTTATCACTAACAAGCTTTGTGACCCCCCGAGCTAATTAGTTAACCTCTCTGTGTCTGTTTATTCATCTTTAAATGAAATTCTCAAAGTACCTGGCTCATAGTCAATGTAAATTGAATGCGTTAATACAGACAAACTTAAAAACAGTGCCTAGCATATTATACGTGCTCAAAAAATATTAGGTTGTATTTAATCTGTGCTGAACAAATGTCAGTAAAATGTCTCTGGGAGAGGCAAATATATTAAGACTAATGAAACAGGAATAAAGAGAGTTTTATGTTTAGCAAACAATTCGTTCTTTTTCCTCTAGGTAGCCCAGTATTGGTAGCAAAAAGCAGAGTACTGGAAAGAAAGAATGTTGGTATTGGAACCAGAGAGACTTGGGTTCAAATCTTAGCTTCCCTCTTAATTTTTAGCACATATTAGTATCCTCTAGGTAGGATTAAGTAAGAAATTACATGGCATCTACGGGTTTCATCCAAGAGGCAACATGACTAAGAGTCATTCTTATTTTCTCAATTTGAGCTGTTTTGTTATTTCTCAGCAGATCTCTGTGATTGCTTCAGATTTAAATTATGTTCTGAACATTGAGCTTTCATTTTTAACCTGGTTTTGCCTCAGTTTATTTGTAAAATGGGGATAGTGCCTACCTCAGAGGGCAGTTGTGAGAGTTAACTGAGTTGCTGTGTGCCAAGTGCTTAGAAGAATGCCTAGTGTGTGGTAAGAACACTCTGAACATTTGCTTTCACTGTCAGTCCTCTTTGAACCTCATCTTTGATTTTATTTATTTATTTATTTTTTACTTCTATCAAAATCGTATCTCTCAGCCTCTCCACCCCAGACTAGCTACCCTTCCTGATTTTCTGATCTTGGTAAGGAGTACCAGCATTCTCCCAGTCACCTAGATTTGAACCTTTTGATTCATATATGTATATTCATTTTATGGGTCAAGACTTTCACTTACTTCTCCTTTCACTCCATCTATATAGATACAACTGTCTCTTAGTAAGAGTCAGCATTCAGTGAGAGGCTACTAAATCTAGAGTCCTCTGGTTTGGGTTCCTGTTGTTGGAAGTTCCCTGCCCTTTTCTGAGTCTACCTCCCAAGTCTACCCTGGCTGACTTACTCTCGTCACTTTTCTGCACCCTGTCAGGAACATAGAAGTCATCTCTGGCTGGCTTGGCTTAGAAATTTGTCTCAGAGTCGAAGTTTCTTTGGTACTAATGTTTACCACTCTCTTGCCTGTCTTGATGTCACTTCTTGGTATTTATCTCTGGTGTCCCGATTCTCTGCCAAGACTTGACTACTGATCCTTCTTTATTTTTTACCTCCTTTAATTCTGTCCTATTTATCTGCCTTCCTCATTTCTTTCTTTCTTTCTTTTTTTTTTTTAAGATTTTGTTTATTTATTTGACAGAGAGGGAAAGATCACAAGTAGGCAGAGAGGCAAGCAGAGACAGAGGGGGAAACAGGCTCCCTGCTGAGCAGAGAGCCCGATGCGGGGCTCCATCCCATGACCCTGAGATCATGACCTGAGCCAAAGGCAGAGGCTTTAACCCACTGAGCCACCCAGGCGCCCCTGCCTCCCTCATTTCTGACCCATTTCTTATTCTGTCTGACCTCTGGTTATCGATGTGTATGTGCTCTGACTTTAACAATGTGTTTTTATGTTTCTGATTCATTGGTTTACATGGATTTGGAAAGCACGTTTTATATTTGATTTCACACTGCTGGTTCCTGATGCTCCTGGCCACTGCATATTTCATGGCCTTCCTCTTGACACTAAAATCAAGTCAGTCACCTGTTCTGCACATTCTTCTTTAACTTGATCCATCTCTTCCCCTTCCTTCCTCCATTTGATAAACGTGTGTCAAGAAATATCCTAGGAGTGTACGTCTGGATGGCTCAGTGGGTTAAAAGCTTTTGCCTTTGGCTCATGATCTCAGGGTCCTGGGATCGAGCCCCGCATCAGGCTCTCTGCTCGGGGGGGAGCCTGCTTCCCCCTGCCCCCCGCCTGCCTCTCTGTCTACTTGTGATCTCTCTCTGTCAAATAAATAAATAAAATCTTAAAAAAAAAAAAAAAGAATTTAAGAAATATCCTAGGAGTTGAGGATGTGGAAAATAACAAAATAGACGAAGTTCCTGTCTCATGGAGCTTAAATTCTTTTTTTTTTTAAAGATTTTATTTATCATTTATTTGACAGAGAGAGAGAGAGAGATCACAAGGAGGCAGGGGGTGGGGAAGCAGGCTCCCTGCTGAGCAGAGAGCCCGATGCGGGGCTCGATCCCAGGACCCTGAGATCACGACCTGAGCTGAAGGCAGAGGCTTTAACCCTCTGAGCCACTCAGGTGCCCATGGAGCTTAAATTTTAAGGCAGGGTGGGGAGGAGGTGAGAGAAGACAATGACAATGACAAACACATATTAAGTAACATGAAAAGAAATAGAGTGAGGGGGTAGATAGTAATGGGGGTTGTTGCTTTTATAGATGGCCCCCAACTTGTGATGCTTCCATTTGTGATGTTTTTAACTTCAGGATGGAGTGAAAGCAATATGCATTCAGTAGAAACTGTACTCTGAATTTCGGATTTGGAATTGTCTGGGCTAGTGATCTGCTATACTCTCCTGTCTCACGATTCTGGGTGGTGGCGATGAGCCAGAGCTCCCAGGCAGCCGTGCGATCATGAGGGTGAACAACCCACACCCCGACAGCCATTCTGTACACCACCATCCTGTTCTTCACTTTCAGCATTTCTTATATTACATGAGATATTTGCCACTTTAGTATAAAATAGGCTTGTGTTAGACGATGTGGCTCAGCTGTAGGCTAATGTAAGAGGAGCAGCACGGGCAGAGGCAGGAAGATGTGGAAAAGCAGACCTTCTGGAAGCCAGAGGCAGCCCATGGGGCTGGAGCACAAGAGCTTGTTTCAGAAGAGGGCACCAAGGCCAGAGGGGCAGGAAATACCTTGTCATGGAGGAAGGAAGGAGGATCTAATACCCTCCTAAGGGCCCTGGATGTAGTGCGGAGCCAGAAAAGAGATTTAGGCAGTGATCTAGCACAATCTGCCTTGATGTGGGAGAAAGAGCACTTCGGTGGTGGAATAGAATGGTTAGGAGGCAAAGGTGAGAGACAACAGGGGCCTCGCTCTGAAAGCAGGAGTGTGCTTGTTAACAGCACCAGTTCTTGTCCCACTTCATAGTGTTTACACTCGTACAGACATGGCTCTCCTGGTCCTACTGGGATTTTCTTAATTAATTAATTAATTAATTAATTAATTATTGAGATTTTAACCAACTGAGCCATGCAGGCACCCAGTCCTATTGAGATTTTAAAAGGCATTGTTGAGTATAATTAGATCTTCCTGAATTGCTCCGTGAAGATCTATGTCTTCACTGTCAATCCATTCCTACGGATTATAAAGATCTTTTATTTATTATATTTATTTATTATAAAGATCTTTCAAAATAAGCATGGATGTTGCTAGATTTTACTGTAATTGCCTTCAAAAATATACACCCCCACCACATACTTACCATCTTGTTTGAGTACATGTGTCCTTGACTTTGGGGACTACTTGCATGCCAACATCTTTCTCAAGTTGCTTAAGGGTGAAATGTTTATCTGGGTAGGCTGTACATTCAATATAGGCATCTTTTACACCGGAAGCATTTTGGTCACTGAACTTAATTGGCGCTCCAAACTCACTTCGTTTTCGAGAAATCATATATGTAATCTGCAACACATGTGAGCAGGGAAGGTCACACAAGCAAGTCCGTGGAAAAGTGGGTGTGTGGTAGACAGTACAGGTACCCTGCTCGGATCCTCGCAAGTCTATTTCTGTACTCTCTGTTTGCCCCTTCAGCTCTGTGTGCTTTCCATTTTCAAGGCTACCCCCTACTGCTCTTCTATAGAGCCCTGCACTAGCTACTGGGACCACTTGGGTACAAGACAAAAAGAATAGGAAGTGACTGGCACTCACTGGTGTTGGACTGGTGGGAGACACGTGTAAGCCCATCTCCTTTGCTTCTGTTCGGGACAATGCAGGTGTCATTTCCACTCCAGAGTTCCCCTACGGATTCAAGCTAAAGGTTTCCTCTACTGGCCCTTTGCCTGAGATTGCATCCTTGTAGGACTTCTGCCGTGTCCCTGTCTTGCTGCTTTTCCTGTTCTTCTATGGAGCCCTTCCATAATAAATCACTCACGTGCAACTCTTCTCCTCTGGGGCTGCCCTGGGAATGCCACTGCGTCAGTTTCCTCAGGCTGATGTAACCAAGGGCCACAGCCTGGGTGGCTTAAAACAACAGGACTTTATTTTAACACTTCTCATAGTTGTGGAGGCTGTAAGTCCGAGATCAAGGTGTTGAAGGGTTTGTTCCTTTTAAGGGCTCTGAGGGAGAATCTGTTCCTTGCCTCTCTCCTAGCTTCTGGTGATGGCCAGCAATCCTTGCTGTTCTGGCTTGTGCATACATCGCTCCCATTTCTGCTTCCTTCTTCACGTGGTGTTCTCCCCGTGTCTCTGTGTCTTCGCATGGCCATCTTTTTTAGAAGGCCACCAGTCACATTGGATTAGCACCCCCCTTTCCTAATAGGCTCACCTTCTAAGGTACTGGGTGTTAGGACTTCAACATATCTCTTTTGGGGAATACAGTTCTACCCTTAACACCCAAATACCCCAAACAATGGCCATCCTTCTATCAAAGGAAAAACTGCGCCCATTGACAAACACAGCAAACCTTACAGCGCCCCCAGGAATCAGTGTTGTTCAGCATTGCGGAGAGGTAACACTGAAGATCATATCTAAGTCTCTGACCTGCTTTGTAGATTCCTTAACCGATTCTTCCTCAATCTCCTTTTCGCTGCCCAAAGAAACCCATGGTTTAGAGATAGGTGGCTTATAAACATATACATCTTCTGGAATATGCTCTTTATATTCTTCCTTTTCTTCTGGTAATTCTGGGGCCTAGAGTAAAATACATAACACTCTAAAATACATGACCAAAAGTAGGTTATGTGAATATTTCACGGTAAAATTTATGTTTGTATAAATTATAACATTCTTGGAAATATAAAAACATTCTTGGTTCATGTTTTTCAATTAGGAGAAGGAAACTAAACAAAAGAAAAAAAAACAATTTTCACAACAGCCCTGGAAATAGATACTATTGGTGCCACCACTTTGCAGACAAGTGGTTCAGTAACTCACCCAGAGTCATGCAGATGGCAAGAGTATGGGACAAAGAGTGGCCAAGAGCATTGCGACTCCAGATTTAGTTTCTGCTCTCTTTGGGTCAATAAAGGGCAAATAAGTAGAATATCTGTTACTCTGAGGTGTTTGATTTAACTCGTCCCACGTTTACTGCTTACCTAATATTGTAAGTGCCAGAACCCGGTCTAGGTCCCAGGGAAAGAGCTGAACAAGAATAATCAAAACCATGTGTAGGTGTCCCCTATTCCTTCCTTCCCACAATCAACAAGATGCAAGGCCTGGCATATGCTTACGTTTAAGTAGTTTTCTTTGCCCTCTTCAGTTCCGATAAGATAAAAGTTATGTCCGTATTTGAAGTCTTTGTCATGAACAACCAGAAGCTCATCTCCAGGATATTCCTGTAGGCATATAATCAAAAGAGAAGGTCAGTTTTCATTCAGTTTATTCGGACACAAAATTGATATTTTTCCAATCAATCGTAGAAAATAACCATAGTGCTAATCTATGGCTCGTAATCCCCGATCGTAAAATTATTCTATTAATAAAGCTCTTAACACAAAGTAGGTCTGGGGAAATTTACCATGCCATTTTATTTCTAACAGGAAAAAAGAAGCACTCCCTTGATCTGGTGTTGGTGCTCAGTAGCAGGTTTGGAGACAAATCAGAGATAGATCAGACCAAGATTGGGAAGTACAAAACGGAAGCAGTATGGGAAAATAAGAGTAGATTCCTATTCGAGTTGAAACGGGGCAAGGATAAGCTTTCCTGGGTGTGAAGTAAGAATCAGTCACCGATAGGTGTTTGCTCTTCACAGAGGATCATCAAGCAGGATTTCACAGGAGGAGTGGGCAAACTCCATTGCTCGTTTGCCACAGATTTGAACTCAACAATCTCTCTACCTTTTGTTATCATGTACCAGTCCTCTCGAAGCAGGACTGAAAAATAAAGAGGGATGTTGTACTCACCTGGATAATTTTTTTGACTGGATAGAAATCAGATACTGCAGCTCTTTTCTGAAAGTCTGCAAAAATATCTTCTTTTTTGATAAGTTTATAAGGTTTTTCATCTGTGATATCCTCATCTATTCGGCAGTTAAATATTTCCTGGGTCTGGGTAGTGAATACTAAAGGATAAATTTCCGGGTGACCTGGGAAGGCAAAATAGATTTGGACATTAAATATAACCACTTAAAATATTGAAACATGGAGTTGTTTGCTTTAGATAATTATTCTGGTTAAAATTTTAAAAGACTTTAAAGATCATTATTCTTATTTTTAAAGTAAGTGTGTCCATTACAGAAAATATCAAAAAAGATAAAAAGAAGAAAACAATTATCTGTAATACTACCTCTCAAGAGAGAGCCTCTATTCATAGTGTGCTCCATTTCCTCTATCTCAAGTCGTCTTCTCATTTTCTTAACCATCGGTTTCCACAGTCCCAGTCTCAGCTCTGCATCTACCCCCAAAACTTCCTCCCCCAACTCTCCGTCCCAGGGTCCCAGAGCCCACTCCCATCTTCTCCAGACCCTACACACCTAGACATCCTGACATCTTTTCTCCAGTGGAGAAGTACTTGTGGCCTCTCAGAGTAGAATTTGGGGCTTCTTTTCTTTTCTTTTTTAAAAGATTTTATTTATTTGACACAGAGAGAGAGAGATCACCGGCAGGCAGAGAGGCAGGCAGAGAGAGAGGAGGAAGCAGGCTCCCTGCCGAGCAGAGAGCCCGACGCGATTCGGGGCTCGATCCCAGGACCCTGAGATCATGACTTGAGCTGAAGGCAGAGGCTTTAACCCACTGAGCCACCCAGGTGCCCCTGGGACTTATTTTCCTATAGAAATATTTACTCCTCACCCTAGTGGTTCTATGACACAATTATTCAGGTAATTTGGGGGAGTTAATGGCTATATGCATAACGCTGATTATATGTGGAAATATATTCCAAATCGCAATCAGCTGGGATAATAAACATTTGGAATACAAGTTGTTCATAAATTAGGGACCAACTGCCATTTTTCTCTCCTTGGGAGTTGGAAATGGGGGAGCTGGGGTCCAAAGTATAATTACACTTTCTCTCTAGTTTGTAGACACAGCAGCACACTGGAGAGGGTCCCGCTCCTTCCTCACACGTGGTCAGGGAGGTAAACTGCCTCCATAGGAGGCAGTCAGTGGCAGTAACTGACTTAGTAGCTGACAGCAGGAGCCACAGACTCAAGCTCTACAGAACTCACTCCTCAGAATCTTACTGTGCGTACAAGAGTCCTGTGCCCTACGGACCAGAGCCCTCAATATACATCAATTGCTCTGCACTTTTTTAAATAATTTTTTAAAAAATTTCTATTTATTTATCTATTTAACAGAGTAAGAGAGAGAGAGAGAGAGAAAGAGTGAGAGAGGACAAGCACTAATGGGGGAGCGGCAGGCAGAGGGAGAGAAAGAAGCAGGCTCCTCACTGAGCAGGGAACTCGATGCAGGGCTTGATCCCAGGACCCTGGGATCATGACGTGAGCTGAAGGCAGATGCTTAACCAAATGAGTCACCCAGGAGCTCCAACTGCCCCTGCATTTTGAAACAAGCTAATTTAAATAACTCCTATGTATTTCATTTGTACAATTTTTTTTTTTTTACATTTTGGTTGCTATTTCATTTTTAAAAGCAGTTTTATTGAGATATAATTGGCAACAATAAACTATATATATTTAAAGTGTACAATTTGGTAAACATATGCATATACCCATGAACCCATTACCACAGTCGAAGTAAAGAACACACCCATAATCACCCAGTTTCCTCCTGTCCCTCCCTCCCTGCACCCCTCCCACACCCCTAGGCAACCACTGATCTGCTTTCTGTCACTCGAGCTTAGTTCAGTTTTTACGGAATATTTATAAATGCAGTTACACAGTATGTATTCTTTCTGTTTGTTTACCTTCTTTTACTCAGTATAGTTATTTTGAGATTCATTCGTGTTGTTGCATGTAACACATAATTCATTCTTTTACATTTCTGACTGGTATTCCATAAAAGAAAACATCAATTAGGCAAAGATTTCTTAAGATTTGTGACTTTGGGTGTCATATCTAGGAAATCTTTGCCTAATCTAAGGTCACAAAGATTTTTTCCTATGTTTTCTTCCAGAAGTTTTATAATATTTGGTTTTATATTAAGGTCTACTTTGAGTTAATTTTTGTACAGAATGTAAAGTATGGATTGAAGTTGGTTTTTTGGGGTTTTTTTTGCATATAGATATACAAATGTTCCAGCATCATTTGTTGAAAAGACTGTCCTTTCTCCACTGAACTGCCTTTGCACTTTTTTGAAAATCAATTGACCATGTACATGTGAGCCTACTTTGGGAGTCTTCATTCCCATTCATTGGTCTTTGTCTTTATAGTATCTTTTAAAAATAGTAACAACAGCGTGAAGGGCCTTTGTGATGGCTCCATGTAAGGAAGTGGGCATGGACTATCTAATTTAACCTACAGTAATCTCATGAGGTAGTCTCACTACCTTGTTTTTCATACGAGGAAGCAGAGGCTCAAAGAGGTGAAGTCATTTGTGACCACACTGTCATTAAGTGGCAGAATTATGAATTGAGCCAGGTCTAATTCCCAACCCCGTGCTACTAATCACTTGTGGTAAACAGAATAGAGGCCCCCTGAAGGTGTCCATGTCCTAATCCCTGAAACCTGTGAATACATTATCTTATATGGCAAGAGAGACTTGCAGATGTGATGAAGTTAAGGAACTTGAGATGGGGTGATCATTGGGCCCCTGAGCAGGGCCCAAGGTAGCCACAGTGGTCCTTATAAGAGGAAGACAGAAGGGTCAAAGTCAAGGAAGGAGATGTGACAAAGAGGCAGAGGTTAAAAACAGAAAAATTAGAAAATGCTACACTGCTGGCCTTGAAAATAGAGGAAAGCACCAAAAGTCCATGAATGTGGAAAGCCTTTAGCTGAAAAAGGTAAGGATCCTCCCCGCAAAGCCTCCAGAAGGAACCAGCCCTGTTAATACCTTGACTTTGACCCAATGAAAGTAATGTCAGACTCCTGGTTTCCAAAACTGTAAGATAATAAGCCATTTAGTTTTTAAGCCAGTAAGTTTGTGGTAATTTGTAGCAATAAGCAATTAATACACCACAGATACTCTAACTTGTATTAAAGCGTGACTTAGAATTTGGGTAAATTATTTAACTTTTGGAAGTCACAGCATCTCCATCTCTGTAATGGCCATAATAATGCCTACTTCATAGAGATAAACAGATGAGAGCAGTATGCCTGGCACAAAGATGTTGCTCCATATATGTTAGCTAAATGCAAAAATTTTGTTTATTTTCTAGAAACCTCTAAACAATGCCCTTTAGGCCCTTAGGCAACACTTTTTTAGTTAGTTTGTCAATCATTTGGTTCTTGGAAGGAAAGGGAATCCTAGTTCCCTGGGTGTGAGCCACAAGCCCTGAGTGACAGTTGACAATGTCAGGACCCCACAGCAAGGAAGTCAGAGGGGTCCTAATGTTGCCCTGCAAGGGCTGAGGGGGGTGTAGAGGAGAGATGTTCCAGTATAAGGTAAATCAACACCTATCCTTACGTCTCACTACAACATACTGAGGTTTTGTTTTTTTCTCCTTGGATAAATAGCTATTTTTCATCCCGTTTGCTCTCTGCTGAAACGTCTCCATCATGCTCCATTCTCAGGTTCGTGGATTTTCTTGCCAGTCAACACATTTAGTCAAGAAATATTTATTGAGCAACTGCTATGTAAAATCATAGTGTTGATACTAGGGTTAGACTATCTAGAGGGGCAGACAGACATTAAACAGACAAATACACTCAGAAATATGGAAATACAAATCATCCCAAGTGCTATTTAGGAGAAAATAGGGTGAAAGGTAGAACTTAGAACCAGGGAGAGTGGGAGTGGTGGTGGTCTTTTTAGACAAGAATAGGGAAAGCCATTTATTCATTCATTTATTCAACAAATCGATCAACAAATATTTGCTGAGTGCAAGATCTGTTCTAGGCATTGGAATACAGTGGTGAATCAGAGAGTTTCTGAGTACATGTGTGCATGTGCGTGTGTGAAAGTGAGTATGCACAAAGGCCAGCTGGGTGTGTGTGAAAATAGATTGTAAATGCATAAAGAAATAAATACTGTCAATCTTCATTATGACACAAGTTATAGACATGAGTTATACTGCATTTGGCTATGAATTCAATGTTAATGAATCAACAATATATATTAAATAAAATGTCTTTAAACAGAAACACACATAAAACAAGTTTGTGTATTGACTGGCTAATGAAAATGTCACTAGAGGCTCATAGGAACCTAACTCTGTATTTACCCTAGGAGCAATAGCTCAGTATTTGCTAATCCAATGTTTGCAGCAACTGTATAGAACTTCCAAGAAAAACAAGAATTGGCTGTACTTTGATTTCAGAATTAGGATAACTGCTATGAATGTAATAAAATGGTACCAGGTAAAGGAGAGGTCAGGGAAGTCCTCTTGCTGAGGTGGGATTGGAGTCTAGATCTGAATGGTGAAAAGGAGATGGATGCATAAATATCTCGGGGAAGATCTATCCAGGTATCAGGAGTAACAAGAGCAAAGGCCCTGAGGCAGGAATAACTTTGAGGTACTCTGTGCTAAACAAGGCTGGTGGGCTCTAGGTTGAGGTGGTGGTGGGGAGAATAGAGAGACAGAGATAGAGAGAGACAAAGAGAAGGAAGTAGAAACGGGACTGCTATAAGGCAAAGTAAAGCCATAAGAGTTTAAGCAGGAAAGACGTGACCAGATGGTGTGCAGAATGGATTGAGGGAGAGTAAGTAGAAGCAGTGATACCAGTTGAGGGCCAAGGAACCAAACTAGATGGGAGATGTGGAGGTCTGGACTAGGGTTGCAGATGTGGACATAACAGGAAGTGGATGGGAGATATTTTAGAGGTGGAATGGTTTAATGGGGATGGGGAGGTGTTGAGGGGGAGAAAGGAGTCAAAGATGACTTCCAAGTTTGGGGGTAGTGCATTCATTAATTCAGTAAATTATTTTGGGACAGTGCGCCCTGTTCCAGTGCCATTTACTGTCAGCTGACATCCTACTACCCCTCCACCACCCTGGCCCAAGTCACCACCTTCTCTTTCCTAGGTTCTGCAATAGCTTTCTGACTGGTTTCTGCTTCTGTCCCTGAAGTTCCCAGCTAGGTAGCCAGGCTGACACTTTAGAAACAAGTCAGACCCCATCACTCCTCTGCTTAAATACCACTTGAGTAGCCTCCATCCTACATGACTCAAAGTCAGAGCCTTTACAACAGCCAACAAGGCTTTTAGATCTTCCTCTGCCCCAACCCTCACTGTTTTCTCCGTCTCTAAACATGAAGGGCATCACCTTAGCCCAATCTAAGAGGAAAGTTTCAACAACAGCCAAAACAAAAGGTCCTGTTGGAATAAGATTATTTAGCCTCAGAGTAGGAGCAACATTAATTTGGTTGTCTAAGTTCTATTTTATTTGCTTAAAAATTAGCCTCTTCGCTTGAAATACTTGAATCTTACCGTGAGGTACAGGCCAGAGTCTTAAAAATATTATTCTAATGAAAGTAATAACTTACAGACTTACAGCACTTTCTAGTCTCTTCTGTAACCATAGATTTGTGAGAGACTGCTCAGTTCAAATCTATTTCTCAGTTTGAAATTCTCTCTTCCACTCTTACTTTTTATTCTTTCTTTAAAATTTTCACTGTATATTCTAAATGACATAATGTAATTTTAGCCCATGTACATCTTGATCAATTGCTTCAATTTATATTTTTGTTTGCTTATTGCATATTAAAATATTCTAAAGCTGGGGTCATAAATTCTAAATTATATTTGCACTTACCCATGCTCTCCATATTTATAGGTTCTGTTTCTTCATTATCTAGAATATAATAAAATGATGTCACGTTTGCATTTTTGAATCAAATAAATGTTGTAATTTATTACAGTCTTTTACCAAGCCTCAAAGCACAAAACATAAACATAAATACACAATGAAGATTTAAACTATTTTGTGAATAATTAAACAGAATTTGAATAATTATCTTTCCTCACAGAATTCTCTCTTAGTGATATATTTGCTATAGCATTCATTATAGGACATTTTTTTTTAAGATTTTATTTATATATTTAACAGAGAGAGATCACAGGTAGACAGAGAGGCAGGCAGAGAGAGAGGAGGAAGCAGGCTCCCTGCTAAGCAGAGCCCAACATGGCACTTAATCCCAGGACCCTGAGATCATGATCTGAGCCAAAGGCAGAGGCTTTAACCCACTGACCCACCCAGGCGCCCCTCATTATAGGACATTTAACAGATATTATAATGAAATGAATCAAACATAAGAATAAATCTCCATATTTTAAATTCCATTTGTGGTTGACTTTACAATAGCAAAACTATTTCATTATTTGATATGTTAAACCACAGTCATTTTGGCAGTTAATATATATATACAAGCACTAAATCCATAAAAATCCCATTAATGAAAAAACAATCCTACCAGGTAATATTTGTTTGGTTTTGGTCCGTTTTGATTTTTTTCGGCCACCTGAGCTCTTTTGTTTTTGAGATTTGGGAGCCATGGTTCTGACTTAGGCTGCATAAAGAGATAATGTCATTAGTAAGTTCTGTGTAACAGTTTCAAAAAATAAGCTTTATCATTCAGTAAAACATAAGAATATGTTTTCTGAGCTTTGCCTTTAGTGAAAGCAACATGTGTCTCCATAGGCTGGGTTTTCTGTGACCAAAGGTTTACTGCGACCACAGTCTTACTGATAAGATCTTGCCATGCTGGTGAAGCCTTTCAGCTGAAGCACACAGAGCCCACCTGCCAACCCTCTGAGGCCTCAGCCATAGGCCCCGCCGTGGAAGCGGTATACGGGCTCCCCTGCCTCCCGCTACTGTCCCCATCCCCGGGAGCTGCTGTCTGCTGCCCCGTGCCGGCTCCCCAGCAGCCGCCCCAGCAACAAAGATAGGCTGCAAGTCCACAGGCAGGCACAGGCCCGTAACATGCATATAGGTATATAATTTTTAAAATTAATTATAATTTTAAAATTAACATAATTTAAATAGTGCTTGTGGCCTGGCGTGTGTGTGAGTAGCCACTGTGTCCTTATTTGTGCTGTCCCAGAGTGCCTCCAAAATTTTTCTGTGGAATTCTTCATCAGTTTTGGCTGAAGTCATTTGCTAGCACATCGAGTCCTCGATGTCTCCACGAGAGACCGTACAAGCAGGGGGAGTGGGGAAGGGAGAAGCGAGCTCCCCGCTGAGCAAGGAGCCCAACTGGGGGCTTGATCCCAGGACCCTTGGTTTATGACCTGGGCCGAAGGCAGAGGCTTTAACCCACTGAGCCACCCAGGCACCCCTGATCTTATGATTTAATCAGCATTTTATGATTCTGACAACGTGGGAATTTCTACTTTTTAAATATCCAGCAGCGAATGGCTCTGACCCAACTTTCCAGCCTATCAAATAGCCTCCAGTTCTCTTCTCAGCCTCAGTATAATTTCAGATCTTGGACCTAGTCCTTTTTCCAGAAAATTCTTTATCAGTGTACCCCTCTCTATATTCTATTCCAGCTGCATTTGACTTAAAATACTCAAAACACTCTGGATGCCAGCTGGCCTCACCCTACCCACATATGCACACCTACCTTCACCACCACTATCACCACTATTCATTCCACAAATATTTATTGAGCAATATTGATGCACCAAATGCTATCCTAGCTGTTAGGAATACAGCAGCGAACAAAACAGGCTAAAACTCTTGCCCTGATAGAGCTTACATTCTCGAGAGAGACAGACAATTCTGGGGCAGGAATATGCTTGACATATTTAAGAAAACATCAGGAAGGTCGTGATGACTGGAGCAGAGTGAATAGGGGGAGACTAGGAGATGAAGTTGATCAGAGAGGTGACACACCGTAATACACTAGGGTGTATATTAGTCAACTCTGCTAGGGTAATAAATGCCCCACAGATCTCAGTAATACACAACAACAAGTGTTTATTTCTTCTTATGTTCTGTACTGTAACTGTGAGTGAGCTGCTGCTTCAAGTCTTATTGACTTCAACAAGTTCTACCTAAGGACTTGAAAGCATGGGGTTGCTATTTATTGAGATGGGGATCCCAGGAAAAGAGCAGACTTGAAAGGGAATGTCAAAAATTCAGTTGAAGGCATGTGAAGTTAGACTGTAG
>CM053606.1:61283489-61297343 GCA_028646535.1 Procyon lotor | reverse complement strand
CGATGCGGGGCTCGATGCGGGGCTCAATCCCAGGACCCTGGGATCATGACCTGAGCCGAAGGCAGCCGCTTAACCACTGAGCCACCCAGGAACCCCTGTTTTCGTTTTCTATTGGGGCTCTAACAAATTACAGAAATTCAGTGTCTTGACACAAATCCATTATCTAATGGCTTTTCAGTTCAGAAGTCTGACATGGCTCTCACTGGGCTAAAAATCAAGCTGTCGGTTAGGTGTCAACAAGGCTGTGTTCCATTCTTTCTAGAGTTCTAAGGGAGAATTGTTTCTTTGCCTTTTCGCACTCGAGGCTACCAATATTTCTTGGCTTGTGCGCCCTCTTCCTCCATCTTCAAATAACCCAACAACAGTAGGTTAGGTCTTTTTCACAGAATATACTCTGACCTCTTCTTATTCCCTATTCCACTTTTTAAGGACACTTGAGATTACACTGGGCCCACTGAGATAATATAGGGTATTCTCCCTATTTTATGGCCAGCTGATTAACAATTTTAATTTCATCTGCAACCTTAATTCCTGTTTGCTATATATGTTAACATATTCATAGTTTCCAAGGATTAAGAGGTGCAGCATTGGCATTCTGTTTGAACATATAGGTATCTAACACAGTCACCGTGAGAAATAGTCAAAGTAATCACATGTGCCCAGTTCTTTTTGAAGGCTGCTATAAAAGGATTTGTGGGTAATCTGGTTCCATTTCCAATATTCAGGAGAAAACAAAGTCCATTTTCCAGCAGTGCATTAGAAAACAGAATTGGAATAAACATTAAATGTGTGCTTCCTTACCAGAGTAACTCACTATTTTCATAAATATTAATCCCTTTATCCAAAATGGTGACTAGTGACTAAGGAAAAAGGAAGACCAGGCTGTTTTATAGACTTTTAGAGGTCCTAATTCTTCTTCTTCTTTTTTTTGGGTTTTATTTATTTATTTGACAGAGAGAGACACAGCAAGAGAGGGAATATAAGCAGGGGGAGTGGGAGAGGGAGAAGCAGGCCTCCCACCAAGCAGGGAGCCCGATGTGGGGCTCCATCCCAGGAACCCAGGACCATGACCTGAGCCAAAGGCAGATGCCTAATGACTGAGCCACCCAGGAGCTTCAAGAGGTCCTAATTATTCTTAATTTGAAGCATAGTATTTAAGTTGCTAGGCATCATAGATGTAAAAACTCATTAACTGAGGTCAGCCTGGTGAATATAGTCTAAACTGAAAAGAAAATGATTACTTTGGGAGTAGCTACCTCACATTGTGTTTGTGTTACAGGCAGAATTTCATAGTTTATTTTAGTAACTTCAAATAATAGAAACTCTACCAATATTGTTTCTAGAAAATCAGTTTTAATTGAAGATATCAAGATCAAATGAATAATGTTCTCTATGGGATTTCAATAAGCCCACTTTTTGTTCACTGTTTATTTTTTATGGAGATTTTCTTTTAAAAAGCAAATCCCAAATAAATGATGTTGCTTTAAAATTATAGCAGATCTTACTAAGATTTTTTTTATAAGATCAATTGCATTTTTCATGCAGTGAATGTGCTATATTATATTTTCCAAATCTTTTCCCTACTAAAAGGTCATAAGAATTTTTCAATACAGACATCATCTACTTGTTTGTTTATTTGTTTATTTATAAAAATTTATTTATTGGAGAGAGCACGTGGGGTAGGGGGAGAGGAGCAGAGGAAGAGAGAATCCCAAACAGGCTCCATGCCCATTGTGGAGCCCAACTCGGGGCTGGATCCCACCATGCAGAGATCATGACCTGAACACAAATCAAGACTCAAATGCTTAACTAACTGAGCCATCCAGATGCCCCCAAACATTCCTTTATTAAGATGTCTCTGAGATGCTCACCACATTTTCCCCTGTTCTCAACTCTTATTATTAAGAGCAGAAGAAATGCTTCATCTCTCCCTAGAAAAGGGTGAGCCTCCTCCAGTAGCTTGTATTATATTTGGTTTTCAAACCCACTATAGCTGATTGAATTTCAAAACAGAATGTGTGAACTATCATACTAAATATGTAAGCCTCTGTTTAAATATTTTTAATATTAAAGCCACTTATATTCTCTGTAAATTAATCCACCCATCCCAGAATATCTTTTTACTACCAGTGTAACAAAGGACACATTTTTTTACCTTCCCCGTTAGGAGCAAAGGCATTAGGGAGTAACAAGAGAAGTAGGGACTGAGTAAATTTTCCGTGTAATGGTTCAAAACCTGTGACTGTAGGCCACTGATTCTGAGAGCACTGCATTCAGCTGTCTCTGCCCTGCTTCTGAACTAACTTGCAGGACTTGTTCATGACTATCTTTTTATGATGCTTCTATTATTCAGGAAGGTAACTACTGCAGGTAAAGAAGGGATAAGTGACAAATGATAATTAACATAATGCAGCAATTTAAACAGTCATTAAGCTTCCTCTCTTCACTCTATTTTGCTGTAACACACGCCACCTATTTCCACATTCTCATTTGTTACCTGGATGGCTGTGTGGCACCTGTGGCACTGACACCTTCTCTTCGCTGAGGGTCTTCCTTAGAAAGTATTACTTCTCCAGTGTACTTCAATTAGCTGACCTTGTCTGAGTGGTCAGCATCCTCTTTTCTCTTCCCGAAGTATTTGTAAGCTTATCATGCTTGTGTCCCATCCTTTTTTTTTTTTTTTTTTTTTTTTTTTTAAGGGATTTAGAGTAAGATCCAGGACTCACATCTTGGGAACCTGGTAGTTCTTGGATGTCTCCAAGAACTGCTGCTTCCTGGTCGATCTCCACCCAGACCCCGACTAAGCTTTAAGATTCTGCTAGGCTCTTCAGCCACCTTCTGACAACTCCGCAGCCCCCAACCCCAAAGGTGAACTGTTCCTACAATGTTTCCCATTAGTCTACTACTCTGGTTTCTCCCCTTCCAGACGATTTTTACCTCTTCCCAAGATTGGACATTTACTTACTTAAGTCAATGCTCTCCCATAACTTCTGCCTCTGAAATTTCTCCTGAATTCCATGCCCTCCTCTCCATAGCCTCCTCTGGTTCAGGCCTTCAACATGTCCACCCGTACCAGTAGCTCCTAACTACTTTGTGCCATGAACCCCTTTGGCAGCTTGGTGAAGCCCATGCTTCAAATAAAAACACAAGCTTACAAAGGGGGCAGTTATCAAGCTATTTTTTAAATTATGATATAATAATTCGTGTGCTTACCTATTAACACCCTAAATAACAAGGCCTAGCAGTGGTTCTAATTACTACCCTGATTTTGAAGAAGTGATGAGCTTAAACAATACATCTATAATATCCATAAGGTATATGAAAAGAACTGTAACATTTTTTGGTGATAGTCACATGTCTTGCTAATACTGCTATGGTTTGTTACCATATGCATACATTTCAATTAGGGATTAGGGAAAAGAAACAGGTAACTATTTTTTTTTTTTATCCACTGATTTTCCTCCTCCCGCCCCCGTGTAGGTTATGAACACTTAACTTGCCTCCCTGCCTCTGTTCCAACCAGAGCGGTCACCCATGGGGCAAGGCTTCAGAGCTCTCTTTCTAAAATGCAGATCTTAACAAGTCACTTCCCAGTATACTGCAGAATACAATGTGGGTCCCGACTGTCCACCATGGCATTCTCCTCCAGTAGTGTACAAATCGAGCTCATTTGAAAAGCAAAGTTTCTGGACCTACTGTGATTCTGCATGTTGAGGTGAGCCTGGGAGGCTGCATTTTAAAACTCACTACGAGACAGTCTTGCACTAGTGGTAGACAGATGAGACTTTTGCAAACAGGATAGAGTACAAACGTGTAAGCATTGCCTTGAACACCCTTCACGGTTGCCTCATCATATTTTCCCTTCCAGGTCTAGTCTAGCCTCACAGGATTACTATCGTTCTCCAAACAGTCCCCATACCTTCCCATCTCCCTCCCTGGGGAGCCCTGTTCCTCCCTATCCCTTCTGCTGCCCACCTCGCACACATTCCTCTGCTTGCTTCAATCCTACTCATTCCTCAAGGCTCAACTCCAATGTGACCTTCTCTCTGAAACTTCCCCAACTTTCTCTCAGGCTGAAACAATCTTAGTTCTCTCTGACACTTCCTAATCACGTTCTATGTAATTATACCAGGCTTCTGCAAAAGCAGAAGCCCTCAAACTAAGACCTTCCTGAACGATTGCTATGAATTCATTCAGCATGCAGCATACACGGTGGAGAAGAAGAGAGAAATTACTGAGCAGCAATTAGGCACCGGTGGTCATCAGGAATCAGGCAAGGCCCTTACTTTCAAAGATGTAATGGTCTCCCCTTCATCTTCATTCTTCATCTACTCCAGCTCTTTTGTAACAGTCCTGAAGACCCCTCTCTAACTACCTCAGCCCACGCTGATCTTTTCCTCTTTGATCCTCTGTGCCAGAATCATGCTGGTTTCCTTCTCATCCATCCATCCGCCCCTCCCTCCATCCATCATTCATGGAGCTCCTACCCTTGCGCGGCAATGCGCTAGACAATGCGCTCGCTGTGCGACCTGGGAACGAGTCACAGTACCCGCCCTCACAATTCTTAGACTGTCGTTAACTGCTCTCTCCTTGCTGTTTTTGTCCCTTGGCTAGGCTGGACGTTCTTTGAGATCAGGGAAAGTTTTGGAGCTTTTTTCCGTCTTCACCGCGTCGAGCACATTGTTGGCCCCGCGAGTGTTCCAAATGCCTTTGAAAGGAGTAAAATACTTGTTTTCCAAGCCTCCTTTCCCATTCAGACCTCCCCTTACCTGAGACTGCTAAACTGAAGGGAAAAGAAGCCTCTTGGCAGTTCCCTGGAGAAAGCTCCTCTGGGAGCTGGAGATGGAAGTTTGACTCTCCTCTCGGAAAAACAGGTCCCAAGAGCTCAAACGGCAGCTTCCCTGGCAAGCAGTTGCTATGACACATCCGTTGCTAAGAGGAAAGAGGCGGCTCCTCTGCTGAGATTGACAAAACACCACCACCAATAGTGTCCACTCTCTAGTCGTGTCTTCAAGAGCGCACTTGCGATTGGCTGCTGTGGTGCTGACGTCACGCAACTTGAGCCGCTGGGCGAGGTCCCCAGTTTTCCGCTGGCAAGGAAAAAGTTGTGCGGTTTAGGTTCGTGTGTAAGAAGGGCGGTGGCTTGGCTCGACCCTAGGACCCACAGCCCCGCTTCGACCCCAAAGATGCGACAGTGCAACAGTACCCAAAGATGAATCCTTCTAGGGTGTGGTCTCTAAAAGCAGCGGGGTGTGAAGGATGATAGAAAGATCGAGGTTTGCTCAAAACCCCTGAGGGCAGCTCTGCGTACCTATTTGCAATGGGGTCTGGGGGCAATGCCAAAAATCTGTCCTAGATTCCAGTGTGAAGAAGATAAAATCTGACTGGATTGGGTGTCCTGAGTGTCCCGGAATTCTGGAATTCATTTTCCTCTTGCCAAAGTAATTTTTGTATAGTTTCACTCATACTGGAAGTCTCAGGGGAGGAGGATTAAATCCCCTAGGAACTCTGTTGTTCATTTTATCTGTGGTTATGGGTCCTGTGGGATTCGCACAGTGAAGCTCATCCCTCTGAACATTGTTTATCCGTTTCCATAGGTTATCCGTATCCTAATTAGAACTGCCTAATTTGTAAGCTGGCAGAATTTAATAAAGTATGTAATTGACTGCTGTAATTAGTCCAAATTAATTTTTTACACTCAATTTAAATGAAAATTTTTAATTGAGAAGAGGCTTACAGATTCATGACATATTTAATATATGGTCCTAAATAGCACGACTTGACATGGTGTGTAGAAAAATCACGTATATTTAAAATTTCTGAAGAATTTGTGTTTGCAAAATGCAAATAAATTTTGCTGAAGAAATCACTTAAAAAAAAAAAAATGGAAGGAGAAGGTACCAGTCTGACATTGTGACAACCTTTTCTCAGGCTCTTCTACTCCCTGACACCGAAAGGTTAGTTTTCCCTGGGCTCAGTGTGAGTCTTGTTTTCTTACTCTGCACCTTGCTGGTGGCATAGTCAATCCCCTTAGCTTTAGTCATCCTGCAAAGTACTTCAGTGACTTCCATGTCTATATTTTCAGCCTCACACATCTCTTAGATTTCATTCAGACCTGAATTTCCACTACCTACTGGATACTTCCAAATGCATGTCTCACTTAGTTCATGATGTTTAATCGTTGCCAGATGAAGATATTGAATAAATAATTACTGTACCACAGGCATCACAACTTAGTAGAGGCAAAAGTCAGTTCATTGTCTTTCAGATATCATTCAGATATTTTTTGGAAACTTTCTTCCTCCTTTATTTTCTACCTTAGGTGAAAATATTCACTGTCCATTGGTCTGCAAAGCTAGAAATCTGAGAGTCATCCCTGACTCTTACTGCTCATGATAAACAGGTCACTAAGTCCTGTGATTTTCCTTTCCTAAATTCTCCCTCCAATAGTTCATCTCTTCTTAGCCATCCTCACTGCCTCTGCCTTATCTCAGGAAGGCCTCATTTCTCATCTAATGGTAATAGTGGTAATAGTCTCTTGATTCGTTCTGTTTCCTCCTCTCTCATTTATTTGCCAAGTTGCCACAGAACATTCTAAAACAGAGATTCAATCTGGACATCAGCTTGCTTAAATATTTTCAATCTGTCATATGAAACCCAGTACATGTAGGATTCTGAAAGATGCCTTTAAGAAAGATGCCTCAGGTGAAGCCCCTAAGAGCCAAGGGGCATAAAAACACAGGGGTTGGTGTAACAGGCTGATGGTAAGAGAGTTACAGCTTGAAACAGACTTCAGAAACTCAGGTGTATTTGTTTCATATGAAGAACTCATGGAAGTTTTTGCATTCTGCTTCACAGATGTATTCATGTTTATTTTCCTTTTTTAAAATGTCTAAACTCCCTATTCAATGTTGTATGTTAATCATATTCCAGCGGCACCTGGTGGCTTAATGGGTTAAAGCCTCTGCCTTCAGCCCAGGTCATGATCTCAGGGTCCTGGGATCGAGCCCCCCATGGGGCTCTCTGCTCAGCGGGGAGCCTGCTTCCCCCTCTCTCTCTGCCTGCCTCTCTGCCTACTTGTGATCTCTCTCTCTTTCTCTGTCAAATAAATAAATAAAATCTTTTTTAAAAATCATATTCCAATAAAACTGGGGAAAATGTCCAAAATCACTACTTACTAAAATTGACATAAAGTCGAATAAATGGAAAGAAGCCCCAGGTAGCTGGGACATACCTGTCCTGTGGTTCTTCACAGCCCCTAGCCTAGTGCTGCATAGGCCCAGGGACTTGTCCTAGGATAAGAGGCAGAGCTCTGGCTATACAGAGCTCTCTACTGCTCCCTCAATCTGCCATGCCCTTTAATAATGTGCCTCTGTTCATCCTACACCTCTACTTCTATCTCTATCTCTGTCTTCATCTTTGTTCAACACTCAGCTCAAATATCACCTTCTCTGCAAAGCCATTCAGACACCCAAAAGAATTAGTCACTCTTTTCTCTGTTTTTCCATTATAGCAAATATGACACTGTGTTGCCATGACTTGTTTATATGAATGTCTCCCCCGGTGGACTTCAGGACTCCCCCATTGGAGATGGTGTCTCTTTCCTTCCTATCTCCATTGTTTGGCACAGTATCTGACATGGGTATTTAGTAAAATATACGTGGAATTATTTAACTGATTGACTGTTCTTGAGAACCCATCTAGAAAAAGCTACCTAACAGAAGTGTCTTTGCATTTTTCCAAAGAATTTCCTTTTCCTAAAAAAAAAAAAAAAAAAAATTCATAATCCGTGGCAGTCAGATTTAAGGAAGTAAAGATTAGAACCCTGTGATTTGGATGAGACATCAAGACTTTCTGTCATGTTTTCTTTAGAGACACCATAAGGGAAGGACCATTGGAGGAATGAGTCATAAGTCATAATACCGAGAAAGTTAGAAATTATGTGGAAAATGTTTAGTAATTTCTTCATGTTACACATTTAAGTTACAAATGGTTGACTGAACATCTATTCTTTCATGGGAGTGCTCAGACATGAAACATCCCCATGGTGGCTAGTGAACAATTATGTGCTCTCCAGGGGATGCTGAATTAAATTTGCTTAAAATTTGAAGATATTTAAAAATCAGTTTCAGTTTTACTAGTTGAGTGAAAATGTAATGAGTCACGAATTTGTAGTTGAAAATACTTCTCTGATTATTTAAGGACATCTTGATAAGTTTCAGATTAGATTTATAGAAGGGTAATCTGACAAATTAGATATGAGGTGGCTCTCTACTGATTATTATTTTGGTGAATTACTCCCCCACCCCTTTTAAGAAAAATTTTTTAAAGACTTAAGTTAGCTTAGAAACTAGGGGTTGAGGACTCTGAGTAGGGGTCATTATGCCTTTTTTTTTTTTTTTGCCTGTGTCCGTATGACTGGGAGGGAGAGGGTACCGAGGAAGGAAGGGTCTGTGTTTGAGCCCTAAACTGCTGGGATTCAACATGTTCAAAAAGTGCTTGAGAAAACTATCACAACCTGTTGCATGAGGAACTGAGGAGTATCCTAGTAGAATACTCAGCTTCCGAAATGAGAAAATACAACCGTCTGACCCAGGACAAAGCTTTCGCTTTTGGAAGGGAGGACCAATTGTGGCAATTTTATAAAAAAATAAGCGAAAAGTTCCAGAAGAAATTGGAGTATGTGCCACACTAAAGTGAGGAGACTGGCATTTCTGAAGACTTCTACACAGAATAGCTTGAGTCTAATGGGGTCTAGAGAGGATTACTCCCCTCCCTCCCGCTCCCATCAGAATGGCTGGGAGGCTATAGGCAGCAGATGTCCCTGGAAGAACCAAGGCAGGGACTGAGGAGAAAAATACGAGGCCATGTGGTAACAGAGTGGTCTTATTTGTGGGTAGAGATGAGACTCCATTTTCTACACCCAGAAAGAGTTGGTGGTGGGAGAGTCTTTGGTGGTAATAGTCCTACAATATTAACGGGCATCTAGAGCCAGTGAAACATCAGTTCTAGATGTGTAATGATTATTACTATTAGGGCACTTTAAATATTTTTTAAAGTGGAATCATTCAAATACTACTATCTTTAAAGTTAGAAAATTATATTGGAGACTAAATTTGGCACTTTTTGGATAAGTGACATCAGACAAGCTATTAAACTCTCTATATATCAATTGTTCTTCTGGAAAATCTGGGATAACAAATCTTTCTTCAGAACCAAACCAGATAAAGGCTGAGAGCAACCACATTGCTGCCAAAGGGGGTATTTCCCAAAAGAGATAAAACTTCACGGTAGTGAATTAGAAATAGATTGTCAGTCCAGCTTTCCACAAGGGACTTCTTCCATACCCAGAGAGGGAGAAAACTGATTCTTCTCTCTACCAAGAAGACAGCTTTGGATTTCAAAGAAAATCTGCTTTGAATATTTTTGTCACTGGGTGCAAATCACAAGGTTTAACCAAAAGGTAATGCTCCCATCTATGAGTTCAGCCAGTTTGAATGTTTAGTTTTTGAACAGTTTAAGATGCTCTCCAAAAGTTGTTTAGTTTGGAAAATTGTGTTTGATAAGATACTTCAAATGTGAAGAAAAGGTATACATGTTTGTTAACAGAAATCAGTTTTTTCCTTATTCCATTAGATATACGATGAATAATTTTTTTTATTAAAAGATTTTATTTATTTATTAGAGACAGACAGAGAGAGAGAGAGATCACAAGCAGGCAGAGGTGGGGGAGGGGAAGCAGACTCCCTGCTGAGCGGAGAGCCCGATGCAGGGCTTGATCCCAGGACCCTGAGATCATGACCTGAGCCGAAGGCAGAGGCTCAACCCACTGAGCCACTCAGGCGCCCCGGGTGAATAAATTTTTAAAGAATATCATTAGTATGAAGGGATATGTGTCCAGACTGCCCACAGATCTTAATCTGTCCCTTCTCCTTGCCACTGCCACAAAACGGCCACATAGTGACTCAAATGTGGTACATCCTCAATGAATAGTTATTGAATCAGAATTAATCTTAAATTCCATTCAATTTATAGACATTGCCTCTGCCCTTTGGTGATGATTAAAGATAGATTTGGATATTCAATGATCTACTAGACATTTCAAGTTGAATGTCTAATACAGGGTTATCTAAAAGTGTGGCCCCTCAGATCACAGCCAGCCAGGAAATATTTGTTACTAGTCCACTAGTCCATGAAAAGTTTCTACCCATCCGCAACAAAAGTACAGAATTAAAAGTACTTTAAAACTTCAGAGTGATTTGATGGAGTAACCGCTTATGTTGCATATAAACAAAACTGAAGTTTATATTTTAAATGGCTTTATTTCATTTTCTAGCAACTTACTTGTGCTGTGTATTAAGGAAGTACTGGCCTCCGAGAGAAATGGAAACAAAACCAAATTAAGTAGCCTCCAGTCTCCAGTCTGAGAAGCACTGAGTAGACATCTCAAACTCACGTTCAAAACCAACTCCTGATTCTCCCCCACTGAGGTGTTGGTCCTGCAGCTGGCTTCCTCTCCACTGATGGCGATTCCATCCAAATGGCTGCTCAGGCCAACATTTGTGAGTCATCCTTGATTCCTTTGCTTTCATCTTTCACCCATTTGGGACGTATTTTTTTCACTGCAGCCAGAGGGATACACTTTTAAAACATAAGACAAATCGGGGCGCCTGGGTGGCTCAGTGGGTTAAAGCCTCTGCCTTCGGCTCGGGTCATGATCTCAGGGTCCCGGGATCGAGGCCCGGCATGGGCATGGGGCTCTCTGCTCGGTGGGGAGCCTGCTTCCTCCTCTCTCTGCCTGCCTCTCTGCCTGCTTGTGATCTCTCTCTGTCAAATAAATAAATAAAATCTTTAAAAAAAAAAAAAAAACATAAGACAAATCATGCCAGTCCTCTACTTCAAACCCTCCGATGGCTCCCATTTCACGAGATGTGAAAGCCCAAGTCCACAATGGCCTCTGACCGTGGTGTCCCATAACCTGGCCCCTGTTGCTAGCTGCATTTCCTACCAGTCGTCTCTGGGGCTCCCACTGCTGCACACACACTGGCCTCCTTGGGTTGCTCAAACAGACAAGGCACGTGTCTGCTTTACATTGGCTGTTCTCTCTGGGGGAATATTTACAACAGATAACTTTCAAGTTTTTGCTAAAATGTTAACTTCTCAGTGAGGTCTATCTCCACCCTACTTATAATGGCATCTTCTCAATATTCCTCATTCTCCTTTCTCTGATTTTTTTTTAAATGTTATTTATTTGTTTGAGAGAGAGAGAGAGAGTGTGTGTGTGTGTGTGTGTGTGTGTGTGTGTGTGTGCAAGTGAGGGGCAGAGGGAGAGGGAGAGAATCTCAAGCAGACTTAGTGCACTGGATATGGAACCCACGATGGGGGATGAGGGGATATCTCATGACCCTGAGATCCAGACCCGTGCTGAAACCAAGAGTTACGGGCTTAATGGACTGAGCCACCCAGGTGCTCCTCTCTGAGTTATTTTTTTTCCCACAGCATTAATTGCCTTCTAACACAGTCTATGACTTACTTACTATGGTCGTTGACCATTTTTGTCCACTGAAATATAAACTTTGCAAGGACAGAAATTTTTGTCTTGTTTTACTACTGCATCTCCAATGTCTGAATCTCTGCATGGCATATAGATGATAGACCATATAATACTCAGTAAAGTATTTGGAACAACTGCTTTGGAAAGTAATTTGGAAGTACCTATTAAAACTGAAAATGTAGGGGCACCTGGGGGGCTCAGTGGGTTGAGGCCTCTGCCTTCGGCTCAGGTCATGATCTCGGGGTCCTGGGATTGAACCCCACATCCGGCTCTTTGCTCGGCGGGGAGCCTGCTTCCCCCTCTCTGCCTGCCTCTCTGCCTACTTGTGGTCTCTCTTTGTCAAAAAATAAATAAAATCTTTGAAAAAATAAAATAAAAAAATTAAACTGAAAATGTAAATATCCTATGATCTAACCTAGAATCTACTCCTGGATATTTACCTTAGAGGAACTCTTACATATGTGTGTGAGGGAATGTAACATCATAGATGTTTACGGCAGAAATTCTTTGTAATGGCAAAAGACAGAAATAACCTAAATGTCCCTCAGTAGGAGAATGGAAGGTGTTTTGCTTTAGTCCACAAATTACCATAAAGCTGCCAAAATAAACAAACTTGCATGGATATAGCTCAGAACCAAAATGGTGAGGCACATATTTTATGACTCTTTTCATGAATACCAAACTGTCTTCCTTATATACCTTTATAATAAGTCTTGAAATCAGGTAAGATAAATTCTCCAATTATGTCCTTATTTTTAAAATTTATTTTGGGGCCCTGGGGTGGCTGTCAGTTAAGTACCTGCCTTAGGCTCTGGTCATGATCTCAGGGTCCTGGGATCCAGCCCCGCATCAAGCTCCCTGCTCAGTGGGAAACCTGCTTTTCCCTCTGCCTCTGCCATTCCCCACCAACTTGTGCTTTCTCACTCTCTGTCAAATAAATAAATAAAATATTTTTTTTAATAATAAAAAACGCTTTGTTTATTCTTGGCTCTTTGCATTTACATTTTTATTTTGTTTTATTATTTTATTTTGTTCTGAGAGAGAATGAGAGCACTAGTGCTGGGGAGGCAGCAGAGGCAGAGGAAGAAGCAGGCTCCCCCCTGAGCAGGGAGCCCTATGCAAGGCTGATGTGGGGCTCAATCCCAGGACCGACTGAACCACCCAGATGCCCCTACATATTAATTTTAGAAACATCTTGTTAATTTCTGCAAAAGAGTTTTCTGGAATTTTGATTGAGATTGGGTTGAAATTGTAAATGAATTTGGTAAGAATTGATATATTACCAATATTGAGTCTTGCAATCTATGAACATGGTTGATCTTTTCATTAATTTAGATCTTCCAAAAATAAAAAATCCATATTTACAAATACATAAAATATGCTAGATACAGTATTGGGTGCTTTACATGTATACTATTAATTAAAATTTGTCATTCCTTTCATTAGATTAAACACAGAAGGAAATAGGGAGGGGAGAGGCTCAGTAATTCTGCATAGTCAGTAAATGGAATTAAAGGGAATGTGGGTCCCATTTGTCAGGTTCAATTTTCTGTTCAGTTTACTTAACTCAGCTTCAACAAGGGTTAACTGTGGACCATCATTTATGCTGGTGAACCTCTCCAAAGTTCAGATTGTTCTTGAACAATCAAGCATTTCAAACTCCCACTGTCGTGGACTTCACTGTTATGGTAAGGAAATAGTGTTAAATCATGTGGAGGCATACAGGCATAAGAGATTAAATTGTATCTTCCAAATTATACTTGAGAATCAAGTGTGCCAATTGCATACTTTTTAATATTTACCATATTCACAGCACCTGGAATTCAGGTTTATGAACAGCATAAAATTCCTATACCCCATTGCAAGAAAATATGTTTCTATTTATAAATTATCCATGCAAACTGGTTTAGGAATTTTAAAAGTTTTATAAATGATATGACAACTCTGATATAATTGGGGAGAATTACCTGTTATGGATATTAAGTAGACCTTTACAAACTTATCTGTGGCCTCTAAAATAATTTTAAAAAATCAATTAAAACAAACCTGAACTGGTCCTAATTAAAATTAATCAAAGTTCCTGATCTATTCCTGATAAGAAGTAATTTATGTTTAATTTTTAAACAGAATTCATGAAGAAAAAGTTTATAATTGAAGATCTACTCTTAAGGGAAAAAAAAAAGAGTGGATGACACTTGATTAAGATTGTAAGGCAAACCTTATTTAGGACCATTCAGATAGTTATAGGAACCCCTGCGATGGTATTTTACCGTGGGCGGGGGTGGGGGGGGTGGGGGATG
>CM053606.1:61245795-61282989 GCA_028646535.1 Procyon lotor | reverse complement strand
AAATAAATAAATAAATAAAATCTTAAAGAAAGAAAGAAATTAGGTTGTGTTACTTTATCATTTGTGAGGTTTCTCTATTTACACATATACCCTGGTTTTCTCTTTCTGCAGTTCCGTCCAATTAACCCTCTCGTCGCCGTGAATAAATAACCTGTGTGTGTCAGTTTGTAGATCCTAAGAGCGCGCCTAATACCTCAGAGGGACTCTCCTGACCCGCGTCTCTGCCTACCGCGCATCGGGCCCGGCTCCCTGGGGTGTTGGAGGGGTGGTTGGCACTCCTTCAGCAGCTAAGGGTCTGGCACTTTGCAGTTTTTTTAAATGCACCCCGCCGACGCCTGGGTGGCTCAGTCGGTTGAGCGTCTGCCTTCCGCTCAGGTCATGAGCCCGGTATCCTGGGATCGAGTCCTTCATCTGGCTCCCTGCTCAGCCGGGAGCCTGCTGCTTCTTCCTCTGCCTGCCACTTCGTCTGCTTGTGCTCTCTTTCTCTCTGACAAATAAATAAAATCTTAAAGAATAAATAAATAAGGTGCACCCCGGGAAGGCTTCTGTGACTTAAAGTAAAGTAAAGCTAACGCTTGCAGCAAGTGTAGTGGTCAGTCCTTGTGAATGACATGGTTTTCTTCGGGGACAACTTAATGCCATGTGCTGAATAAATTAATTGTCGCTGGCTCATTATGTCTTTGTTCCTGTGGGTTACTGTTACACAGCGTGTATCTTGTTTGTGTAAAGTTTTCTTTTCCCTGTATCTAAGCCCTGTATAGAAAGGGCTTAATGTATCCTCAAATCTGTAATTTACCAACATGCTTTATTATTACCAGCTTCATTACTCTTGTTGGTATTCATGTGCCAGTTTTGAGTAACATAAAATCACCTTCATTTTACATCTCATAGATGAGGTCTCTTTAAATGCTGGTTTTGAGGGTGCCTGAGTGGCTCAGTGGGTTAAAGCCTCTGCCTTCTGCTCAGGTCATGATCTCAGGCTCCTGGATCAAGCCCCGTATCAGGCTCTCTGCTCAGCAGGGAGCCTGCTTCCCCCTCTCTCTCTGCCTGCCTCTCTGCCTACTTGTAATCTCTCCCTCTCTGGCAAATTAATAAATAAAAAATCTTTAAAAAAAATAAATAAATGCTGGTTTTTGAAGAAGGAAATAAAATGTTCTTGAATGAAAATCCTAAGGGATTAATAACCTTTCTCCTTTATATCTTTACCTAAGAGTTTCTGTACTCATACTTTGACAGGCATTTTAAGACATAAGAACCATACCTGAATGAGTTCTATCATAATTATTTCATTTTGAAGATACTGCATATGCTATTTTTATGCCATTGTAAATATGTTTCATGCTTTACTGACTCAGCACTATCTTTGTTAATCTTTTCAATATTGTGAACACTTTCCCCATAGCTAGTTTTTATAGCCTCTATCTATTACTTGGAGATGCCGGGTTTGCTAAGAATGTTGGAATCAGAACTAAATGTGGGATTCTATGCTTGGAAAGCAGAGTGATACCTAAACAGTGACTTGCTAGATGTTGTATTACTATAGGTTGACTCCCCCTACCCCCACCTTGACTTCTGAGTAGAAGTTACTGTAAAAATATCACTGCAAAAAAAAAAAAAAAATCACTGCAGAGCCTGCCTTTCTCGTCTACACGGAAGTACTCTACTCTCCCAGGTGGCTTGGGGTCTTTTATTTTGAACAGGTTTCCATAATATTAATTAATCTGAGTGAAAATCCAAGGTAAGTTCCCACTTCTGGAGTGACATCTTTGTCATTTTGGAAAAGCTGACTACAAAGATAATAAAACTAGCCCCATCCTTTTCAAAGAGACAAAAGAAATAATAGATAGGTACTCTGAAAAACAAAATGTACTACATCAATATAAGGCCTCCAATAAAAATCAAATAAAGGTGATGTGGCTCATTGAGATTTGACCTTAAATTGAGCTTCCGCGTTCCCCTTTGTTGAACAGTTAAGTTTCCTGAGCCTCCACTGCCCCTTGAGAATCTTGTTGCCTGTTTAGGAAGCTGCCCTGGCTGTAGGGAGAGTGAGGCTGCTTGCCCAGTGTTGGACCCTTCATGCAAGGGCTTTATTTGCATTTTTATTTAATCAGAATTATATAAAGATAGGTATTGTTATTACCATTTTGTAGAAGAAAAACTGAGGCTGGGCGAGGCTCTGTGACTTGCCTACGGTCACAGAGGTGTCAAGATGTAGAACCAGGACGAGACACCAAACCCGGCCTTAGTGCTCTGCACTACACCTCGCTACCTTTAACTCAGTGGTTTTAAACGTATTTTGCTAATCTGATGAAACTTTAAGTACCACTGCAGGAAAAATGGCCATATTTTCATGTATATAAGATTTTTTATATAATTCCAGGGTCCACCCACCTTCTAAAACCCTTCTACAATGGGGCGCCTGGGTGGCTCAGTCATTAAGCGTCTGCCTTTGGCTCAGGTTATGATCCCAGAGTCCAGGGATCAGGCTGCGGGAAGCCTGCTTCTCCCTCTCCCACTCTTCCTGCTTGTATTTCCTCTCTCACTGTCTTTTTCTGTCAAATAAATAAATAAAATCTTTAAAAAATAAAATAAAATCCTTCCACAAGCTTTCAGGTCACCTTGCTCTAATTATATCTGTTACTGAATGAGGCAGAGAGTATATATGTTACTGCATATATGTACACATAACCCTTTACTAATAAAAGCAGCCCATGAATTCAGTAACTTTCAACTGGGTGAAAATTTACTTAGTAACTGAAACAAAAAAAAACTTGACATGTTACATTCTACTTGATTCTGCAAACACCTAAAGTGCAGTTTAGAACAATGGTGCTTATTTGAAACCAGATCTTTTGTTTGGGCTTTTTCAACTCTCCAATTATCACAAAGAATACAGATTGTGCCTTTAGTTACATGATGGAAACAGTCTTTTTTTCCTTCTCCCCAGAGATGGCAAATCCTGTGGTTGTTGTAAGTAGCTGCAGTTCTCACGAAGAGGAAAATCGCTGCACTTTTAACCAGCACACATCACTCTCTGAGGAGCTTCTGTTAGAAGACCAGATGAGGCGAAAACTCAAATTTTTTTTCATGAATCCTTGTGAGAAGTTCTGGGCTCGAGGCAGAAAACCATGGAAGCTTGGCATACAAATTCTAAAAATTGCAATGGTGACTATACAGGTAAGCATCTCAAATCATGAGTTTAATGAGGCCTCTTTTAGTAAGAGGGGATAAGGACAGTGGGTTCTTTCTAACTTTGAACTGTATGTATTAAGGAGAACAATAAATAAGGAAACACAACTTTAAACCTCTCTTTCTTCAATATTTGTGAAAGAAGACTTTGGGGTTTTTATTTTCTCCCATTACTTTTCTTTTCTCTTCTCATCTTTCATTAAATTACAATTTTAGTCACATAATGGAATCAGTTTTTAGGAAAAGAAAAGAAATTTTTTTAAGTTTTTTATTTATTTGACAGAGAGAAGCTTAGTGAGAGAGGGAACACAAGCAGAGGGAATGGGAGAGGGAGAAGCAGGCCTCCCACCGAGCAGGGAGCCCAATGCGGGGCTCAATCCCAGAACCCCAGGATCATGACCTGAGCTGAAGGCAGATGCTCCATGACTGAGCCACCTAGGCGCCCCTCGGAAAAGAAAATTTTACTATTTGGTCTGTAATAGAGAAACTGAAGGTTTCTAAATCAGTTGTGAAAACTGGCTGTTGCCCAACCAGAGTATTCTTTTCCTTCCTGGTTTCCTGGGAATTTCTCTCTTCAGAAACGTCAAAGGTTCTCTGTTAAGGCAAGTGCATGGATTCTCATAGCCCTACACTGGCAAAATGTGGAGTTAACTAAAAAGGAGTGGCATAGGTAGTGAAATATGAGACTTCTTTTTAGGAGAGTTTGAATCTCATTTCCTGACTTCTGTTGACATTTTGGGGGGAAATCATATTTTGCAATTTTTAAAATATATTGATTATGATTTACTCTTGTGAAGATATATTTTCCTACCGGTGAGAGTAATTATCCCCATTTCACAGATGAGAATATTGAGGCTTAGTGAGGTAAAAGAATCTGTCATAGTCAGGAAACTATAAGAGTGGAGCTGAAATTCAACTCAGATTTTATTCTAAGACCTGTGTTCTTAATTACTCCCACAATTTTAGGGAGCTCATCTAACCATCCTGTTTCCTAGGGTGGTCAAGAAGAAAAGTGACTAATGGTTTAAGGTGCTAAGCCTATTAGTAATTAGCATATAAAAGGCATTTAGATACATTCTTAAAAGGAATTGAGGGGGTTTTTTTGTTTTGTTTTGTTTTTATTTTGTTTTATTTTTAAGTAATCTCTACACCCATTGTGGGACTTGAACTCACAACCCTGAGACTGAGAGTCGTATACTCTTTGGTTGAGCCAGCCAGGCACCCCATCTGAGAATTTTTTTTTCTCTTTTCTTCTTCTTTTTTTTTAAGATTTATTTATTTATTTGAGAGAGTGTGTGGTAGAGTGTTAATAGAGAGTGTGTGTGTGAGTGAGGGGAGAGGAGGAGAGAGAGAGAGAGAGAGAGAGAGAGAATCTCAAGTGGACTCATCACCAAGCATGGAGCCCAGCAGAGGGCTCGATCCCACAACCCTGAGATCATGACCTGAACTTAAACCAAGAGTCTGTTGCTCAACCAAGTGAGCCACCCAGGTTTCCCCAAGGGTTTTTCTTAATTGTGAGGTTTCCTTAATCTGTAGAGCAACCAAACAAGTTAGACATAAAGACTTTGTAACTGAGCAAAACAGGGTGACTAGGTGACAGACTTTGCCTTCTCAGAGAAAGAAGGTGGACTTTCTGTTCATTTGGAGATTTGATGTCTGCAGTAGCAAAAGACAGATGTCTCCAATGATAGGCACCCTCCTAAATGTTCCCTTTCCCCAAGGCCTGGCACAGTCTCTGAGTTACGGGGGTTTTCTCTCTGCCATGGTACACCCTTGAGGGCAGGGACCATTGTTTCTACATTGCATCCCTGGGACCCAGCTCAGTTGTGACGCATTGGGGGTACTCATTGGTAATTAGTCCTTAGGAATTCTCTGGATGCTTTCTTTCATTTTAAAACTGGAAGCCCACTTTATCTTTAAGGCCAAATTAATTTACAGCTACCAAAAGTTTAATTTCTATTGAATATATTCAGGATATTAACTTAGGATTAATTAATATTCAGACTTGAATAAATTGATTGTTATATGGAGACCTTTAATTTCATTGCTTTTTCAACCCTTTTTCCTTTTCTTCTTTTAAGCTGGTCTTTTTTGGCCTAAGTAACCAGATGGTTGTAGCTTTCAAGGAAGAGAACACTATAGCATTCAAACACCTCTTCTTAAAAGGATATATGGACCGAATGGATGACACGTACGCAGTGTACACACAAAGTGATGTATACGATCAGATCATCTTTGCAGTGAACCAGGTAAATAAGTATGTGCATTATTACATGAGAGAAAGAACAGACTGGAAAATTATTAGCAGTGTACACAATAGAAACTAATGTTCCACTATAGAAGGGTGAACATTTCTGTGATGATATGTACAAAACCATTTTAAAATTATTATTTTTTTTTAAGATTTTATTTATTTATTTGACAGAGAGAGAGAGAGATCCCAAGTAGGCATAGAAGCAGGCAGAGAGAGAGAGAAGGAAGCAGGTTCCCTGCTGAGCAGAGAGCCCGATGTGGGGCTCGATTCCAGGACCCTGAGATCATGACCTGAGCTGAAGGCAGAGGCTTTAACCCACTGAGCCACCCAGGCGCCCCTTAAAATTATTTTTTTTAAAAATATCACCATCAAACTTCCATGAAGCTAGAAATTGAGAAAAGCTCTTGTTTAATAACAGAGACGGAAACTTTAAAGACTTAATTAAAAGAATCAGAGCTAGAGGGTGGTGTGAGTGCCTCAAAGATTTAAAATTATTAACCATGGCCGTGGTTGTAAGTAGTCATTAAGTCTTCAGAGTTTATAGGCTCAGGGGCCCTTAACAAGTAATGAGAATATTAACTTTGGAGAGCATATATGGCAACTAAGACCTGAAAGTTCACTTAAAAAGTAAGTAAGGCCTTTATGTCAGACATGACAATGATTTTATTGTAACATTGATTAACTGTCCAAAAGAAGTAAAAATTCTTATAGTGCAATTATAGTTCTTCGTTATCTAGAGATTATGCACAGTGAGGTAGTAAATTGCTAAGATGACATATGTATTTATGGCACCAAGGCTTTCTGTTAACACTGGGATTGTGAAATTGGCCAGAAATTTACAGTGAAGGAAATAAACTGTGTAAGTTCCTAAACAGAATTAGGGATCTGTGTGAAGAAGCCCTCTGTCAAGGCAGAGCTGCAGAGGCAGGTGAAAACAGAGGCCCAGCCTGATTAAAGCCCTCAGAGGCCACAGCCACTTGGGGGCCCCATCGGTCAGTCCCATAGGTCACCTGCCTTCCAGCCCTAGTCCCACACATCCCATTCCTATCCCAGAGTCCTCTAACTCAAGCTCCAGGGCTGCCCTTTATTGGACATAGTCCTACCCACTTGCCCCTGACCATCCAGCTCTCACACAGACCTCCACAGAGTCTTATTAGGACAGCAAGGAAGTTTGGCCAGAGCATTTCTTACAATGTTAGCAGGTTACCTGCAGCCCTGAGCCTTGGATCTTCTATGTTTCAAGATCTTACAAATTCAAGGCATACAAGTTTCTGTGGTCAGGAGGCTCAGATCTTTAGGTAAGTCCTGTGAAGATAGCGTCACAAATAGTGGGCACTCAGAAGGGCTATAGGACCCCATACTTGTCTGCCTCTACCTCACGATCCCTGCCTGTCTTTCCAGCTTTACTTCCCACCGCACACCATTGCAGGCACACTGGTCTACTTGGGACCTTACCACACTCAAGATCCTTTCATTTAGTGGACTGTTCACCTCTTATACCCTCCCACCCCCAATATAAAACTACCAGTTTGGCTCAGAGTAGCTTTAGGAAGGCTTAAGACACTTATTTCCTTGAATAGAGAACAAAAACCTCAAAGCCAAATATCTGCACTGTTATTATTTGCCTCCTACATGTTGGACACGATGCTGCTTTAACAACTAATACAGCTTCCTTTTATTACCATAGATTTCTGGCCCCTTTCCCCAGACCCAGTGCTAACAGAGAGGTTAGTGCTATAATTACATATCCTATCCTAGCAGTTTAGCATCTCATTGTGAATAGATTAGCTCCAGCAATGAAGAGCAGCTATTGCATTTTAATTTTTTTTTTTTACCTTATCATAAATTTGACAAATATTTGAGTACTTACTCTATGCTTACTACTATTTTAAGTGCTGGGATAAGAGCAGTGGCCTTGATAAATTCCTCGCCCTGTGGAATTTATGTTCTAATGGAGGAGATGGATTTTAATAAGTTTAATCAAAATTATTTGGTTTCAGATAGTGATGAGTGTTGTGATGTAAAATTAAGTAGCTTAAGAGCATTAACAATTGCCTCAGGGTGGTCAAAAAAGGCCTCTCTGAGGACTTGAAGTCTAGGGAAGAATATTCTAGGCTGAAGGAGTAAAAACAAAAAAGGCTCTTGAAGCCAGAAAAACCTTTTTTAGTATGTTTGAGGAAGTATGAAGGAGGTGGTTATGGCTGGGCTAGGTCTGGTCTCTCAGGGCTTTATAGGCCCTGGAAAGAAGCTTTGAAATTTATTCTGAGAGGGCTTTCAGTAGGGGAGGAACCGTAATGTACATGAGCAAAGGCGAATATTTATTCCCTCAAATAGTTAGCATCTGTTGTGTATCAGATACTGTTGTTTTTTTTTTTCTTTTTAAGATTTATTTATTTATTTGAGAGAGGGAGAGAGAAAGTGTGAGCAGGGGGAGGGGCAGAGGGAGAGGGAGAGAAGCAGACTTCCTACTGAGCAGGGAGCTTCAATGCGGGGCTCAGTCCCAGGACCCCTAGGTCATGACTTGAGCCAAAATTAAGAGTTAGATTCTCAACCAACTGAGTCACACCAGTGCCCCTCAGATACTGTTTTTGGTGCCTGGATACTACAGTGAACAAAGAGACAAAGTCGAGGAAGTCATATTCTAAACAGGAGAGAGAAGCAGTAAGTAAATAAGGATATCATTTGTCAGTTGATTTTAAGTATATAGAAGTATACAAACGTCCACAAAAATAAAAAAAGAAGTAGCAGCAACAGGCAGAGTGAATTAATGGAATGGTTGGGGGTGGTCCGGAGAGGCCTCTCTGACAAATGGACAGGGCAGACCAGAGTGTGGTAAGGGAGCCTGCAACCGTCTCAGGGAGGAGCCCTTCCGGGGGGAAGGGAGGGCATGAACAAAGCCTAGAATGGTTTGTGTTTTGGGTATCGCTGTCCTAGGCATTATATGCAATAATTCATTTATTCCTGTAATGGTCCCATGAGTTCCATATGGAGACTGGACTGGGGGATATAATTTGAAAGTAATGTCTGACTTTCTGATGGACCAGAAGTGGAGTATGAGAGAAAGAGCTAAAGGATCATCTCTAAATTTGGGCCTGCAAAGCTGAGTGGCTTAGTCACCAATTGAGAAGGGCATTTCTGTGGAAGGAGTTGGTTTTTCTTTTTTGCACATTATGTTTGAGATACCTCTTAGACACCACAGAGAGGTGCCATGCAGGCAGATTGCTACCTAGGTGTGGAATTCGGTGGAAAGGTCAGGAGATGTAAATTTGGAAGTTATCGGCATACAGATAGTGTTTTAGCATGGGACCAGTTGAGATCACTTATGGAAAAAATGCAGCTGAAGAAGTCAAGGACTGAACCCAAGGTTACTCTGAGACAAAGAGGTTGGCAAGAGCAGAGTTCAGCGAAGGAGACTGAGCTGGAGAGCCTGTGTCTCAGAAGTCAAGTGAAGAAAGCATCCTGTGCAAGGGAGAGCACTTGGCTGTGTCAGACACCATGGGCAGGTGAAGTTAAATGAGAGCTGAGAACCAGGCATCAAATCTGGTAAAATGCTGCCCCTGGTGGCCTGGATGAGGCCCAGCTCAGCATCCATGCCATAGGCTCAGATTATAAAAGATTAATTTAATTTAATTTAGCATGTTTCACATGCATTATTTAGTAGAATTATCTATCTCTGTGTCCATCCCACTAAATCATTAATTCCAGGAAGTGGATACCATAGCACTACCTTTGTATCATCAATTGTGCCGAACAGCATTGTTTGTGGTAAGCTCTGAAGCACTTTTTTTTCTTCTAGAGAGGTCCATGCAGAGTTTAAGCTGATGATTATTCCAAAGTCCCATAAGATCCTCATTTGTAAAATTACATTTTATTTTATTTATAGGGCTCCCTAGGATGAGGGAATATTGCTATGAAAGTGACTAAACTGTATTCTTGCAATGATAAAGATGAAACAGTTTCGTGGTTTTTTTTTTAAAGTTTTGCGAGTTAGCTTGGAACAATTGTTATCTCCCCTCCTATATTACCGCAGCAAAGCAGAACTCTTACCTTATAAGAAATGGTTCAGAGGTAAAGTTTGTATTCACACTGAATGCAAAAATCAATTCCTGAACATAGATCTTTAAAGAAGGAAAGATCTCAGAGTTGCTTCGGTGTGAGCCTTTCATTTTGTAGACAAGGAGCCAGAAGCTCAGAAAATGTGTGACTTTTGTCCACACTCACAGAAATGAGACTGGAGCCCAAACTCTAATTTGGGAGTGCTTTCTGCTGGCTGCTGTCCTGGTGCACAGTACAGTAGCAAGTCCTGTGCTCTGCACATCAATGTGAACTTGAATGTGAATGTCTCAGCCCAGAGAGCCGGTTGGAACCTGCCCATTTCATAGGCAGGGTGGGTAGGGAACCATGGCTTCATTTCTGTCTTGCTGGTGTTCCCATTTCCTGTTTCTCTTTTCGGGTGAAGTACTTGCAGCTCCGCAATACCTCGGTTGGGAATCATGCGTACGAGAACAAGGGTACAGAGCAGTCTGCTATGGCCATCTGTCAGCGCTTCTACAGGCAAGGAAACATCTGTCCTGGAAATGACACCTTTGACATTGATCCAGAAATTGAAACTGGTGAGGTCCCTCAAAAAACTAGAGCTTCCATGTTTTAAGCTCCTTAAAATCAGTAATTTCGTCTCTGAAAACGTTCATTTGGTGTGTGCTATTAGGTCATAATAAGAAACCGTGTAGGAGTTAATGTGTCAGGTACTGTCCCAAGCCCTTCACTATAATTCATGATTTTTAAAAACAACAACAAGAACAAACCAACAAGGCAAGATATATTATTATCCTCAATTTATAGAAGACTAAAGTATGGCTCAGAGAGTTAAGTGGTTTGGTCCAGATGGAGCTAGTAAGAGGCAGTGCTGAAATTTGACCCAGGCACTCTGTGCTCTGAGCCACTACATTCTTAGCCTCTGTATGCCAATTCCTCCTGTGCTGGATAAGCCAGGTATATAAACTTATATCATCCTTACAAAATGTTGTACTTGTGAATTCATCATGTATATAAAACTCCCTCCCCTCAAATGCACTTCTCTTACTTCTCTATTTAGTATCTTTAATGGTGGGTTCAGGGAACAACCAGAACCAGGAATTAGAATAGAATGTCTTACTGGCTTATTTTGTGTGTGTGTGTGTGTGTGTGTGTGTGTGTGTGTGTGTGCGCTTTATATCTATATAAAATATAGATTTATGTATATTTTTATACATATATATGTGTGTATGTTTTGTATATATTATATATATATTTTTACACACACATATGTATATGTGTGTTTTATATATACAAAATATATAATATACATAAATACATATATTTTAATATGTGTTATATATATATATACATACATATATATGTATATATGTATGTATGTATTTTTTTTTTAAGTAGGCCTCATGCCCAGAGTGGAGCCCAATGTAGGGCTTGAACTTACAACCTTGAGATCAAGATCTGAGCTAAAATTAAGAGTCAGTCACTGAACCAACTAAACCACCCAGGTGCCCTTAAGTGGCTTTTTCCTTTTATATTCTTTTTTAAGATTTTTTTTTTTTGAGAGAGAGAGAGACACAGAAAGTGAGAGAGAGCATGAGAGGGGAGAAGGTCAGAGGGAGAAGCAGACTCCCTGCAGAGCCGGGAGCCTGATGTGGGACTAGATCCTGGGTCTCCAGGATCATGACCCAAGCCAAAGGCAGTTGCCCAACCAACTGAGCTACCCAGGCGCCCCTTAAGTGGCTTATTCTTATTAGCAAAGTTCTATTTACAATGAGTACTTAAATCTTAAGTCTTTGAGTTAAAAATTAGGATCCAGATACTTTTAATAATAGTTACTGGGATGTTTTTTGGAGAGGGATAGTAAAAGCAAAAGGGATAGTAATACAGATTAATGAAATCTTCTAAAATGCTGCCTTCCTTTTTTTTTTAATTTTAAGATAAAATAGAATTTCAAAAAATAGATCCTTTAAATTTAGAAAATTTTATCTTAGGCACTGCAAGTACTTCACACTTATGCTTAGGATACAAAAAAGTGAGAAGGGATTCAAAGTTTAGGCTCACAAAGGCAGGAAGGAAGATAGCATTCTTTTTTTTTTTTTTTAAGATTTTATTTATTTATTTGACAGAGAGAAAGAGATCACAAGTAGGCAGAGAGAGAGGGGGAAGCAGGCTCCCTGCTGAGCAGAGAGCCTGATTTGGGGCTCAATCTTAGGACCCTGAGATCATGACCTGAGCCAAAGGCAGAGGCTTACCCCCCTGAGCCACCCAGGCACCCAGATGAAAGCATTCTATAGACGACTGATGAGACAGGATTCAGATCTCCTACACTTCACCCACTCCAGAAATATAGCCCCTTGTGTCTTAAAAACAAATGACTCATTGTAACCAAGTGATATTGGTGTTTAGCTTTTAAATCTTATTTCAGAAGAACAGCAGAATCTGAATGTCTAGCCTTAAATCTATTATCCTTTCAAGATGCAGTTCACTTATTTATTTTAGGCAATATACATAATGTTTGTTTTTAATTTCCTTTCTATGGCAGAATGTTTCTTTGTAGAGCCAGACGAACCTTTTCACATTGGAACACTGGAAGAAAATAAACTCAACTTAACGTTGGACTTTCATAGGTGAGGGAAGCAGATGGGCGTGTAACTTGTGTGTCTGTGTGTGTATGTTTTCAATGCACTAAAGCCTCCTCTGTTCCCTAGACTCCTAACAGTGGAGCTGCAGTTTAAACTGAAGGCCATTAATTTGCAGACCATTCGTCATCACGAGCTCCCTGACTGTTATGACTTTACTCTGACTGTAAGTGTGGGCTGGGCTGAATTTGGCCCCAGGCTAAAGAAAATTGTTTGATTTGGTTTCATGTTTCATCTAGCCATATTAAAGCATAATCAGCTATACAGGATGTTTCATTTGTCTGTGCCTAGGGGAGGCATTGGTATAGCTGGCTCCGTTTTGTTACGGTAACTTGTTTACTTGTTAATTATCTGTCCTCTGGACCTCAGTGTAAGTCCTGTGAGGGCAGCGACCTTCCCTGGTTCAGCAGTGTCTCCAGTCCTCAGACCAGTGCCTGGCACAGGGGAGGTGTTCAATGCAAAAGTAGGAGAGACTTGTAGGTCCTCTCTAGTTGGCTCTTAGCAGTCTGTGGCTGTCTGCTTACGGTCATTGCCAAGGGTTCTGGCTGCGGAGGCTCTTGGCTGGAGGTGTGTGCAGCCTTTGGGTTATTGCTCACCGTGCCTTCCTTGGGCTGCCTCTGGATGCTCTGGTTCCTCCAACTTCAGCCCACCCTGCCACATCTCTTTTCTCTATATTCCAGTTGCAAATGGAGCTATGAATGCCCGCTAAAGAGTGCAAGATGCCTACCACGTGAGCTCCTCACCCCATGAGGTTCAGGGTCAGCAATCCAATGCTGCGTGGGGACATATGTGGAACGGCATTTGATACAACTGGCCTTCACACAGTCCAGATTGCTGTTACTGAACACCAGAGCTCTGTCCATGATATTCAACTAATTGGCTATGAGAAATCAAGTTTTCAGAGGCTGAGGGTAAAAAAAAAATCAGGATATAGTATAATTAATAATTATGCATATCATTTAACAGGAAAAAGCATTAATACTATAAGACTATTTTGTATTAGGCTACAAATTTTGATCCTAATATTAACTGGGAAGTTATGAATTTTCAATATTACTTGATTTTTTAAAAATTGAGCTATTATCCAGAGTCTTGTCTCTTCTCCCTTCTCGCCCTTACTGTCCCCTGCACCACTCTCGAACTGAGAAATGGCGCTTTTCAGAAGTTCTGTAATCCTCAGGGCTCAGCTCAACCGACACTGTCTTCCTGGACCCTCTTTGTGATGCCTCAGTTAGGAACACAGTCTGTGCTCTGAATTCCAGGGTTTTATTTTTCTATTTTGTATGGGCTCACCCATCTTCTCTTTTGTTTTAGGATTTTCTAGGCTTTTATCATCAATGCTGCTAGATTGAAAGCTCCTTGAAGGCAGGAATCATTTTATTAATCTTTGCATCCCTCAAAGAACATAGTAGGTGACTCAAATATTTGCAGAATTAAACATTTATAAAGTGTAGAGCCTTTGCCATGACTCGATATAGTGGTGAGAGTAACCTGGACTGTTAGCCACATGTGGATATTCTATTTTTCCTGCTTATTGCAGATTCAACCCAAGCTATGCCTGTGCCTTGTGGGTTTAGTGCTGTGTCTCAGAGAACTATAGTGCAACTGATGCCCTATAGGGTGGTTTAATAATAAACGCAATTAGTGCAACTTTATGGTTGTAAGTAAACATGAATTGGGCCCATATATGCCTGATTTAATATGCAAGGGTTTTGGAATCAGGCAAGCCTAGATTTTAATTCCAGCTCACCAGTTAGTAGCTTGTAACTTTAGGCAAATTACTTAATTGGCTTGAGTTCCAGTTTTCTCATTTGTGAAACAGAATTAATGACCACCTACCTATCAAAGTTGTTGTCAAGACATCTGCTGTCTGTCGGTCTATCATACTTCATATATATGAGCTCTATAAAAGACTTCCCTAAGTATCTGGTTTATAGCAGATATTCAAGTCATGTAACAGCTGTGTATGAAACCTTCCTGTGTGTGCCTATAATTTGGATTTATAATGTAAAAGTAGTGCATTAACATTCATTCATGGTAATTTAACATATTCTTGCATCATGTATTTTGAAGTCTTTTATTAGGTGTACATCTAGGATTCTTGTGTTCATTTGAGGAACTGAGTCTTACATCATTATGAAATGATACTTTCACCCCAATAATATTCTTTGCTCTAAAATCTACTTTGACGTTAATATATCTAGCTTTCTTTTAATTGGTGTTAGTATGGTATATCTTTTTCCATTCTTTTGATATTAACCTATTTGTATCTCATGTTTAAAGTTGGTTTCTTATTAGGCAGCATAGAGTTAAATCTTGCTCTTTTTTTTAAATCTTTTTTTAATTTTATTTATTTATTTGACAGAGAGAGAGATCACAAGCAGGCAGAGAGGCAGGTGGGGTGGGGAGGTGCGGGGGGGGGGGGGGAAGCAGGCTCCCTGCTGAGCAGAGAGCCCAATGTGGGGCTCGATCCCAGGACCCTGAGATCATGACCTGAGCTGAAGGCAGAGGCTTTAACCCACTGAGCCACCCACGCGCCCCTAAATCTTGCTTTTTTACCCAACCTCATAATCTGTACCTTTTAAGTGGGGTGCTTAGCCCATTTAAATGACATATGATTATTAATATAGTTTCTCTCTTTTTCTGCCTGGATTGAGTATTTTTTGGATCCTAGTTTAGCTCCTTTGTTTGTGAGCTATAACTTTTTATTGTATTATTTTAGGGTTTACAGTACACATGTTTAAATTATTACCATCTAACTTCAGGTGATATTAAACCACTGAATGTAGAGGAGCACAGGAATCTTATAACAATCTATTTCTGTGTCTCCTATCTTGGCTTTTATGTCATTGTTGTTACACGGTTTATTTCCATATGTGTTACAAACTATACAGTGCACTGTTAGTAGCTTTTATTTACACGATTATCTTTTAAAGCAATTTAAATAATGAAAAAAAGTATATTGGCCCATGAAGTGACCATTTCCAGGGTGCTTCATTCTTTTTTTTTTTTTTAAGATTTTATTTATTTATATATTTGTCAGAGAGAGAGAGAGAGAGAGAGAGCTCAAGCAGGCAGAGTGGCAGGCAGAGGGAGAAGCAGGCTCCCCGCTGAGCAGGCGGGGCTCTATCCCAGGACCCTGGGATCATGACCTGAGCTGAAGGCAGACGCTTGATGACTGAGCCACCCAGGTGTCCCTAGGGAGGAGACTTTTGAAAAAATGTTTTTTCTTTAGGATTTGAGAGAGAAGGCACTAAAAACAAACCAAACCAAACCACAACTGATTTCCATGCTTTCCCTGTATCTGCATGAGGAAAGCGGAGAGAGCTACAAGGGAGACAGTAGGACTATAGAAGGTGTTTGGGTGGCTTTGTCCTGCTTGGTTCCTAGTGTCTGAAATGGTGATCCTTGAAACAAAACATGGCTGTTGACTCCTTGTCACTGCATCCTTGTTGAACATATGATACTAGAGTGACTAAAAAATCTAGGCCCAGAATGAAAATCAGAAAAGCTTTACCTGAAGTGTTTTAAGCCTGAGATAATGAACCTCTGTGTTAGTAAGAATTACAGCAGCACTAACTAACTATCCCCAGCTGAGTCCCTGGGGTGGGGGAAAAGCACACTTGTACCTGCTCTTGCTCATATCAAGAGGGCATCTGGGGTGCCTGGGTGACTCAGTGGGTTAAAGCCTCTGCCTTTGGCTCAGGTCATGATCCTAGGGTCCTGGGATCGAGCCCCGCATCCGGCTCTCGCTCAGCGGGGAGCCTGCTTCCTCCCCTCCTTCTGCCTGCCTCTCTGTCTGCTTGTGATCTCTCTGTCAAATAAATAAATAAAATCTCAAAAAAAAAAAAAAAAGAGGGCATCTGGAGGCACTTAGAGTGGGAAGGAGAGAGATCTCTTGCTTTATAAGTTGTCCATGGCTGGAGTACTGTCATAGAAATATAGGGTTTTAGAGACTAAAAGGTCTCAACAGAAGATCTTGTTCAACTTTCTCATTTCACAGAGAAATAAAAGGCACTTCCCAAAGTTGAAAAGAGTTAGCATCAACTCGAGGATGAGAATCTGAGTGGCTATCCCATTACCTTGAAAGATTTGTTTCCTAATTAATGCATAAAGACATCTTGGTTTCAAGAACTGTAGGTATGTTTTTGACCCTTTTCCTGTTCTTCACAGATAACATTTGACAATAAGGCCCATAGTGGAAGAATTAAGATAAGTTTAGATAATGACATTTCCATCAGAGAATGTAAAGACTGGCATGTATCTGGATCAAGTAAGTGGTGAATTTTACTAGTTTTCAAAAATGGTTATTAAATAAAAGGGTTATTAAGTTACTGGGTTATGTGGAACATCAGATGAAAGAATCAGATCATTCTCAAGTTCCTAACACTCTGCAAATAGATCACCTCATTGTGGGTGTCTGATGTTCCAGGTAATGTGTAAGTTATTAGTAATTGAAATGACTATTAAAAAAAAAGGAAAAGACTATTGCTGTTTTCTATATGTTTTTACCAAAAAATGCACAGGACCCCCCAGGAAAAAAAATCACGTATGCCCAAACTAATATTTATTGAGTGCTTACTGCAGAAGGACTTCCACCTACATTTTAATATTTTTAAAATATGCTTGAGATAGGCAGCATCCCTATTTACACAAGCGAAGAAATTGAGGCTTAAAAGTGAATCTTGGGGCCTGTGGCCATACAGCCGGGGAGGGGTTGGGTGGGATTGGACCCTGAAGCAGCCTGCACAATATATTTATATGGAGGAATGAGGAAAGGGTACATTCTTGGAAATATGGACGTGAATTCAGGTATAGTCTAAGTGTGATTGAGAATTTGGGGGAGACTGACTGGAAAACAATTGATCTGTCATTTTTTAGCCCCTTTGGTATGTTGTGCTGGATTAGGTCAGGGGTTCTTGGATTCTGGTGAGCAGAAGAATCACCCCAGGTCCCTGCAGGTATACAGTTTCCCCAGCTCCCTGCAAGGCAGTCCGTAGGTCCAGGGGGGAGCCTGGGAGTGAGCAGGTCATCCTTAATCATGCACTGCTGGGAAAATCGTTGCCTTGGGGCTTCCTACTAGTTGATTCACAAAGTTCAGAGGTGGTAATGAGATGTTGAGGATAAATGAAATGAAATTTCTTCACTCTAGTATTCTCTTCATTATGAAGTAACTTCAGATATTTGAGGCTCATGAATCACATATTTTATTTCAGTACAAAATTGTTCATTTGAAACACAAGCCTGTCTTGTCATATGTAAACACTACAATACTCCACAAACTTTGGAACAGAGAAAATGAGAGCATATGAAAGTACCTGGCATGCAGGCTCTCTCTCAAGTGTTTGTTTCTTAGTTTTTAAGTTTTTCTAAAGTAGATGCAGATGTTTCAGTAACAATTAGATGCCGCTTGGCCAGTCTTAATGGGATGCTTCATTATAGAACTTTGAACTATAGAACTATAGTCTTAAGTGCTTACTTTTTATCAGTGGGGCGCAGTCTACCTTGTCAAATAAAGACAGGCTGTGTCGCATAGCATATGACGGCTGAGACCTCTGCTCGCCTCTCTTCACCTGGCTCCACTCATGCCGGCCATGACTTTGTGCTTCCATTCTCTGCGTGCGTGGCTCTGCCTTATCACTCAGGTCTCCCCTGACACCTGCTGCCCCTTACTATGCCATATAAACGAGCCTCTTCGCCCCATTCCCCCCATACCAGACTCTCTCATTTAGAGCAGTGGTGCTCGAACTTCAGTGCCCTCTGAGAGAGCTTGTGAAAATGCAGCTTCTGATTCAGTGGGTCTAGGGCAGGCCTAGAAAGTGTGCATTTCCAACTGTTCCCAAGGGATGCCAAGAACCACCCATACAGAGGGACAGATGCTGGAGACAGACCGCAGAGGTGTGAATCCTGACTGCCATGTACTGGCTACGTTACCTTGGGCAAGGTTCTCTGACCTCTTTGTACTGCATTTTCTCACCTGCCAAGTGGGGGTAACCACGCCCCCCTGGTTGGGTTGCCGTGAGGATCAAAGGAGTTGATACATATAAAGTGCTTAGGACTGTGTGTGGCATAGCAATGAGTTAGCTATTATGCTTATTTTCTTCATACCACTTACTCCTGTCTGAGAGCATTTTGTTCATTTACTTGTTTACTTCCTTACATGGCATAGTGCAGTAGAAGAAATTCTACAATTCGGGGGCCTATCTTGGTCACCACTTGTATCCTCAGCATCTACAGAAACACCTGACATATAGTGGGATCTTTTTTTTTTTTTTTTTAAGATTTTATTTATTTGACAGAGAGAAACACAGCGAGAGAGGGAACACAAGCAGAGGGAATGGTAGCGGGAGAAGCAGGCTCCCTGCTGAGCAAAGAGCCCCATGCAGGGCTCGAACCCAGGACCCTGGGATCATGACCTGAGCCAAAGGCAGACGCTTAATGAATGAGCCACCCAGGCGCCCCACATAGTGGGATCTTAATAAGTATTTTACATCCAGATAGTATATTTTAATAGGATGTCAGGAAGGCTAATTGCCTTAAGTATAAAAGACCACAGGCTGATAATTAAAGATCTGTTATTGATGGTTATAATAATTTTTAAAAGAAGGACTTTTAACTTTCTTTAAATACTCATGTGAAGAACACTTACCAGGGCCTTTTCTCTCTGTTGTCTTTGCAGAAAGAATGTCTAAATAATCTAAATTATTCTAAAAAGCAGAGTAAAGGGTTCAGATAAAGCTTGAAAATGCTTCTGAAGGATGCAGAAAGACCTGAATCAGTAGAAAGGCACATCATATTTTTTGGACAAGAGATTTTGCAATATGTATATGCCAATTCTCCCTATATTAACTTATAAATTTAACATGATTCCCGCCCTAAAAAATTACCAGTAGGATTTTTATTGGAATTTAACAATCTGATTCTAAAGAATATATGGAAAAATAAGCAAGCAAGAATAGCCTACAAAAATTCCAGAAAACAATAATGAGGGGTGTTTGCCTTAGGCATTAAAATACACAAAAACATCAAAAACATAAGAGATGGTTCTTGAATGCATACAGTAATTTGGCAGCTAAGAAAGATGGCATTTCAAATCATTGGGAATAAGATTTGCTCTTTTGATTGGCAAAAATAAAATTATTAATTTCCAGTGGTGGAGAAGATGTGTAGGTATGTGTAGGTATGTAAACTGGTGTGAACTTTTTGGAGGGCAATTTCTTAGGATTTCTTTTTGAAACTATGTATTTGCCTTACCCCAACAATTCCATCTCTAGATAGTCTTTTATCTAAAGAATCACTTGTACCTGTGCACAGAAAGGACGGATTATAATCAAAGTGTCCTTATAAATCTTATACATCTGTCCTGTGGTATGCAAAGCAGCCATTCAAATAAATGAGGCTAAAAATGAAAAGAAGGAAAAAAGAAGTAGAGCTCACCATACTAATGTCCCACTGCATAAGCAGGTGCCGCTCTTTCCTTCCAGTTCAGAAGAACACTCACTACATGATGATCTTTGATGCCTTTGTTATTCTGACATGCTTGGCCTCACTAATCCTGTGCCTTCGATCTGTGGTTAGAGGACTTCAGCTTCAGCAGGTAGGGCTTGCTGCTTTCTAGAAATGCTACCGACACTGTGATTGAGAGAAATTCCATGGAGCACTGGGTGTGGTGCATGAACAATGAAAAAATAACACTGAAATAATGTAACACTGAAAAAATAAAATAAAAGTATTTGGGGGAAAAGAAAAAGAGAGAAATTCATGGTGCCTCCCCTCTTTTCCCCAAAGGAATTTGTCAATTTTTTCCTGCTCCATTATAAGAAGGAAGTTTCTGTTTCTGATCGAATGGAATTTGTGAACGGATGGTACATAATGATTATTATTAGTGACATATTGACAATTATTGGATCAATTCTGAAAATGGAAATTCAAGCTAAGGTAAATTTTTTTCCTATTTATGCCATCATTAGTATCAGATTTGCACTAACATTTTCCCAGAATGTGAACATTTGCAGAGTAAATGATTTCTTTCAAATGCTGTATCGAAGAAACTTAAAATCCATAGCAGTAAGTTTCTTAGAGCTCATCAGGAAATCTCTTAGGCAGAGCTCTCCAAAGGTGATACATAAGCCTCTGTTGACACATTTGGGAACCTCATCTTGACCTATCAGCAGATTTTAACACTGCAAGGGCTTCCTCTTTGTTGATGCACTTTTTCACTAGGCTATCACTTGCCTGATTTCCATCCTAAATCCCGGGCTGGTCTTCTGACTCCCTTTGTTGGATCCTTCTCATCTCTCTACCCAACTAAAGTGACGGTGCCTGAAGGTACAGTGTTTGGACATGTGCTCTTTCCTGCCACTGTCTTGGTGACCTCATCCTGTCCCATGGCTTTAAATAGTAGCTCTCTGCCAGTGACTTCCTAATCTTTATCTCCAGCTTGAACTTTTCGTCTGAACTCTAGTCTCAAATATCCAACTGTCGATTCTGCGTTTTCATTTGGATGTCTACGTGGCCTCCTCTCAAATTTAACGTACCTAAAACAGAACTCCCCAAATCTCCACCTTCACAGCCCAAACCTGCTTCTCCTTCCTGACATCAGTTAATGGCAGTTCTTCTCCGTTGCTTGAGACAAAAGCCACAGATGCGTCCTTGACTCTTTTCTTACACTAATCCCCTCTCCCCTCCCTCCATCTAATCCAAGAGGAAATCCTACCCGTCTACCTTCAAAACCACCTCATTGCCTCCACCATGACCAACCAGGTCCCAGTCACCGTCAGCTCTCATCTCTGTCATTGCAATAGCCCTCTCACTCTTCTGAAAGTCTGCTCTTAACCATAGCAACCCAAATGGGATCATACTGCTCCTGTTCGGAGCTTTCAACACCCGCCTCCAAGCCTGTCAGACCAAAATGCAAAGTTGTTAAATTACTCAACGAGGCATAAACTACCTACCCCCTTACCTCTGTAACTCCGTACTCTTCCCCCATTGCTCACTCCCTCTGGCCCGACTCCCTATCTTGCCAGGCACCCTCCTGCTGTGGGGCCTTTGCCCTGCTAATCTCTGTGCCTGGAACACTCCTCTCCTAGATTTTTGCTTGGCTTGCTCCCTCACTGTCCTCAGGTCTTTGTTCAGATACCACTTTTTTAGTGAGACCTTAGTCTCACTAAAAGTGATCTCACTTTAGTGATCACCCCATTTAAAATGCAACCTGAATCGCCATTCTTTCTCCCCTCCCCTGAATTTTCTCCTCAGCACTTACCATTAGCTAATGTCCTGAGGGGTTTGTCAACTTACTTCTATTATCTCTGTCCCCCACACACCAGAGTGCAAGCTTCATGAGGGAAGGAAATTTTGTTTCATTGTTCATTTCTTTGTTCTTAGCACCTAGAACAGTGCTGAGTCATACCAACCCAAAAGATATTTTTTGGCCCCAATGAATTTCTGCTCAATAATCTGCTTTTTCCCCCTCACACTGTTTTAGAGTCTAACAAGTTATGATGTCTGTAGCATACTTCTTGGGACTTCCACCATGCTTGTGTGGCTTGGAGTCATTCGATACCTCGGCTTCTTTCAGAAGTACAATGTAAGGATTCCATGGATCTCCGTGCTGCTGGTATTTCTGTCTTTCCTTGGCTGAGGGACAAGTGGATTCTAATGGCCTCTCTTCATTTCCCAGCTGCTCATTCTGACCCTGCAGGCAGCGCTGCCTAATGTCATCAGGTTCTCTTGCTGTGCCGCTATGATTTACTTAGGCTACTGCTTCTGTGGATGGATTGTGCTGGGGCCGTACCATGATAAGGTACCCATAAACAACTTTTTTCTGTTACTGTTAATTCCTAAAATAGTGCCAGTGGCTCATTACCCTTTTAAAATGAGCCTCTTCCATTTTGTGACTCAGCCTGAAAATGTTGAAGGTAGAGTATGTCTGGCGCCATGTTTATAACCTGGTACTGTGGGCCCAACTTGAGAGAAGAATGAATTCTCTCAACTACTTCACCTCCTTTTGTGGAATATGTCAGGTAATTACATCTTTTTCTTTTTTTCCGCCTATGAGGCCAAGATTAGTCCATTGGATTCATCAATATGTATTAGAGTAAGCTATTTAGGCAAGACTTTTGGAAGTGTGACTTTATAAAAAGGTAGTATATAGGGAGTAACTCGAAGAAATGTTTGAAAATTTTGTTACCAGAGTTATAGTCTTGATTATAGTGCCATGACCCTAAGTGGAATGAGCTTTAAAATAAGAAGTATGAGCCCTCACGGTTAGGACTTGGGTATCTCTATAGAAGTGTTTCTAGGATCTCTTTCTATGTAGGTAAAGGGGATGGTAGGACCTGACTCAGAAGAGCACCAAGAGTGCAGACCAGCCCCTTCTGCTACAGGTCAGGCTACCCCATTAAGGGGAGCATCAAGAAGGAGCTGCTTGTTCCCAGAAAAATAGGTATTATACAGGTTGTGTGTATCGCACAGCAAATGCTTGTAGTTTTGTCAGTTTAAGTACATAGTTTGCTGGGGTGACTTGGGATATCTGGTTCCATTATTTTTAGTATGCTGTCATGAACAAAATCTCCCCTAGGAAGGAACATAGAATAAAGTGAACTTTTTTCTTTTTCTAGTTCCGTTCTCTGAACATGGTCTCTGAGTGCCTTTTCTCTCTGATAAATGGAGATGATATGTTTGCCACATTTGCAAAAATGCAACAAAAAAGTTACTTGGTCTGGCTATTTAGCAGAATTTACCTCTACTCATTCATCAGCCTCTTTATATATATGATTTTAAGTCTTTTCATTGCACTGATCACTGACACATATGAAACAATTAAGGTAGGTTCACCAAGAGTGGTAAGTAGCAACATTTTTTCCAGAACTTGTAGAATAAAGTAAAATATGGTACCTAAGAGAGAAGAGATTTGATAGAATGTCAACTTTTTCAGGGTAGAAAAAAAAGGCTTTAATTTTAGATACTGAGATACAGAAAGGAAGAATTAGAATTTGTAGAATGTTCAAAGTTTTGTCTGTAAGTAAGCTTTTTCAAACAAGCTTTCTAAACTTTTATTAGTATTATAAAGATCAGGGGTGCCTGGCTGACTCAGTCAGAAAGCATGTGACTTTTGATCTCAGGGTCATGAGTTCAAACCCACATTGGGTATAGAGAGATTACTTTAAAAGAAAAAAAAAAAAACTTAAAAAGACTTCTATAAATCAGTGGGCTTTAAGTGAGCAAAACACATGACGTTTCACAATTTTGTGGGGAAATTTTAAAATCCAATTTTCATAAAGAAAAAATGACCTCTTAGTTCGGAGTGTGCTGTGACTGAACCCATACTCTTTGCAAGACCCTGCCTGGGACCATCCTAGAGGCCAGTCTTCAGAAGAACGAAGGGACTGATACATCAAGTGCTAGCCATGTAGGCTTTGTACGTGTCAGAAATATGATTTGAAAAACTGTTATTTATTTTGTCACTCACAGGGGATATTTTATGCATTTTTTACTTTATTTTTTAAGATTTTATTTATTTATTCGACAGAGAGGAGAGAGATCACAAGTAGGCCGGTGGGGGGGGGGGCGGGACAGGCTCCCTGCTGAGCCCCTTATAGGGCATGATCCCAGGACTCTGAGATCATGACCTGAGCGGAAGGCAGAGGCTTTAACCCACTGAGCCACCCAGGTGCCCCTCACATGAGATATTTTAAAAACCAATTTGAGCCCTTTGAAATATGGAAAGACAGGGTAAATACCCATGTGTATTTAAATTTCTAACAACTTTATACTGCTAAATATACAACTGACATAGGCACTTCCACTTGGAGACTTACTTTTGGGTATGAGAAGGGTAATGAAAGATGAGGTCATACAAATGGTCCCGTGGATAGAGCAAAGGTTAGCGGGAGTTGATGTGTTATGAGTTGATAATTATAAATACCTTGCTAATGAAGCCAGGGCCATGACTTCATTTTTACTGAATCAGATTTCAACAACTGACTGTCCTTAATACTTGCTTAGCAGACATGTGCTTAGAGTCACCAAGGCCACTGGGAAAGAGTATCGTTGTACCTGTTCAGATCCCTCCCTCTGTGCTCTTAAAATTCACTGCCTCTAGCTTTGCATGCAGAGAACTCTATGTTACTTAAGGGTGATATCCAAGGTCTCAAGGAGTAGTAATAGGAGTTGACAACTTTTGATGATACAAGTCTGAGACTCACAGTTTAGATGTTTACCTCTTTCCATGAGCTCAGGGCACCTGTCAGGTGGGCTAGTGATGGCTGATATTCCCTAGTCAGGGCATGTTCTAGAGATCTTAGGCCCCAGGCTGATGTTAATACAAGGCCCTTAAACAAACGTGTCTGTCTGAAAGGGAGACTCCAAAAGGATGTGTAGACTGAATTCTGTCTGGAAGACCACACCCATTTTGTGTTGAACCAGGCCCATAAAAAAGCCTATGAGGACACCGCAGAATTCTAGACTCACTTTTCCTTAGCTAGACTTAAGAATGGCTCTGGTGGCTTCATCTTGAAGATACTTGGAAGTGATTGAACTATCCCTCTAGAAAGATCCCTCTCCCTTTGCCAAATGATCCATTTTGAATTTGGAATAAAGCTGTTTTCAAGCGACTTATTGATGAGAGCTTTTTTTTTATTCTTCTGTGTAGCATTACCAACAAGATGGCTTTCCAGAGACTGAGCTTCGTACATTTATATCAGAATGCCAAGATCTACCCAATTCTGGAAAATACAGATTAGAAGATGACACTCCAATATCTATATTCTGCTGCTGTAAAAAGTAGCTATCAGGCTAATCTGTGACCTGGAGGGAAATATAATGTGTAGCTAAGTTAGGAAACTGTATGGATATTTTAAGATCAGATGTTGTATATTTAAAGACTATTACTTTGAGCAAACTGATAGCTATAATTCATCAAGAACTATTTATATTTTTAAAAGCAATATTTAATGTCTTTTGTAGCTTTGTGTTGGGTTTGTTTTTTTAACACTAACTTTGAGGAGAGAAGCTATTGGGTTCTTGTTTATTTTGCCATAGCTTTAGAATGTAGTCTCCATCCCCCTCTTTAGCTCCTAACCCTTTGCTTCCAGCTCTTCTGACCGGGTCATTGTATCATCAGTGGAAAACGATGCCTGGTCTGACTTCACACAATTCACTAACCCTGGTCTTGACCACTCTCTTGAGGTTCATCCCTGAGAGAGAGGGGCAGGTGGTTGCCGTCTATCAGTAATCATTGCATTTTAAAATCTTGTCTTAAAGGACAGAGTAAGAAAGAGACAGCTGTTACCAGCAAACAGTCTAAAATTTGGCTCTGAAGGACAACTGTTATGTGATGCTGCTTTTGGTTCTGGAAAGGATCAGGTTTTCTTAGTATTCATGTATAAGTTCTTTCTCCTTCTGTGTTAAAGTACGGAGTTGAAAGAGTATCCTACACATATGTAAAAATTAAAGCGCACACCAAGTGCCTGTTCAGTCCTGCAAAGATTAATTTAGTGCTTGTGTGGACTTGCACACAGTACATCTGTGATGTACTGCGCCCTTCACAGGCACGTTCAGTCTCATAGAGGAGAGTGTTTTAGCATCAGGAACTGCAGTTTTAGGGGGGAGAGGTTCTAAAACTCATATTAAACATATTTTGAAAAACAATTATGCTCAAAATGTAAAAATAGGTGGGAAATGTATGCCTTAAAAAGACACAGAAACAAAGTCCCCACTCCTTGTATACTGCTGATTGGTATTTCAGGGATTTTTCCAATATGTATCTTTGTTTTGTGTGCTGTTTATTCAAATAGAAATGAATTCAATGATGTGCAATAAAGGTTTTCTCACAGCAACTCTTTTTTTTTTTTGTAAAGGAAACGGATTTGTTAATTTTTTATTTTGTTTTAAGGGTTAAATGCATATAGCCTTGAGATACTGAAGTCTTACTATTTAACATAATGACAATCATAATAATGACTCCAGGTGTTGAAATGTGAGGTTTTATGATGAGCATAAGCTATTCTTACAGGACTTATGGCCTTTAAAAAATGGAAAATCTAAGTCTCTGGAGACCCTGGTGTTTCATTTGCATATTGAAATTTGAGATACTTGGAGTTCCCCATTGCAACTATTTCTCCCCCTACAGTGTTTGATAAGAATTTACTTACTGTTTATTTTGAAAATACCTTTATAAAAATTAAAAACAATACCTTTATACCTATCAATAATGTATGCATCACCAATTACTGCTATTTATGTACATGTATCTCTTCTCCACTTGGTGAAACTAAGGAAATTTCTCCAGATCAGGAAAGCCACTCAAGGGCAGTAACTCTTAATTATGTCTCTATCAGTGTGGCAGAGTGGTGGGAATGAAGGCTTTGGAAACTCAAAGACCTAAGTAGAAATCTTGGATCTACTACAAATTGTGTGGGTGACCTCAGGGCAGTAACTTAAACCTCTCTGAACCCATTTTCCTCATTCTAAAAGGAGAGGACAGTACACAGAGTGCTGAGTGTTCCATGAGATAACATGTAAATCAAGCTTCATACCTGGGGGGCACTCGGGGTTACTCTGGTTGGTCCCTTGAAGCACACAGCCCTTGCACATGGTAATTCATTTATTCTTAATAAATGCACTGTTAACAAAGAATTTTCTTAAAAAAATGAATTTTCTTTTTAACTGCCCAACCATAATTCAGTAGGAACATGAAGTTTTAGAAAACACCTGTAATGAGTAGTTGACTGATACAGAAAGACGTTATCCCAGTTTACTGTCCCCCCTCTAAAGGGATTGTTGTCCCTAGTGGAGTCCTAGCATTTTGAGGTTAACAGGGTAGTTCTTCATGGCAGCTTCTTTCAATTAAAAAAGGCTTGAAAATTCCTTAGCATAAAAACTGTGTGTATATATATACTACATGATATGATATGTAATCTACATATGTAATCTACATGATACGTAATATGTGTACATATTTACACAATATATAAACACAGTATGTCTTACTTTCCATATGCTTCCTCCAACACTTTCCAATCAAGCCAGTCTTTTTCACCGAGTCCACACCCTCCCCACAAAAACAGCGCTGTGCCATTTCCTCTCCTCTGCCAAAAAGGAACCTAACCAAACCAGCCTTGCCCACCTGTGGGGACAATACTGCGCAAACGGGATCTTCCAAGCCTGTCCGCACCCAGTGGGCACCTCTGATGAAAGGGACTCTAAAATAAGGCATTTTTGCCTTAAAAGTGACTTTCAGAAGAGGGTCAATGATGTATATCTATTTACATCATTTTGTCCAATTACGTCTACCTGCAGACGCATATTAAAATAATTACCTGGCAGAATATTCCTTGCCCCCGCTAACCCCAGAAACCTTTTAAGCACTGGGTGATCCAAATCGCCTGAACTCAGGACTTTGCTGCTGCTGCTACCACTTGAAAAGAAGGGATAGGACTCCCCGGAAAAGAGGCTGTTGGCCGGATCCAAACTGCCAAGTCAACATGACCCGCAGCTGAACATGACATTTGGGCATGTGCCTGACATCCTCATTTCTAAGATCACGCCTGGTTTCCAGCAGGCCAGTCTCCCTTCCTTTCGTGCTCTGGGAGGGAAGAGCAACAGGCGGGAGCGCGGGCTTCCCCAGTCCCTCTGCTCGGGTCCTGCAATTCTGCTCGCCCTCTGTCCCGCCCAGGGCCGCGCGGACACGCACTCCCTGCGCAAGGGGTCCGCTCCAGCTTCCCCACGTGAGCGATGGCGATTCGTTTCTCTTTTCCTCGTGCATCCGTGGCGCTCAGTATCTCCGAAGCAGGACCCTTGTCACTGAGTTTGTGATGGTACCCTTGAGAATACAAACACGTATTATCAAGTTATCCGAGTGAAGTTGCCGGTGTATGTAAAGTCCTAGAGAGGACCATTTCTTTCTTATACCGGTGTCCACAGTACCTAGCACTCGGCTTGGCACTGGGTCTCGAACGTATCAAAGTAGAAAGGACTGCAGGAGTGCGCAGAATGGTGTAGAAAGCGGGAGCCAAGAAAGGCAGGAGGCCTCGGAGGGCAGGGAGTGCGCGCCCCCGCCGCCCGGGGGCGGTGTGGAGGGCGCGCGGGCCGAAGCCGCGCTCCACCGCCCGGTTCCCTATAGACGGCGCTTCTCCCCAGCCGGACCTCTCGGCAGACACGCGGGACGCGGAGCCGGCCGCAGCTCCCGCATCGCCCGAGACCAGAGGGCGGGGGCCTCGGGCCGGACCCTCGGGGCCCGGGCAGGTGCAGCCGTCCCACCCTCGGCCTCCTCCTCCTCCAGACTCACGGGGGCCGCACCATGCCTCCCGGCGTGGAGGCTCTGGACCTGCCGGCGTGGAACGGAGCCTCGGGCCGGTCCTGGGGGCCCCGCGGCAGGTCAGTACCGCCGAGGCGCCCGGCTCCGCCCCGCGCATTCCACGGTCCCTCCCCGGGGGGCCCCACCGCCGCCCTCGCCCCGGGCTGCTCTCCTCCGGGGGTCTTCTGGCGGCCGCACCTCCGCTCCACTTCCCGGCGCCCCCGCCGGCCTCCGCTTCGCTGCCTCCCGCCCCCGGGGCTCCGAGAGGCCCGCCGGCTTACACGTGGGAAAAGTCCCCCAGGGCCCGAGTTGAGAAGTCCTCCGCCAGCTCCCCAGCCCGTCCAGCCCCGGCCGGAGGCGACGCGGCGGAGGAGGTGGCTCGGAGGCGGGGCGGGAACGCCCGGGCCACGCGCCCCTGGGCTCCCGGCGCGCACTTGAGCCCTGCAGTCCGGCCGCAGACGCTGCCCCAGCGGCGCCCGCCGTCCCCACCCCCGGGCCCGGGTCTGCGCTCCCCGGGAGGCTGCGGGAAGGGTAAGAGGTGGGAGCCCGCCTGGAAGGCTCCGACTTTAGGGGAGGCGTGCCCGGGAAGGACGAGATGCGTGTGCACTGAGCGGCTTTTCCTGCTCGCAATCCCGAACGAAAGCTGTGGAAAGTTTGGAAGGAGGGGAGGTATGGCCCCGCAGCCTTATCGGTTTCCCCTGGCCGGTAGCCGGAGACAGGATCAGGTGTTTTCAGGCTAACCGTCAGGTGAGGCGCCTGAGCTGTGTCTTTCAGGATGTCAGATTGTGCAGGAACTCTCATCAAGGGGATGATGCCTTTACTGTTCTAAACTAGAGCTTTCTTGGGGCCTTGGGAGTGCTTATGTTAACTGCTTGCAGTTGGTTAAATGAGGCTGGGCTTTGCCTTCCGGAACAAACAGGCCTTTCCTCAGGTGGGAGGTTATAGTGTGGTTAACCCCCATTCCTCTTCCTTTATGAAAAGGCGTACAGTTCAGGCGGATGATGCTGCCAAGGGGCCCCACTTCCGTGGTCAGAGCTGCAACCACCCAGCTGCGCAGCCTAGCCCGGCGGTGGGTGGGGGGGGCGGTAGGGAGGGTGAGTACAAATAGGCTTCGGCTCCCCCTCCTCTGTTCACAAAACAAATATAGGGATGGGCCAGTTAATTTTTCTTAAAATAGTGTAGAGACGCTCCTGCTTTCCTGCGTGGCATTCTCGGTATTATAAACGGACTTACTGCTAGCAAGGAAAGCCAGAATTCAGGAGGAGCATTTACTTGGTCTCTGGTGGCCGTCCAGATAAGTAATTCCAAGCAAGCGTGCCATATACTTTTCTAGACTTTTGAAAGGTCAGTTTTGAATTAGAAGACATAACCTTGGTACAACTTTTTTGACAACTGGATACTTGTCAGTGTTAGACTAAAAATGACCATCTCTTTTAATGCTAGGTGTCTATTTTTGATGGGACAGATGGGCAGAAATTATACATTTCTTCCATCTGCTTTAGCTCTAAAACCCTGTCTGGAAAGGGAGAGCAAATGGACTCTGGCTTTATTTATGGTGTTCTGCTTGGACTGATAAACAGGCTTGGGCTTATGGCAGGTGTGGTCTATGTCTATAATCTTTCTCTTTTTTTAATCTTTATGCCAGTATTTTTCTTAACCTATTTCCTCCAGGACTTAACCATTTGTATCCTCTCCAGGGGGTATCTCCGGAGGCTCCCATTCTTACAGTGCGGGACACATACTTGGCTGTACCCACTAAGAGCTTTTGAAGAGACTCAGATTTGATATATGTGAAACAAGATTGTATCATTGTAAACTGAGAATGGAAGAAGGGGTCATTAAGAGAGAGGTGGGAGAAGTTGTCTAGAGCATCAGGATAGGAATTGTGATTTTTTTTTAAAGATTTTATTTATTTTTTAATTTATCTATTAGAGAGAGAGAGAGATCACAAGTAGGGGCAGGGGGTTCGGGGGAAGCAGGCTCGCTCAGCAGAGAGCTCATGCGGGGCTCGGTCCCAGGACTTTGAGATCATGACGTGAGCCGAAGGCAGAGGCTTAGCCCACTGAGCCACCCAGGTGCCCCAGGAATTCTGATGTTTTATGTTGAAGGAACCAGCTACCTCCTTCTCCGAAGAGGTGGGGTGTGGGCTTCACACTTTCAGGAACTGCTTACCTCCTCTGTGATGTGCTAACCAAATAGCCCAAGTTTGGGGGAATCTGGTAGCTTCTTCCTTTTGAGTCAGCAGTCTCAAGATTTTAGCTCATCTTCCTCTTCATACTTTGAGTCAAACTCCCATGACTGTAAACTTGGCTTTCTCCTGGAGCAAACCTCCCCTAAACCACGTTCGGTGGCCTGGACCCTTTAAAAGCACCATGTTCCACTCTTCGCCTGACTATTCCCATGCAGAGGTCAACATAATGGTGCCGATTTTATTTAATTTCCTGTCTTTAAAAATCGGTAAATCCTGGTGAAGTATTCGAGGAGGCCGTGTTCTTCTCTCACAAGGAGGAGCATATCAAAAGTGGCGTTTTTAACAACAGAATAATAAATATAAAATCTCCTAATGAAGCAAGGAGGAAGCGTAGGGAGACATTTCGAACAGGGTGGCAGAGAATAGAGAACTGAAAGTCAGGAATGATCATATTCACAAGCTGAGCTCTTCAGGCTCAGTCTCTATCAGTGAAGTGAAACCCAGGATAAGACAAACCTCAAAGCTTAGTGGGAAAACAGGTGGCTTCTTGTGGCTACAACTTTCAAAGTAAAATCAGTGGCCAAAAGAAACCTTTTTGGCCAGGAAAGTTAGAAGTGGGATCTTCCCTGAGGCTGGGCTGTTCTTAGCAGAGCCCAGGAGTCTAGGTTCCGTGCCAGTTCTGAAGAATGAGATCACCCTTCAGGGAGCTCCTACCTCATGTGTTGTGAGCTTCATAGAGAAATTTTATTTCCAGACTTCATTCTTTTGTTTTGTTTTCAGACTTCATTCTTTTTTACTCAGACTGCAATATTCTTTTCAGGGACAAATGTTTAAAGCCAGGTTTGGGTTGGTTGGTTGGTTTGCTTTGGTAATCATCTGGGGGGCTTTCTTCCCATTTTCCTTAGCCTACCCCTAGCTGAGCTTTCTACACTGTTTCCATCTTGGGTCTCTGCCTCCTTCCCACCGCACCGCCCCCCCCCAGTCCCCAGGTGACAAGACAGCTTTGGGGGGGAGAGGTGTGCCAATATTCCTGTCCCCTCAGTGGAGAGATGGCTTCCTTTCTTCTTTGAAGGTGATCTCCCCTTGAATACATCTGGTGTTTCAGCCTAAAGCATCGGTCAGGCAATAATTGGTGACTGGTGAAGCTAAAGGTTCTGAAATACTGTTCTTGCTATAATTCCGGGAGACCCATAATTTGAGTGGTGGGCTTAAAAAAATCATGTCACCTGTGGCGACTAGAGGGAATTGTTAGAGATAGGGTGAATCTAGGGATTCCCCAACTGACACCGTGGTGGATTTGCCTGAAAGTAAGGTAAACTCATTCAGTGGTTGGAGGAGAAAATGATTATGGCTTTGTGGCTTTTAGTTTTACTTTTCCTTAGGAGTAGGCATCAGCATGACCCTGTTAAACTGGGCACTTACCGATACGTTAGAGAAAGCAAGATGTAAAGAATGCCGTAATTCCAGTCATTTTCTCAAGCTTCAAGCTTTTTTTGTTTTGTTTTGTTTTTGTTTTGTTTGTTTGTTTGAGTGGGAGAGATGGAGAGAGAGGATGGGCAGAGGGAGAGAGAGAAAGAATTTTAGGCAGGCTCCATGCCCAGTGCAGAGCCTACGTGGGGCTTGATCTCAAGACCCTGAGATCATGACCTGAGCAGAGATCAAGAGTCAGAGGCTTAACTGAGCCAGCCAGGTGCCCCATCTTCTCCAGCTTTAAGTGCTTTGGGAAGCCTGTGTTGCTGAGAAATGGAGTTTTGCTTTACTTATCTCTGACCTAGAGAGCTGATTGGTCAGGATGTTTTCAAGGGGGGTGACTTGTTCAGAACAAGCACTTTTAAAATGTGCAGCCCCTAGTTCTGCTTTTCTGCTGCCCAGAGGCAGCAAGGTGGTGATGGGAGATGATTTTATAGGAACTTGGTGGCATGGTTGGTTATGTCTAGGGAAATTCCTGAAAGTTGTAGCATGCACATTTTTTTTTTAAGGTTTTTCATTCATTTGACAGAGAGAAAGAGATCACAAGCAGGCAGAGAGGCAGGCAGAGGGAGGGGGGGAAGCAGGCACCCCGGCCGAGCAGGAAGCCCGATGCGGGGCTCGATCCCAGGACCCTGAGATCATGACCCGAGCCAAAGGCAGAGGCTTTAACCCACTGAGCCACCCAGGCGCCCAGCATGCACATTTTTTATGAGTAGCTCTAGTGGAAAATGAAAAGCCCTTCAGTCTTTCTTCCTGGTGCTTCTCAGGATTAGAATGAGCACATCATTTATGTTCTGAGAGATATGCTTAGAGGGTAACCAAGGTTTCTTTCTTTGATTTTCTTTTCCTTTTTTTTTGCTCCTTGACTTCCTTTAATTAGGGCATAACTACCCCAGAGCCTCAGCTGTTTGAATCTCTCTCTCTTTCTCTTTCTCTTTCTCCCTCCCTCCCTCCCTCTCCCTCCCTCTCTCTCTCTCAGCAGCTCAGCAAATCATGACAAAATCAGTTCATTGTAGGAATTAGAGTAGAAGAAAAAACCCAATGTGGGTTGTTGGGATTGTTCTAAAGTCTTCCATCTGCCATATTGCCCTGTGACACCCCCCACCCCCAAAACACTGAAGTTCAGTCTCTGCATGACTTCCCCACTTTCTCCCTCTCCCATGAATGCTGGGCAGAGAAATACTGGATTACATGTCTTATTAGATCCTTTTTGGTGTAGCTTATTTTAAGTCATAATGGTAACTCAAGAATCTGTATGTCAGTCACCCAAAATCAAGAAAATGTGGAAAACTTGAAGAAAATTAAGATTACATATAACATGACTTCACCAGATTACCAAGATTTTTTTTTTTTTCTGGTTTATGCACTTCCAGACTTTTAAGATGTCTACGTACAGATTTAACGTCAACACTTTTGGAAAGATGGAACCTCAATATATTTGCTTTGTAACTTAAAAAAAAAAAAATTAACAACATGCGTAGACATCTTTAGGCCAGTACAAAGTTGTCAGTAGGGTTACAATGAACATTTTTGTAGCCATCGTTCTGACTGGTGCTTGTTCTGAAAAACTCACACCCCCTTTGAAAACACATCTTGTTTTTCGTTATGCCACATTTGTGGCATAAATCCATAGAAGTTTGATTCCTAGATCACAGTTACTGTCCCAAGTGCCCTTCAGAAACTTACATTTCCATCAATAGAGTTTTGTTCTCATTTTTGATAAATAAAACTTAAGATAGATTTTCACCAATTTGACTGTTAGTCCATTTTTGTTGTTAAATGTTCGCGGTCCTATTCAGATCCTCTAGCTGTTATTACAATGGGTTGTCTTTTTCTTTTTTCTTTCTTTTTTTTTTTAAGATTTTATTTATTTATTTGACAGAGAAAGATCAGAAGTGGGCAAAGAGGCAGGCAGAGAGAGAGGAGGAAGCAGGCTCCCCGCTGAGCAGAGAGCCCGATGCGGGGCTCCATATCAGGACCCTGAGATCATGACCTGAGCTGAAGGCAGAGGCTTTAACCCACTGAGCCACCCAGGCATCCCTGGGTTGTCTTTTTCTTACTAATAGCTGAGCGCTCTCTATGGAGAGTAAGTCGTAAGCTTTTCTGCCTATTTAAATATATTGCAGACCTTTTCCCCATTCTGTCCATTAACTTCTTGAAATCATAGATTTGTGTTAAGATCTGTCAGTCTTCTTCATTGGCTTGTAAATTTCATCATCTTTAGAAAACCATGTCAAATCCTGTTTTAAAAAGGTCTATCATATGCTCCAACCGATTTTATTTTTTATTAATGTGTCTTAGTTTTACTTTTGCATTTGGTTTCAAGGAGGACACTCATTTTCTCTCTACCCAATGGATTGTGAGTTTTCATGATAACTCATGGAATCATTCATTCTTTGGAAAGACTTTAGGAATATTAATTAAAACAAAATAGGGTTTCTGTCAGCAAACCAAGCAACTCAATTACCTAAAACTCTCTAATGTATCTTGGCTAAGCAAGCATTTTCAGTATGTTTTTAATTCCTACCCGTGTTTTAGACTTTGCATTCTTGTTATTGTATTGTTTTTATATTTGTTGCTGTTGCTGGCATTATTATTAGTTCACTTTATCAGGTCCTGGCCAAGGAAATGTTCTCGTTATCAGGGTTGTTGTCTCCCTCATTGACCCATTTCTTCCCAAAAAATATTCATTGAACACCTCTTATGTGTTAGGTGCTCTGCTGCACGCTGGGGATACAGTGATGAGCAAGACCGGGCCTTACTGCAGTTCTCTTGTAGGGAAGACCAATAAAGATTGTGATCTCAGTTATACAGAAAATTCAGTGGTGGGAGAGGCAGTGGGGAGCCAGGCGTGCAGAGAGCTGGGGGCCGAGCAGAAGGAGGGGCGAAACAGCAAATGCAAATGTCCAGGTCAGGGACTTTTCCAGGGCTAGGAAGGAGGCCAGTGGGGTAGTGAGGAAGGGGAAGGGTGGGTGTGGGAAGGAGCAGGCAGGAAACTTTTAGGCAATGTTGGGGGTAGGGGGCTGGATTTTAGTCTGAGAGCTGGGGAAAGCCACTAAGGAGTTTTCAGCAGTGAAATGATATCTGACTTGGGCTTTTAACATTACCCCTCTGGCTAACATGTGGCAAAGTGGGAGGCCGTTGAGGTTGTCAGGCGAGAGGTGACAGAGCGTGGACCAGAGAGGCTGCAGTGGATAGAGAGAGGGATGGGGACCCATCCATGATGTGCTTTGAAGGAAGACTTGATCGATTGGATGTGAGGATTGAGGAAAAGGAGGAGGCAAAGTAGGGCTCTGGAGCACAAGTTCCTACACTCCCCTGCCCATTAGAATCACCTGAAAATCTTATCAAAAATCTTGATGCTCAGCTCATAACGGGGCCCCAATTAAATCAGAATGTCTAGGGGCTGGAAGCCAGGCACTGAAACCTTTAAAAGTCCCCAGGTGCTTCTACTGTGTAGCCAAGGCGGAGAACCGCTGACAGAGGAAGTGATTACAGCCGAAACATCTGGCTGGATGTGTGCAATCACCGAATGGAGCAGATGGGTGGAGAAAGGGGTGGGGAGTTGGTTGAAAAATCTATTAGACATGTGGGTGGAGTGTCAAGGAAGAGGTTGGATAAGGGAGTCTGTTCAAGAGAGATTTGCTGGAGTGGCAAATATGAAAAGTCCTCATCATGTGGGTAGTGTTTAAAGCCACAGGACTGGGCAAAGTCTTCTAGAAGGGAGGACGGAGGACGGGGCATGGAGGAGCCCTGGGCTGTGTCCTGAGGCACTCTGGCAACTGAATTCAGATGGAAGAGGAGCCAGCAGAGGAGACCAGGAAATGCCTAGTGAGGTAGGCAGAAAAACCAGGGGAGTGGGGTGTCCTAGAGGCAGAGAGAAGAGGTTGTCCCAGGGAATGGAGTGGTCAGCTGTGTCATGTGCTGCCAAGCCCCTAAGGTGCAGCCTGAGATGTGGCAATGGGAATCCGCAGCAGGAAAGGGTTCCCCTTGAGCAGTCCCACTGGGGTAGAACAAATGGAAACCAAGGGTTTGCTCTAGACAATCAGAAGCCCAGAGAGAGCCTGACCAAAGTAAATGTTGGATTTGTTCCATCAGATGGCTTTACCTGTTTTTTCCTTCTCATTTTGATAACATGACTGAATTCATGGACTCTGATGCTATTGTCTGCTAAATACCACACATTTTTTTTAAAGATTTTATTTATTTATTTGACAGAGAGAGAGATCCCAAGTAGGCAGAGAGGCAGGCGGGGGTGGGGGGAAGCAGTCTCCCTGCTGTGCAGAGAGCCCGATGCAGGGCTTGATCCCAGGACCGTGAGGTCATGACGCGAGTGGAAGGCAGAGGCTTTAACCCACTGAGCCACCCACGCGCCCCAATGCCACACATTTCTAAATAGGAGAAAGTGTATCTGAAATACTAGTTTATTTGCCCATAACATTTTTTTTTTTCTTCATTCCTTACCATCTTACAGGCCATGGTTCCTTAAGAAATATTTAATTCTGGGATCAGGAAGGAATACTGGGTCAGTAACTTGGATTCTTTGGGGGCAGGTTGCAACTTTAGGGGCCCTTGGTTGCCTCATTCATAAAATAAGGAGACAGAAACCATAATCTCTAAGGCAGAGGATTTCAAACTGGGTGCACAGTAGAATAACCTGGGGAGCTTTTTAAAAGCCCCCACCCCCCAGATCCCCAGGCTGCACCCACACCAATGAGGCCAGAATCTCTGGGAGCGGAAGCTGGGCTTCCATGGTTCTCAGGTACCCCAGGTGACCCTGTGTGCAGCCTAGTTGATGAACAGTGGCCCTGTGTTTTTGTCTAGATCTTATATTGAATTACCCTATTCTTGGGTATTAATATATTCCCTACCCTCAACAAAATCAGGAAGAAGGGAGGAATGGATACTGGGCAGGCAGTTAGCAATGTCTATCAAGGGAGGGCTCAAAACTTACCTCCCGGATATAAGATATAAGAGCTATATCCTTTCACAGGAAGGGATTGATGGATACTCGCGATAAAAATGAGGGAACAAAGTCAGTCCAGGAAATGCGGAATCCAATTTGGGAAGAAGGTGAAGGGAGTTCCCAAATCGATGGCCCTTAATACACACAACCAGT
>CM053606.1:61207352-61245295 GCA_028646535.1 Procyon lotor | reverse complement strand
CCGTCAGTCCGGGTAATTTTAGCACATTAAAAACTTAAAAGATTTTAGGGGTGCCTGGGTGGCTCATTGGGTTAAGCCTCTGCCTTCGGCTCAGGTCATGATCTCAGGGTCCTGGGATGGAGCCCCCCCATAGGGCTCTGCTCAGCAGGGAGCCTGCTTCCCCTTCTCTCTGCCTGCCTCTCTGCCTACTTGTGATCTGTCAAATAAATAAAATCTTTTTTAAAAAATTAAAAAAATAAAAAATAAAAACTTAAGATTTCCAAGGGTGGGAAAGTGTCAAAAGATGAGGGCTCACAGCTCGTGCCTTCGAGGGGCTCCCCTGCTAAGAGTAGGCAGGGCATAACCTAGACACATAATGCCCTGTGGTACAGCTAGGGGGCACTGTGTGAGGAGAGCGACCCTCAGAACTAGGGCCTGAAGGAGGGAGGAGTCATTGCCCCCGAGAGGAGAAAGGGGAGGATTGACTCAGGGAACAGAGAAGAAATACAGTGTGCAGCCTGGGCAACAGCTGGGGAGGCACGTCTACGAAGTGCTGAAGGGCCCCTGGGGTCTTTTCCACACTTCAAACTAGTACAGGTCATCACTTGAAACCAGGAAAACACTTCATGCCGCAATGACAGGATCTGGTCTGTGTTCCTTAAAGGTAACCAGGGCCCTTGAAGATCTGGAATGCGTAAAACCTAGGGGCAGGGAGGTCAGGGAGAAGGGAGTGCAGGAGCGCGGGGTTGCAAGAAATCCTGGAGAGACCAGGAGGAGGAGGAAGCGGAGATGAAGATAAGTCTGGGTAGGGACAGACACACCTAGGGCACTCTGTTTTCGGTGAGGCCAGTCTGAGGTGCTGGGGAGAAATGCTGCGATGAGGCAGTTAGTGGGAGGTTCAGGAGCTGAGTATGCACAGTGGGGAACCCTAATGGAACCCCACAGGCAGCCATCCCGGCTTGAACTGGTTGACAAACTATTGCCATGGCAACTAACAACAAACAGCAGGTGCTTAATAAAGGGATGTCTCCAGGGCCAGAGGGTCAAGCATTACTGGAATGTGAGAGCTTCTATCTAAGGAACAAAAATGACCCAAAAGGCCGAAGACAATGCACTTCTCAAACACAGACTGGACACCGTAGTGTAGAGTTTTGAACCTGATTCTATCCCCGAGCATGAGGCGCACAGAGTCCTCCTCCTGAAGAACATCTACAAGGCGCCTCCACTCAAAGGTGGTGGTCCTATTTCACGTGTCACAAGGCAAAACCTCCCACCCCGACCTGGAAATTGGCCTTTCCCTCTAATTCCCTATTTCTGTCAGTGACTTCAGACTCCTATCAAAGAAACATTTACTCCAAAATAATCAAGTACTTAACACTATGGGTCGAATTGATTAGTCTCCCCCTGTCTTCAATCTTCTAAGGTCTGTCTGTTCCTAGGATGTTTTTCTGATCTGCTCCTACGTCAGCACCTACACCTGGATTATTATGGAAACCTCCAAGCAAGTCTTTACTCCAGCCCCTTCATTCTGCAGTCCAAACTTCAGGAAAATCTAAACTTCATTGAACATAGCCTTCGAGTCATTTCCCTTGCTTAAGGATGTACAAAGCTAGGATGCAAAGTGAAAATCCCAACCAAGGAGGTTGGGATACGTTTCCTCTTCATGTGGCCTCTTCCCCTCTGCTCATTGTCAATATCAGCGTCCTGTTCCTGTCTGTGCCCACACATCAGGCCACTTCTTTCTCTTTTCCTCATGGATGTGTTCTCTTCACCTGATGGGATGTCTTCCTCCCCCTCCTCCTTTCCCACCCCATCCATGTGTCCCATTAAGCCAACATTGAAGGGCTACTTCAAAGTCCACTTCAATCCAGAAGGGGATTGAATCCTGGTAGCTCTAGTCCCCTCCCTGGATCAGTAAGAACCACTGAGGAAACCACTAGCTTGTCTTCTAATTGGTTTACATGCTTCTGCATACCCCAACTAGATAACGCACGCCATGTCCTCACCTTCCTCCTCCATGACTGAACCCACAGGGTAAAGCCTGAGACCAAGGGACAGTACACAAATGTAGCCCCAACAGAGATCATGCCCATGCCTTCAGCACATCAGCAACAACTCTGAAAAGCTCTAAAGTCGGTCTCCCCTAGAGATTTGGAGGAAATATCCACGGGAGCGTCTACTTAACAATATGCAGATTATTTAACAGTAAGACGGGCAGTTCTCAGAGTAAATATTTTCTGTCCCTCCCAGCCTTAAGACAATGAAATCAAAGCTCGTTTCTATGGATGTGAATTACAACTCTGCGGGCACCATTAATAATTCTTCTGGAATCTGGTCAAGTCCTTTCTTTAGTTTCAGGGACCCGTAACAGTCTGTGTTTCGGGTTCCAAAAAGGCAGATAGGCACCTAGTGAGTACGTATCCAATTCATTCCTCTCTCATGCAGTTACTTGTATCAGCCTAAATGTGACACCTGCCGCAATGTTAATGTTATTCACAACCATTGTAAGTCCCTGTCCTCTGTGCACATGAGATTTATTTTAACCCACCAGAAATTTAAGAGACACCCAATAAAGTAAATGGTACACAACTTGCCATTTTGTACAAGAAGTGTCTATGAACCACACAGTCAGTTTTGGTGGCCAAAATCCACAGTAGGAGTGAACTTTAATAATACCCAAAGTAAGGGGGAAAAGAGCCTCATGGGCTTCTGGTCTAGAAGTACTACATTTAGAGGGAACCGCAATGGTTCTTAGGAGGTTGTAAGCCTCTAAAAAGCAGGTGCTACTATCTCTCTGTTTTTTGTTCATTAAAAACCTTGCTGAGCCTCTACCACATTCTACGCGCCACGCTGGACATGGGGAATGCAAAGAGCAAGGAGTCATAGTTCCTCAGCAAACTCAGTCTAGAAGAACCCGACAGGACTTGGTGTACACTTACAATAATAAACGGTTATTTCCATCAAGAGTTCCCCTAGGTTCTATGGGACCAGAGTGAGAACTCGAGCATTTGTTCCCCAATCACTTTGTGATTGAGGCACAAAGAATTTTCATTTCAATGAACACATAACCCATAGTGGCTTATTATGGAGAACGACATAAAAATTTGCCTCGAGAGCTGGTACTGAGAACCTCATGCAACACTGGGGTGAAATATTTTAGCTGGCTAACCGTCTTTTTTTTTTTTTTTTTAATAAGAGAGGAGCTTGGTTTACAATGAGAAGTCTTAAAAGCATGAGGATGTCATGTGAATTCTGCCCAACTTCTACCCAGACCATCAGCAAAGTCCAATGATTTTTCAACGGCTTGGTCTTGCCGTTTGTAAAATGAAGACAAGGTAAGACTGATTTATTCTTCACAGTGAAAAAGTCCTCTGGAAATGGAAGAGGCCCATTAGAATAATGTTCTTCCAACCCTCATCTTGAATTATTAAACACCAACAGTCTCTAGGCCTCTGTGCCCAGACATTTCGAAAGGGCACCATGCCAAAGTCCATTAGCGCTGGGATCGGTATTGGCAGGACACTGGTACCTTTACTCCCTTTCAGGTGAACCACCGAAATCCAATGTCTGACGGGAAAGTAGGAAGCTGAAAGATGGGAGTCCTGCTGCCAATCAAACCGTGGTATGAATCTAGTTTTCCTGATACCTCCTCTTAGAATGTTGCTTTTTTTTTTTTTTTTAAGGTTTTATTTATTTACTTGACAGAGGGAGACACAGCAAGAGAGGGAACACAGGCAGAGGGAGTGGGAGAGGGGGAAGCAGGCTCCCCGCCAAGCAGGGAGCCCCATATGAGGCTCTATCCTAGGACCTGGGATCATGACCTGAGCCGAAGGCAGACACTTAACGACTGAGCCACCCAGGCGCCCCTTAGAGTGTTTTGTTTAAAGGAAGAGTTCGCTTCCACACCCAAGGTTGCTATCCTTTAGAAATCCTAGAAAATGCTTGCCGTGGTGCCTGGCTTTTTAAGACCTCAGGTCATTCTGCAGGTCTTTTGATTCAAAAGATGCTGACAGAATCTAAAAATTCTGATGGTTTGGATTAATTCACAGGGGAAGGGGTGCAGGGGCAGTCCACATTTTAAACTTCAGAGTCCAAGAAGCAGCAGCAGGAAAATAGAGAAGAAACGCACAAAAGTCCCAGAACCAGACTGAAGGTGTTCGGCCTCCACTGACTAAGGCATCCGCTGCATTAATTTGACTATGCATTGCCCCAATATATCAGTCCGGCTAGAGATGAGAGATGCCATCAACAGACCAGCCATGCAGCCCTGGGGACAGCCCTTATCACTCTGCTCCTCCAGGGGAGAGACAGACGGCTGGCACCGAGCGGGAGCTACAACTCAAGAGGTGCCACGTACAAAGCGGCAGCCACTAGCTACATGTGACCACTGAGCGTCTGATGGGCAGCGGCCAGTCCACGCTGAGAGCTGCTACCAGAAGATACACACCAGACTCCCGAGCACCAAAGAAAAGGGGGGAATGGAGAGTCTCTCGATGTTTTATACTGAGTACCTGCTAAAGCAATACATTAATATTTTGGATATACTGGATTAAATAAACACATCATTTAAATCGCTTCTTCTCTTTCTTTTCTTAATGTGGCTCCTAGAAAATGGGAAAGGACACACGTGGCTCTCCTCTGGAGCTCTTGTATTTATATTCCAGTGTTGTCCAGAGCACCCCAATCTCACCTGGATTCTGAAAAGGACAGAACCAACGTATGGAAACACCTTCAGACCCACAAAACGAGCAACACCGTTTTCTGCAAGGTTGACATGTTGAGGGAAACAGGACTGATTACACAGCTCTCCTCTCACAGTTGATCTATTCACAGATCAAACTAAATGCTTGTTTGTGAGGATCTGTTTTAGATAATACCAAGGAAACCCCTGCAGGGTATTGATCAAAGCAGATGTATTGGGGTCAGACAAACCTGGGTGTAAATCCTATCTCTGCTGTTTACTGGCTGTGTAATCCCGAGAAAACTATCTAACATATTAAGAACCCTATTTTTGGTAAAAGAAATACAGTATTTCCCCACAGGGGAAGGTTGCCCGGCTGCCGGGAGGATTGACAGAGCAAGAGGTAGAAAACTTGGGCACTACATCTGTTAGCATATAGTGCTCGAGAATGGTAGCTCTCTTAAAGCTACCATTTTTACACTCAGGTAAAATTCAAGCAACGTTATCTGATCACCTTCCGGAATAATGATTGGGTAGGGGAGACAGAGGGCAAAGGAGACAGAAGCACTCATCCTGAGTCCTTGTAGCCAGTGAATTGGAGAGTCTTAGGCTCGGTATTTATGCCACGCGGTGCAACACTGCCCTCTAGTGACAAAAATGTGGAGACGCATTCAGAGTGGGAGGCAAGCAGGGAGGAAAAATGTCAATTTTCCTGGGCACTAAGACGGTAAGTTCTTCAGATCACAGAGATTATATCAAAGCACAATTTTTACTCATGAGTCACCTTTAAAGCAGTGGCATGGAAATGGAAGAGCAATAAGATTATCAAGATTTACTATTAACCCAAGGATTGTCACTTTGTTAATTATACAGTTGCTCAAATAGGAAAACAGCAATTCTCTTTGGACATGTTAAATGTAACACTTACAGACCAGAAAACCTGCCTGTGTGTCAAGTTACTCGGATTTGTTTTAGTATGAGAACACGGAGAGCTGGAACCTTGCGGACTGCTCGCTTTCCGTGAGTCGTCTGCAGACCAGATTTGATTATATGTTTTGCTTTGTGCAACTATCAAGGTCAAAACTTAAGGTTGAGCTGGTCTATAAGCTTCGACACCATTCTTTGCACGTTTACCTCTTTTCTCCTTACAGAGAACCTAAGGCAAGACAACAGGCCCTCGGGCCATAGGGATTAAATAAGACAGCCACGCTTAGCATAGTACCTAACATACGAGCATCAAGTAACGATGGTTATTACTGTTCACCGTGTTGCTTCTGCAGCTCCAGCTGCCCGAGGCCCACGGAAGAAAATGATAAGATGCAGTGATTCCTTTCACTTTTTTTGGGTTTGAAAACAAGGCCTACCGAATTCCATTTCCTGAGGCATCTATCAATCAAATTTATCGTCTTAAAACAAGAACATCTGAACATAACTTTGATGTCCCTGAGATGCTGCTGCTGGCCGAAGCCCAGTGACAGTCGAGAATTCAGATACTGATCTTTAATAAAGCATGAAGATGACACTGTAATCCAAACCACCTGCAAAGATGACGCATGTTATCATTGTAATCACAGACCTAAGATGGTCCTTCGGGGCAGCCTCTGTCTACCTTCATTCTCCTCAATTAATGCGGATAAAAACCCTAACACTTCGGGTGAGAAGGATACTGTAATCATTTTCCTCGCTTAATTTTCATTTTTAATACAGCGACCTCGTCTCCAGACAGTTCTCAGCTGGTGATCGGCTGGGCTACTATGTGCCCCCTGAAGCCGGTCCCAGACTACTAGGAAATGTATCCTCTCCTTCCAGCTCTATAGTTCTGGGTTCCATACCCTGAAGTTACGCAATGTCCTGAAAAGGCAAAGAAAACCGACGCGAAGGTACGTCTTACTGATGTCAAGGGCACCTGCTGGAGCCAAGTGGGAAGGAAGCAGGGCGGCGCAGGGGCCCCTCTTGGAAGGGCCCTGAGTGCCTGAGGTGCAGCAGGAAGAATCCGGGCTACACACCTTGTCGTGGTACGGTCCTAAGACAATCCAGCCACAGAACGTGTAGCCCAGGTAGATCATACCAGCACAAGCGCAGAAGCGAAGGACTTTGGGCAGTGAGGCTTGCATTGTTAAAATGAGCACCTGAAATAAAAATGAGGGAAATTAAACAGTGGCTTACTAGGACCCAGTGAAGAAATGAGTCTCAGTCCCCGTGCCCTACCCAAGGCCACCTGCTTACATTATATGCTTGGAAGTACCCCAGGTATCTGATGACGCCAACCCAGACCAAGAGTGTAGATGTTCCGAGCAAGATGCTGCACAGGTCGTAATTTGTGAGGTTCTAAGGAATGAAAAAATAGACGTGAGCAAAACATTCCGCTCCACTCAGCTTATTAATCTCACTTTAAATGGAAAAGAATGGACTTGGGAAAGAATGGACGGCCTGCCTCTCTCAGGTGACACCAAGGGCTATAAACTGAAGAAGAAAATAGCCCAATTCCAAATGGGTTTTTCATTTCCTCTATGTATTTGAATTGGTTGAATTGAGTTTCTGTCCAAACAACATCCTGAAAGAGAAACGGCCTTGACTACTGACCTAGGCATTAAAGAATTTAAAGTCATAGTGCTTGGTAAATACCAAACAATACTACCGGGCTATTTTTGAAAGAAAGCTCCAACAGGATTTGCTAACCCAGGGCCTGCTCTCAAGGACTTCTAGGTCTCACTGAGGAGACAAACACACAAAAACACAGCTCTAGCTTAATATGCTAAGTGCGACAAGAGCCACAACGCCCAGCTTGTCACATAGCGCTTTCCACGATGTGACTCCAGAATGGAGCTGGGCCTGGAGGACAGGCTGGGATGAGGCACTGCAGCCTTTGTCACCAAAGGCTGAACAAAGGCCCAAGACCAAGGGCGGGCAGGATGTCCTGGAGGGAATACTGATGGGTCCAGGAGAGCTAGGACAGGGAGGGAAGCAGAGCAAGAGGAGGAGGATCCCAGAGGCCACACTGAAGGGAGGCCACTTTATCCCAGTGAGGCAGAGAGGGTTTCGATACTTCGAGAAAAAGGAGTCTGACGGTGGTGCTGATGGATCTGAGGCATGGAAGGTGGAAGGCAGGAAAGCCAATGGGGAGACTGTTGTAGCATCCAGGCCAGAGAGGAAGATAGCCTGAGGGAGCCAGAGTAGTCAGAGTGGAGAGGAGGGAGGCACGGTGGGTGTCAGGAGGTAAAGGTGGTGAGACCCGCTGGCTGACAGCATAGAGGGGAAAAGAGACGGATGGAGGAGGAGGCAAGATGGGAGTCATGAGATTAAATCAACTAATAACCACAAGAAAGCTTCAGGTGCTTGGTGGTCACTCAACACTCCTGCCCTCACTCCCTTCCAAGAGCACCCATCTGTCCCAGAGGGTCCCTACTGGCTCCTGACACGACTGGTCCGTGGGCCCCACCCAAACCGCCAATCTTCTCAAACTTCAGTTCCTTTTCTGAGGGTGCTGCTGAGTCTCCTGGGGGAGACTCACAGGAATGTCACCTTCCACAGAACAATGGCTTTCTTTTGTTGCCTTGATGAGGAATGAAGTCAGAGGAAGCTTCAGTTACATGGATGTGAGAAAAGAGAAAACAAGAGACCCCAGATAGTCTCCATAAGGATTTTACATCTCAAAGCGCCTGGGGTCACCCAGAAGGATGGAAAGAATAGAAAATTAAAATGCATTGCCCCTCACCTTTGCTTTAATTTCCATTTTTAATATGGATCCAATTACTGTCATTAGGTCGCTGATAATCACCAAGACGTACCATCCATTGATGAACTCCCACTGGTCAGCATTACACACTCGTCGCTTGTACTTCTCCAGGAAGAAATTTAGAAATCTCTGCAGCAAACATTTTAAAAAGCATTTCTTACAAACCACACCGCCCTCTGGAAGGAGAAGACAGGTGCATAGTGCTCTTGCCTGTAAAGTGATACGGCATTACCCTTCCCAACTGGAGAGATCCACTTCAAGGGTGGTGGTTATGGCCCCCACTCTCTCCCATGACCTACCACAGCTATAAGTAAGCATTCCAGTACCTACTAAGCTAACTCACACATCAAAGGCTTATGCTCTAACGCCAAGAGACTCCTGTCATAATAGATAACACTCAGGACATTCCCAATATTTTACCCATCATCAACTCATTCAATCTGACAACCCTATGGATCAGGCCTACCTCCAGAAGAGGGAACTGAGACAGAGAGAGGCTAGGCCACAGTCTGGACCCAGCAGGCTGGCTCCAGAATGTGTGCTCCCAATGGTGGGAGTCAGTGGTGACTCCCAATGGTGGTCCCTAACTCTGGCAGACCCAGGACCCTGACCTTGGATTCAGAATGTCAAGAGGCTTGGGGGACAGGCAGGAGAAGTGGATATTCACAAAATAAGTCAACAAAGGTCAAGAATAAGAAAACTAGAGTGTAGGGGCGCCTGAGTTAAAGCCTCTGCCTTCGGCCCAGATCATGATCTCAGGGTTCTGGGATCGAGCCCACGTCGGGCTCTCTGCTCAAGCAGGGAGCCTGCTTCCCCTTTCCACTCTGCCTGCCTCTCTGCCTACTTGTGATCTCTCTCTGTGTCAAATAAATAAATAAAATCTTAAAAAAAAAAAAAAAAGAAAAGAGAAAGCTAGAGTGTAGCCTAATTTCTTGCTCCACAAATGGTATCCACAACAGATTACTTCCTATCTCCCCTGACCTCAGTCTGCCTTTACTCACATGCCACAAACCAGAATAAGATTTGTGGGAAGCTGAAGTATAAATTCACAAGTAAAAAGGTAAAATGAAACTCAGGAGAGAATTTTTAAACTATTTATAAAAATAGAATAAAGTATTTCATGCTTCATTATAACCCATTTACCATGCCTCTCTGTCAAAATGAACTCTGATTTGAAGACAAAAGATGAAACTCACACATGCTATTACTCTGTTCTTAGGATCACTCCTGAATTTAAAAGGGTCTCGTTTATTCTGGAAACATTCAAAAGCTTGAGAGTTCACCACTGTGCACTTGTGCCTAGTAGCTCAGTTTCAAGCAGGATAATTGTCTGATCCCACCTGACACGCCAGGAGCCTTTACTCACCCTCTACACCTCAGGTTGATTAATGCCTTATGGGGGGGAGGGGGGTGATCATTCAAAGGAATCCAATCTAGTTGAGAGATCTAGAAAGGGCAAGATGACCCAACGTCAAGGGTCCACTGTCTGGACAAACAGGGCGGCGGAGGCCAAGAAGGGAGGAAGAATCCTTGAATACACACTTACCTTGCGTAACCTGAGAGCTAGAACAATGGATCTTGTGCACAGAATAAGAGATGCCAAGCAAATCACAATGACAAATGCATCAAACACCAGGACATACTGAGTATTTTTCTGAACTGAGGAACAAAAACAGAATTCAAATGTTAAATTCGTATTACTTGGGAGTAATTTCCAAACAGAATGGTAGTCTGAAAAGAAGTTCAAATGATAAATGCTTAAACATCAGAAACAAATCACACTGCATTCATTCAGAAGTCTTTAAATAAGGTAAAACATTCTCTGATGTTAATAGTTGAACATTTAAAAATATATAAACTCTCTGCTAAATGTACTAAAAATATTTTCTATGGAATAGAACTCAATGGAAGGTGGTCCATTTAGGCTCTATTCAAAAGAGGCAAAACGGACATACTCTTGAGTTCTTTTTCATAAAAGCACAAACAGCAAGTTCTCCACCGATGAGGGAACAATTTAAAACCGTTCCCCAGAATCCCCACTTCTGCTTCTCAACCTTACTGTGTGCTTGCCCAGTAAATAGTGCCAATCCAATTAGCTGCTTCTGCACATGGAGCCAAGAGCCTCTTGGAATGGAAGTAAGGACAATAGCAATCAAATTTTGTGATGGAATTCACCGTAGCATGGGGGGATGTACTGGAGGAAGAAGCACCTGGAACCGCAGCCCGTCTGAGACCTGATGGCAGCATTCCTACCGCCTGGTCCCTGCTCATTCCTGCAGCTTCAGCACCTGCCACTCCTCTCTCCTCTCCTTCTCAACCCTGAGGCTACATTCTTCTTCCTCTGTCCCTGCTCCAACCAGGTTTGCTTACTCTCTTGCCTCAGGGACTTTGCAAGTGCCGATCCCTCTGCCTGGAGCAGGGCCCTTCCCACCGCTCAAGTTAGGTTCTTCTTTTTCAGCCTTGGGTTTCAGAGGAACTATTTTCCTCCTCAGAAGAGAATTCCCTAGATTCCCATCTGTATCAGCCCCCTCCTATAATCTTTCACAGCACTCTCCACAAGTACACACACCCACAGCTCTGTTTATCCCTCTCTGTTCCATGGCCACCGCCCTGTGACTACGTCTTCCAAGATGGCGCAGCAAAAGGCACAGAGACAGGGCAGAATAGGAAAGACACAGTCTCGGGAGCCTAAGGAGCTGGGTCTCCATTCTGCACTCACTCAATCTCAGTTCTGCACTCAGAAGCTGTGGACCCTCAGACGCCTCATCCAAAAAAAAAGGTAGGGGGGTAAAAAAAACCTTCATCACAAGGCAGTTGTGAGGATGAAACAAGTTCATATATGAAAACCCCTGGAACAGTCCCAGGGAAAGAACAGCATTTCTGGTGCTTTCTGGTGCTTCCTACTGGATATCACTCGGGGTCTATCTTCCCCACGAAAGGACTGCCCCTGGGAAGCAGGGACCGTATGTGTTTGTTCAACACTATGGCGTCTGTGCTTTCCTAATGTTCGGAATGCTTACAGAGGAATGCAGAGCCTCCGGCACATGAGAAAACTACTGAATGATCCAAGTTAGAACCCGTGAAGGTCTGAGCTCAGTTACATGCAGAGGGAGAGAAGCACAGAACTGTGAGACACCAAGAATCAACCTGGTCTCCAGAGGGACCTAAGCAAGAGAGAAGGACCATCCAAGAACAACTCCCGGTTTTCTGTCTCGAGTGAACTGAGCTCAGTCTGGACGTTCATGACAAGAAAGGATGACTTGACTTGGTGGCAGTCAAAGCCATGGGTGCGGACACAGCCACCAAGACCACAGAGGGGGAACAGGGACTAGGAAGGACTGGGGAAGCGGCAGCAGTGTGGGGAATTACGGGAGGAGCTGAGCTCAGGGAGTAGGTTGAGAAGGGCCATGGGAGAAGAGAATGGGGCTGAGGACAGGAGACCTTCAGGGGGGCACTCAGGGGGTTATAAAGTGGAGCACTCTACGGTGATACCTCTTCGAAAAAGGCCCTTAACAAAAAGACCACGTGTCCATGGATTTAATAACACTAGGGTGTGAGCTACAGTAGCTGGTCAGTCTGAGGGCAAAACAGCTCATCCTGGGGGTTATGAGCAGAGCCAGCTAGTAAATGTAGCTCACTGAGTGAATCTAGCCCTGTGAAGCTTCAGATGCCTCTACTACGAAACAGGGGCAACGGTGCCTTCTTCGTGGGCTGTCAGGAAATCAGATGAAATAATCCATGCCGAGTGCTTGTTAGAACAGCACCCAGCACCCAGCACCTAGCACTTAGGTTTACTTATAGCCATTTTATAATTATGAAGTTTAAGTTATCTTGAGATATCATCTGATGAGTAGGTAAGAAAACCATTTAACCAGAACCCAAAGACTGACTTTCTTTCTTTCCTTCCCATCTATCTGTCTGTCTGTCTGGAATGGGACAGAGGGAATAGGCACAGTTCTTGGGAAGATGGGACTGAAAACCTTAAGAAATGCAAGGACAGCAACTAGTACTTCCCTTTCTGACATACAAGCAGAACAAAATCTCTATGATTACTTGTACTGGGTCTTAGTTACAAATGGGGAAATAGGCCCATATCTAGAGGGATAAACCGCCCACCCTAACAGAGAAACAAGTATCATATTCTGGTTTTATTGTTGTTGTTGTTGTCAGATTAGCTTCACTTTTTTATTTTTTATTTTTTCTTTAATTCTATTTAGTTAACATATCATGTCATATTAGTTGCAGGTGTACGATATAGTGATTCAATACCCAGGGCTCAGCACAAGTGCCCTCCTTGATCCCCATCACCTATTTCACCTCCCCTCTGGCAACCGTCAGCTTGTTCTCTACACTGAAGAGTCCATTTCTTGGGGTACCTGGGTGGCACAGTCAGTTAAGTGTCCAACTCTCACTTTGTCCGAATCTCAGTTTCAACTCAGGTCATGATCTCAGGGTCATGAGATTGAGCCCTGAGTTGGCCTCCACACTCAGCGGGGAATCTGCTTAGGACTCTCTCTCCTTCTTCCTCTGCCCCCTCCCCCCACTCTCTCCCAAATAAGTAAATCTTAAAAAAAAAAAAAAAAAAAAGAGCCCGTTTTCTGGTTTCTCTCTCTCTCTCATATTCTAATTTTATCTACTGAGAAGAGTAGTTGGTGTGCTGCAAAAAAAGTATTTTATGAAGATTGCCATTGCTTTCTTACTCCACTGAATCTATATTCCTGCCACAGGAGCATTTCTTAAATTTTGGTTGTAAAACACTAATCCAGAGAGATGCGCGCAGACCTGGTTAGGGAAGTCCTACACACCACCCCTCCTCCCAGGTCCTGAGAAGTCCCATGTTAACTGCCACTGCCCACTTGAGGGACTCTAACCGAGGGCTTCCCCTGCTTGCTAACCACTCTTTCCCTGTGACACCTGGGAAATCACCCCTCAGTGGGGAATCCTGCCCACCAGTCCCTACTGGCTTCAGCCTCGCATGCCCACCTTCCTATGTTTATAAAATCCAGTTAAAGTGAAGATGAGAGGCACACTTGGGGATGGGTATTAGAAGTCACAAAAGGCCATGTGAGGCTTGTGTGTGAAGATGGACAATCCCTCATCATTCTTCCTGAGATAACATAGGTAATGAGAAGAGGAAGAGAAAAACCTCAGGGTAAGAGTATGGACTCGAAGGAGCCTCAGAACCTTCTGGAAATAGCACAAAGATCCCACCAGATGTCACCCTTGCTTGCCTTTTTCCCATTTCTCCCAAAGCCAGAGCAATCCATCCACCAGACAGCTTTCACAGACAGAAGGAAAAAAAAAAATCCACTTCCTAAGGTGGTTTCCAGACTTCAGCTTTCGAAGGGTTTCACATCACATCATTTAAAATTCATATTCTCCTAGCAACAGAATCTGGTTTCTTAGGACACAGGTCTGGGAGAAACATAAATGGTAGTGTTTCTACTCAGCAGTCTGTGAGGTTTGTGTTTCTCCTCACTGGCCACAGAAGGGAGCCAGAGCTCTTCTCTTCTGAGAACAACCAAAGAAAACTCCCCAACATCCTAGCAGCTCTGTGGGGGAAAAGGAAACCAGGTTCTGGAAATAACTTGGACCCACTAACTCATTCAGTCAGAATGACTATTCCAAACCACATTTCATGACAAAGATGAGCTTTTCTCACATTAAATAGCTGAACCTCCATTCGGACTTGGCAAATACGCATGTGATTTGTGTGTTTCTGTGGGCGGCCCCGTGTGTCTGCTGGGAAATAGGAACCACTTTCTAACAGAAAGAAACCAAAACTGTCTACACTGATCAGAGCCTCGAGTCAGTTAATGGAAATACTGAAACCAAACCTCCAGAATCATGAGGACATAGTACGGGCCACATACAAATCTAGATTAAAACTTATCTAAAATAGTTAAAAACCACAGGTAATTTACATTTTATTTGGTTCTAATAATCTGGTCAAAGGCCATTCACTCCAACAAAACTTGTAAATTGAAAAACACTGACAAGGGACACCTGGGTGGCTCAGCCCATTAAGTGGCTGCCTTCAGCTCGGGTCATGATCCCAAGGTCCTGGGATCGAGTCCCACATCAGGCTCCTTGCTCAGCAGGGAGTCTGCTTCTCTCTCTGCCTGCCGCTCTCCCAGCTTATGCTCACTCTCTCTCTGATTAAAAAAAAAAAATTTAAAAATTAAAAAACAATTTTTTTTTTTTTAATGTAAAAGATTCTGACAATCTAGGGCGCCTGCGTGGCTCAGTCAGGTGGGTGTCTGACTCTTCATTTCCCCTCAGGTCATGATCTCAGGGTTGAGGGATCGAGCCCTCCTCTGGTCAGCGGGAGTCTGCCTGAGACTCTCTCTCCCTCTGCCCCTGCCCTCACTCACTCAGGCTTTCTCCCTCTTTCTTTCAAATAATAAATAAATCTTTAAAAAATAATACTGACTTCTGAAACTAATAATACCATAAACTATAATGATAAACTATAAACTTTCAAAATTTATAAACTTAAACTTTTACAGTTTAAAAATAAACTATAATGATATGTTAATTAATTGGATTTAAATGAAAAAATTACTGACGATCACATTATTAACACCATCACGATCCCCTCATTGAGAGGTTCTGAATGACCCATTTTATTTTATTATTTTTTTTAAGATTTTATTTATTTATTTGACACAGAGAGAAATCACAAGTAGGCAGAGAGGCAGGCAGAGAGAGAGGGGGAAGCAGGCTCCCTGCCAAGCAGAGAGCCCAATGTGGGGCTCGATCCCAGGACCCTGAGATCACAACCTGAGCCGAAGGCAGAGGCCTTAACCCGCTGAGCCACCCAGGTGCCCCTGCATGACCCATTTTAAACTGAGGATGAAGAGGTGTTTTCTGAGTGACAACTGAGTAAACCGCCCAGTGTTTGTACAGGCTGCTCTCTGACCTCCGAGGCCTTGATCTCTCTGTCCGTTGTCAAAGTCTCTGCTCAAAGCATACATTCTCCAAAACCACTGCTGGGTTTTCTTTCTCACTCTGCCCCCAAGTTAACCGCTGCTTTCTTTAGCCTCATCCCTTTCTACCTGCACCACTTCGATTTCACAGGCACAGCAACTTCTCTCCCTGAGGCGTTTTCTTTCTTTTCCCTGTAGAGCCTAACAACTACTATGTGCCAACTCTTGTTTTCAGTGCTTTCCTTGACGTGCAATTCATTTAATACTCAACATCCTGGAAGGTAGATACTATCATCATCCTCATTTTATAGAGGAAGGTACTGAGAAATAGAGAGGTCAACTAATTTGTCCCAGATCACAGGCATAATGACCAGAACCAAGACCCAGACCCAGGGAGTCTGGCTCCAGAAACCGTGCTCCTAAGGACTGGGAACACTGCCCCTCCTACGAGGGGTACAATCAACACCTGCTGAAATGGAACAAAAGAGGCAAAGTTTTAGGATTTGTGTACACGACTGAATGCTCAAGAGTTTTCTGGAGCTCTTTCTTCCCATCACCACTTAAATACCCTAAATCCCAAAATAATGTAAAAATCATACATAAACCATAATGAGCAAGCAGGTGACATACTTACTAGATCCAGATATGTTCAAGTCTTTACATTCTTCAATTTTAGCCTCACTGTCAAAATAGATCTTGATCTTGCCACTGTGAGCTTTATTGTCAAAGGTGATCTGGAGACACAAATGGATGGCAAGGTTACCACTCAGCAGAAAGAATGGCACGCGAGATCAACTCTACTTCAAATATCACCGGTATTCAAACAGCACGCTGATCCCAGAAAACCGCACTGATGAAAATGCCCTCTTCGCACGATTCCTTCCCAAGTTTCTATTATTAATGAAAAAATACGATCCAAAGGGTGAATACGTGAAGGTCTAATGAATCACATTCGGGCTCAGAGAAATCCGAGAGCATAACAACTAACCAGTGCCCGGAACAAAACCAAGATTCACCAATCTTTGACAAGAGAATACAATGATCTCATTTATTATACCGAATGGAATTTAAAAGCATTTGCCTTGACTTAGTCCTTGGGGCACGAAATTCTAGGCCTTTACTAGGCTGGAAATTGTTTTTCTGTTTGCTTCAAATGCTACACATAATGCTTTCAGAAGTGACAAAGACGGCTCCCAGGCTGCAGGCTAAATTTAAGATTTCCAAACAGCCTCCATAGTCCACTTATGTTTCAGTCCTGTTGTTTACAAGTGAAATGTGCTGAGGATCTTAAGGCTTGGGAGAAGTATTTTGGGGGCTTTCCTAGGGGAGAACGAGGCTGTGTGTCCCGGGGTTAGTGGGGATGTCCTCACAGGTCACGGGCACATAAGTGGGCCCACAGGTCTAATTCTCAAGCCTCTGGCTTGGTCAGAGGGATATTCCTGGATTACATGGACTGCGGCTCATGGGAGATGCTGGGACCCCTGGGGATTTCATTGCAAATCTCCTACAGTGCAGCTCTACAAGCTCTCTGCCTGTGAGTTTGGGGGGATTTTGTAATGTGTTTTGTAATATGTAGGGCACTCCAGGGAGCTTAATCATGCTCTTCTGTGCCAGAGACATTCTTCCTCACCACATCAAGATTTATAATAACTTTTATTTCTTCATGTACGTGTTTTCTGGGAGAGCTCTTCTGCTAGGCTGTGAGTGTCCTGAGGGCCAATGCACCCCGACAGTATGGCCATGTCTGGTGCCTGGGGGGGGGACTCATTCCATATTGACTGGCTGTTGTTGAACGAAGCACCCCTCTGAGTTGCTAAAGGGCGGGCCACAGACAACTGTCAGCTCAGCGGCTGGTTTTGCCCCTCCATAAACAGGAGGGAGGGCCAGAGGGCAAGAAGGAAAGCACGGAAGTCCATGGAATGAGAGGGCCAATTACTCTCCCCACAGGAGTGAACATTCTCCTCCAGTGCACATGCCTCCTCTCAAAATGCAAGAAGCAACAACTAATTCTTTGCAGACTGGCCCTCAGATCAAGGCTGGGAGGGAACAGTTTCTGCCTGGAGGTTTGAAAACATTCGCTGTAACAGTTGCAAAGACCTTCCCTTGAAAGTTAGGAGAAATATCAGAGACACTTAAAACACTTGTCATCAACTTTTTTTAATGTATTTTTAAATTTAATGTATTTTTTTCATGTATTATGGGAGTACTAGGTCAAAGCCAATTCTGAAAATTCCTCTTTCCAGCCCAGAATTCTGGTTTTAAAAAGTTAGAAAGGGTTTGCTTCATTTCCCCAAGTAATGGTCTCTGGACCAACAATGCTTGAAAGTGTCAGTAAGCTGTTTTAAACACAACTGCACCTAACACATCTATAGGGGCTGGTGTGTTTTACACTTGGCATCTGCAACACGAGGCAAGAAAAATAATAAAAACCAGCTCTAGGATGACAAGACACTTGCCGTGTTCTGAAAGGCGTAACAGTCCGGTAACTCTCGGGAATGAATGGTCTGTAGGTCAATGCCTTTGAGGTGAAAGGCAATTTCAACTTGTAGGAGCCTGAATAAGAAATATTACAAGGTATAAATTGTCATAGTCTTATTATCCTAATCTGCTTTCCCCATCCCTGTCTCCTGGGAAATGAAACTTAAAAACTTATTTACCGATAAAATTCCAGTCTGAAGAATGACGAGTTCTTCCAGTCCTCAGGGGACTTGGAGAGGTCTAAGTGAACACAATCTAGAGCAATGAAACAACAAGAAGGATTGTTTCAGGCAACAATCAAATGCTAAAAGTAGTGGGCCAAAGTGTGCTGAGAAGCAGGACACTTAAAAGTTCCAAAGTACCTTCCCACAAAATCCGTATTCATTGTAACGAGACCTGTAACTTGACAGGGAAGAAGCTGGAGATACCCCCCTAACCATCACCAGTAATGGGATAAAGAGACATCACGAACCTCCTGAAATAATGTACCATTTGTGTGGTATTCCCACCCAAAATGCATAACCTCAATCAAGTCATAAAGAAACAGAAAAACCCAAGTGAGGAACATTCTACTCTTTTAAAATGTCAAGGTCATTGAAAAAAAAGGGCTAAGGAATTTCATTTTGCTCCAGATTAAAGGAGATTAAAGCGACCTGACATCTAAATGCATTATGTGGTCCTGAACTTAAGGAGGTGGCCGTGTGGGGGAGGGGCCCTTTGCCAGGGTGGGGGGATGGGAGGTGTGAGCAGGCAGCTTTCTTTTCAATAAAGGACAGGACAATGGGTGAAATGTGAATGGGATTTGGAGATTCCAGTACTGTATCCAGGTTCCTTGGCGCTTTTGAGCACTGCATGGTGGTTATGTAGGAGAATGTTCTTGTCTGGGGGAAATGCACACTGAAGTATTTAGAGGTAAAGAGACATCAAGTCTGCACCTTATTCTCATACATTTCAGGAGAAACACTTATACATTGAAAGAATGTATGGTAAAACATTAGCCTTGAAAAATCTAGATGAAGGGTATACAAGGAAACCTTTGTGCTATTTTGCGACCTTTCTGTTAAGTCTGATGCTTTTTCAAAACCAAAAAAAATAAAGAGAAAAGAAAGAAACTTGGGTTTTATTCAAGTAAAAGCAAATTATGAGCTGTAAACTATGAAAGAATAATTCCAAGAGCCTCACATAAAAATAGTCTCCTCCTTGCATAGCTCAACACCTTGGCAGGAAAGCAAGGAGGTCTGGAAATGGTGAAGGCCTGTCAAGGTCACAGACTCCTGACACAGAAGCTGGGTGGGAGGAAGCCAGCCTGGCTGACTTGCGCCCAGGGTGTTGCTGCCCCTTCGTGCTACCTTTGAAATGGAGAAGTCAGGGCTGCAGCAGTGCCTAGTACCCAAGAGGTGCTTGAGAATCCTGGTAGACTTGATGGCTGAGTCTTTAAGCATCTTCTCCCACTGGGCCCGAGGTAGCGATGACCTCCCATCACTAAACAGGACATGACCTCGCCTGACTGAACACCAGTTTTCTCAGATGTAAAGTAAAAGCCAAACTGATGATATTTAAGGTCCTTCCACCTCTCACATTCTTATTTGAAGACAAAGTAAAAGAAAATAAAACTTTTAAATTGATTTAAGTGGCTAGATTCTGAAAAGGGAAGGAACATGTTCAAAATCTATGTGCCAGGTACTGTCCCAGGGCTCTTTTTCCTGTATTTCACTCACTCTAAGATATTTCTTTTTTTCACTTTTAAATACCTCTAAAACAGACGAGTTTTAATATTTATATTTAACAATTTGATGGCATCTTAGATTCAGAGAAATATAATAGCATTTGTTAGTTAATTTTAAGAGAGACTGTTTGAGTCTCTCTGTTTTTGAGTCTTTACTGTTTGAGTAAAATTCGCGTTCTAAAAGTCTATTTGGTTATTCAAGTTTTGTCATTCTAAGTATGGAGTTACACTTCCTCTATTTTTTTTGGTTTAAAGTTTTTAATCGATTTGGATTTTATTTGAATTGCAATAAATAATTAATTTTGGATGACAAGACAAATTATTGTTTTCTTCTGTTATAATTAAAATATCTTTTTTTATAATTCATAATTACATTTTATTTTATTTTTTCCCCAAATATGTTTATTTTTTCAGTGTTACAAGATTAGTTGTTCATGCACCACACCCAGTGCTCCATGCAATACGTGCCCTCCTCAGTACCCACCACCAGGCTCACCCAACTTCCAAAACCCTCAGTTTGTTGCTCAGAGTCCACAGTCTCTCATGATTCATCTCCCCCTCTGATTTCCTCCCTTTTCCCCTTCCCTTCCTCTAAATCAACATTCAGGACTCTTTGAAGTCTGGCCGACCTTATGTTACAGTCACTGCTAATGAGGACACTAAGCACTCTTTGGCAATAAAATCGAAGAACGGGGGGTGCCTGGGTGGCTCAGTGGGTTAAAGCCTCTGCCTTCGGCTCAGGTCATGATCTCAGGGTCCTGGGATCGAGCCCCACATCGGGCTCTCTGCTCAGCAGGGAGCCTGCTTCCCCCTCTCCCTCTGCCTGCCTCTCTGCCTACTTGTGACTCTCTCTCTCTCTAAAAAAAAAAAAAAAAAAAAAAAAAAAATCAAAGAACTGGGTTTTGGGTTTTCATTTTAAGGACTGCAAAAGCCTTAAGTAAAACATCAAACCTCAAACAGAACAAACTGGTATTGGAATAGCAGCCTCGGCACCCAAAGAATCTCATTTACAGGGCAGAATACTCCAGCAAATAAATTAACAACAGTCTTAGAGATAAAGGGAAGGTAGAGTTTACATGTTCTTAAAACAACAGAAAAAATGATGAAACGCTCGTAATGTCTCATGCTGAGAACATGTGGAAAGGAGAACATGAATTCAAAATCTGTGTTACAGAAAATGCACTACTGTATTAAAATGATAGCCATCTAAATGTTGTAAAAATATTTTTTTTTTTTTTTTAAGATTTTTTATTTATTTGACAGAGAGAAACACAGCGAGAGAGGGAACACAAGCAGAGGGAATGGTAGCGGGAGAAGCGGGCTTCCTACAGAGCAGAGAGCCCGATGCAGGGCTCCATCCCAGGTCCCTGGGATCTGACCCGGGCCGAAGGCAGACACCTAACGACTGAGCCACCCAGGCGCCCTGTAAAAACATTTTTAAAAACGATTTTTAACATTCCCCCCAATGAGGCTCAACTGTAAAGCTTCAGGTCTGGAAGAATGATATGCCCTCAGCATGACGTCAGGGAAGCCCTTAGCTTGAAGGACACACACACTCGGTCAGGCAATTAAATAGAGACCCGCTGAGGAAGTGAGCATGGAGGGTGACCTCTGCATTGAGCACACCAAAGGATGACTCTCTTAATACCAAAGATGATGCAAAATCCATGAAGAGGTAATCTAGAACAGCTTCTGCTAGTTCATCTACATAAACTATAATTTAGCCCCACCAATTCCTATTCCTATCAGTTGGAGGCTTCCTCCAACATACCTGAGAAAAGAAAGTCTAAGATCCAGTATCAAGCATTCTAAGAATATTCTTTACATCTTTTGAATAGATATGTCAAAGGGTTCTCTTTGATGAGTTATATTTCATAAGTCAAAAATACAATTAACTTGCTCAAACAGTCTCTCTTAAAGTCAAATCAATAACCAACTTCTCTCCATTTGGTTAAAACTATTCCAGATTCTGATAGAAAGAAAACAAATAAGGACACCACTGCCCAGAGGTCAGGTAATAAATCCTAATCTCTGGCACTGCCTGTCCTACCCGCCCCTGACCCTGACTTCGGTCACATTTCTTTAATCGATTTTCCAAGAAAAATCAATTGAGGAAAACGACTTAAGAATCACTGGAAAATAATTGTAAGCAGGTGTTTAAGAGAACAAGGGGCTGACCATGGTCAAGGCCGCTGACCACGGAACTATGCTGTGGACACCTAGATGACCTCTGAAAGCACCCCGGGGCCCCTGATGGTGCTGGCTGATGGGCTGCTTCTTTCAGGGTCAAGGGCACGGGACACATTTACTCATGAAGAGATTCTCAACAGGCAGCCTTTGGAAACAGACTCAGAACATGTTTTAGAGATCCGTTCTTTGATTATTTTACCAAAGCTTCTTCAGATGGGATTATAGGAAGGTTGGTCAAATGAACTCTGTGATGCTCTCTTCTTAATAAAACCATTCCACATTTCAACTGCTCCTAGGACCCCCCCTCCTGAACTGTTAGCTGCATAAGGAGTCACGACTGATACATCTTGGTAGCCAGAACCCCAGTACATAAAACAGGAAGTGCCTTGGGCACAATAGGTTCTACCTCAGAGATTTGTTGAATGAATGACAAAACCCCCAGAGCCTTAAGTCAACCACTTTGCACTTACATATAATGTGTTTTTAAATTCTTAAGAGTGGCACAAAATACTTCTACTTGATTAGATATTAACTTTTTGCAAAGCAACCTCCTCAAAGAGAAAATGAGTCGCTAACCACAATTCATCTTTAAAGAGCATGAATGTAGTTAACATACAATTGCAAAAGTAACAAGCATTTTAACATACATTATTTCATTTATAAATAGACTCTTTTTTTTTTTTTTCAAAAGCCAAATTGTCTCCTGTGGGGGGGGGGGGAACCTCAACAAACAGGAAACACCTGTCCATTTACCTCAACCCTTTTCCCCGTCCCACAATCTTGAGTTGTACCAAGAAGTTCCACATATACTCCCCAGTTCTGCCTCAGTAGACCCCAGTTTCCTGAGGCAGAGCCCTTTGCAGGCATATGTTCAAGCCTCAGTCACAAAAGCATCGTGGGTCCATCTGGGTCATCAGCACAGGAGGGGATGTTTGTTCTTACCACAGGAGATGATAAAGGCATGTAATGAAATTATCAGTGCGTTACCTATTTCAATGTCGCTGTCAATATTCAGTGTCTCATTAGAAGGAAACATGGTCCCTTTCTTGTAATGCTGCTTACAGACTTTTAAGCCAATTCTGTTGTCTTCATTTTCTCCGTAACCCAGGGTCCCCAGGGATATGTTCTTTAGCTGACGATACTGTTAAAAAGAGTTAAATAAAAATAATACTGGCTTTTAAGAGTTTCCTCAGAAGCTACAGCATGTGGAACACACTTTCAGCTATTTTAAGTTGTTTCTATCAGATGCCTCTATGGAACTCCCCCGTGTAAAATACCACAAGGTAATTTTCTCATGGCTGAGCAGGAAACACACGGCCTCACGGAACTCAGAGCTAAGGTAAACATGCTGACACAGGCCCCCACCTCAGGACTGCCAAAGCCGGGTGCTCAGGCCTCCCAGCAGGGTACTGTCCCCTGCGCCAAGCCCCATCTCCCCAGGCCACACTGGCCTCCGGGCGCCCCCTGGAGCTTGCTGGGCACATTCCCGCCTGGACCTCCGCTGCTCCCCCTGCCTGGAACCCCGTTATCTATCTGCTAGGTTCACTCCTTCAGATCTTGAGTCAAAAATTACCACTTCGGTGAGGCCTTCCCTGACCATCCAGTGCAAGCAGCGAACGTCCATCTCCAGCACACAGGCTCCAGCGGGCACTGCCCATCTCCTCCCCTGCTTCATTTCACAGCAGTTATCACTTTCTGACACACCAGACCCAAGCCCTCCATACCCCACAGCTCCCGATAACGCAAATGTTATCGCTTACATAACTACAGCAGCTCTCATCAAATGACTTTACTATTCACCAATCCGCATCAAGAGGGTTAAAAGGGCTTTGCTAGCTCCCACCTTCATTAACAAGACTTTATTATTGCAGGAAATTTTTTTTTTCTTTTTTGAGAGGGGGAGGATGTGGAATCTTAAGCAGGCTCTACGCCCATCGCAGAGCCCAACTGGGGCTGGATCTCAGGACCCTAAGATGAGATCACGACCTGAGCAGAAATCAGAGTTGGACATTTAACTGTTGGAGCCACCCAGGTGCCTCTATTCCAGAAACCATTTGCCCAGAGACGTTAAGTTACAAATAACTATTGTTCATTTCAGGAACATCCAAAGCAACTCATTCAGACAGATAATCAATTTGAAAATTGAGCATAATAAATCTGAAACTCTTTGAAATCATGCCCCTCTCCCCAAAACCCTTGCCTTCTTGTGCCCACCCATCCAAAACTATCACAACACATCTTTACGCAATTCTGAGCTCCCCTCACACTGAAAGACCCACCCCCCATCAGTCTTCAAAATGTGTATTTGGACTTTGCCCTCTTCACCTAAGGCACTAATGAGAAGGCTCAAGGGGGCATCTCCCCTCCCTCTGTAAGCAATAAGTTCAGTTTTGCTTATCAATATGTTTTCTTGGTGGAGTTTTCCGGGAGCTAGCATTCAGTGCTATACATTTCACTTCTCATTTGTTTGGTTCTCTCTTCTACAACGAAGTTCTATAAGAGCAGGGCTTTTGTCCATTATATTCTTGATGCATTCCCAGTATCTAGAACAGTACCTCGTATATTGTAGGCACACAAATATTTACGGAATGCATGAGAAAATAAAAAAATAAGAATAATGATTTCTCTCTCCTAAATGCTTTCCTTGGGTCTACCAGTCTGGTTTCTCCATACCTGCTTAGATATGACTATATCGTATCCTACTCCATATTCTTAAGATTCAGCTAGGCTTATTAATGCTAAGACATCCAAGTTGAGACTCTTAGATTTGGTATCTCATTCATCAAAATTTCTAAGGTTATAAATCCACTCTTGGCAAATTGAACTTGGGAAAAGTCATCTCCCAAAGGTAGTGGGTGTAAAGGGATAAATAAAAAAATAAAAATCTTTAAGAAAAAACTTAAATAAGCAAAATCTATCGTGTGGAAATGTAGCTAGAGAAATATCAATGAACTTTTTTTGGCAGACTAGGCAAAATTTAAGTTAGAATATTTTAATACATGTACGATTTTTTTTTTTTTTTTTGCTAAAAACAACAAAGTATCAACAACATATTGTTTTTGCTAAGAACAACAAAGTATCAACAACAAAGCTTTTACAACATATTCATAAAGTGTAGGTCATTCACAACAAAACACTTGCCTGATTGATAGCAAAAAAGATGTTCTCATAGACATCGTCCTGAGTATACACACTGCAACTATAGTCATCTTCATCCGTGCCAGAATATCCTTTTAAAAACAAGTGTTTAAAAGCAACAGTGTTCTCTTCTTTGAAAGCAACCACCATCTGGTTACTTAAACCAAAACGAACAAGCTAGAAAAGAAAAATCAAATAGGAAGATGTGAATTTTCCACTTACTGGGGAAGGCAAATGCATTCTTATTATCATCAACCCCCTCCTGGAAACCTCAGCAAGTGTTTATTAACTATATTAATGTCCAAATACAAGTCCCCAAAAAGAATCCCCTCATCAAACTCATCGGCAAGTCAAAATAGTGTAAAATTAGAGGAAATTATCACTCCCAGTGACTGCCAACCCTACTGGTCTTTAATGAAGGAAAAAAAGGAGAAATTCAAATCCGCGAAGTCAGAATCCATTTTTTGTATACTCGGGCTTCAAATTAATTGTTTTAAAAATTGATGTACTCACTAAAATAATGAATCATTTTTTGTTGATTTAACATTTAGAAATTGCAATTATTTTTAAAAATCACAATTATGTTTTATATACAGCTTTTAAGGATGTTTTTGAAAAGTGGATTACATGATACTTATTCCAGCTAAGAGGTAAGAGTTGTCAAAGGAATTCAATGGTCCCAATTCGGCAAGAATCTCATATGAGATTTACACCTGGGGGTTTCTGCTCCCAGATCTATAGCATCAAAGCACCTGAGAGAATAACAGGGCTTGCTTTACCACTCTGAGTTCAAACCCATTCACTGTCAGCAAGCACCCACCTTATCGTGATAAAACTCCTTCTTATTTCTCCCTTACACTGTCCAAGCTTAGGCCCCAAGGGCTCTCTCTCTTTCCCAGGAGGGAATGTATTCTTCCTGCTGCCCATCTTGGAATCCAGTAAGTGGGGAAAATTAGCAGGCACTAAATGTGCACCAAAAACCCCCAGGAAATTATACACACACCAACAATCTCTCTCTCTCTCTCTCTCTCTCTCTCTCTCTCTCTCTCACACACACACACACACTGGCAAAAGATAAGTCAAACCTTTATAAGCTCTGTCCCACACACCCTTCCTCATCTACCTATTTTATCTCCTCATCTGCTCCATAAGACAATAAAAGTCCAAAAATTATGCCCTAAATCTTCATCCCACTAAGTCTCTGAAGCAGTTTGGGGCTCTGTTTCCTCATGTGTTAAATCAGCAGGTCCAACTAGATGACTGTGGCATTTCTGCTCTGTGCTGTCACTCCATCGGCTGCATAGGTGAGACTGCGCGGCACTGAACCAGACCTCAGCTAGCGAACCTTTCAGACGACACACACGGTAATCTGCATATGCAAACGTATATACTAGTTTTTTTAGTGATTTACAGTTTTTAGCTTTTAAGTTTTGTCCGACTCTTTGAAAAGGCTGAATAATTAAAAAATAATAGCTACCACTTTCAGCAACTATTATGCTCCAGGTGCTTACGGAACTGCATTATAAGCACTATCTCCGTTACTAACACAACTCCAAGGGGACGTCACCATGGTTCATCCCCACTCTATGCATGTGGAAACTGAGATTGAGCCCCATTCAATTGCCCTAAGTCTCATAACTAGAACAAAAGTCAGGTCTAACGCCAAAGTCACCCTACCGTGCTGTACAATTTACCTCCGTTGAAGAATCTGCCTTTGGGACTCTTCTTAAAGAAAAGAATGTAGGTGCTAGCTTTTGAGATTTGCCACTACCGTTTGAGAACGTACTGAGTCAACAGTCTTTAGCATCTGAGCCTCCCCAGGTCACATTCCTCAAATACCAAGTCAAAGGATTGAGCAATTGTTAAAACCCAGCTAGTCTAAGGAAAATATCAGATAAGAAACCCCACATCATCCAACCTGTGCTAGAAATCAAGCAACTGGAAGCCAAAGGTTTTCCAAGCATATGACATCTGTCAATGGTGGCTGCAGGAAATGCCAGAAACGGTCACGTAGCTTTTTGAAAGCCAAAAGTAAACCATGGGACCGATACACACATGATTGCTTCACCATCTTATTAAATACTGGCACACAAATGAAAAAAAATTGATATACATGCACATGAATTAAGTTCTTCAATCAAAGTCTGCTGAGTGCTTATTCTGTCCTGAGCTGGGATATGATGTGGGCAAGATCAAGTTGCATGGTGTTGAATAACAACTCTTATCTACTGAGTGCCAGAGACCATGCCGAAAATTTACAATTTTTTAAAAATTTAATTCGCCAACACCCTACGAGGGGGATATTACACTGGGCTCCACAAGGACAGGATTCCCCTCCTCCCCCCACTCAGGAACTGGAATAGTGCCCATCACAAGGTCAGTCAAATACTGAACCCATTGATGAATATCATCCCATTTTATACACTTGCAACTGAAGTTAAGGAACTTATTCAAGTTGGAACAGCCAGAAAATGTCAGAGTGAGGTCTGTTAGGCTTACATAACCCTTCTCTTGACCATCTGGCCACACTACCTCTCAGAGATGCTGTCAACTTAACTCTAGAAGCAGGGATATTCAACCTATTCCTCCCACACTCAGACTTGAGAAAAAAACAAAACAAAACAAAAAAAAGAGACCAAAATAATCTGAATGGAGAATGGAGAATTTGACCAAGAAAGTGGCATTCTATTTGCTGATATTTTAAGCTGCCACCTTATTTAAACTCAAAGCTCCTCAACTTTGGGAATGAGAAAACATGAAGGTGCAATCTCAGCTTGGAACCATGCCCATCTGGCAACAGGAATAAGAAATTTCCTCCATTCCATTATTCCTAGAACAAGCTAAGATCCACCTATATGGCCCAGCATCATGTCAGGGTTGGGATTTTCAAAGCACCTGTTAGTAGAGAAGAGGAACCCCCAGGAGGAGATCATAGTCCCCTTCCCGCTATGGCAGAACCTAACATTCCCTATGGAGCAAGAGTGAGATGATGGTTTTGGTCAACTGGTTGACAGAAAAATGCACTCTTGCCCCACTAACTAGATCTTAAGATTTGCCGAGACTATGATATAAAACAGAAGAATAGTTACACCTTAAGTGCAGCCTGGCAAAGATTGTGAAGGTAAGACCTTATTATGAAATCAGTGTAGGAGAAAATATTCTGTGCCAAGTAAAATCAAGATACTGCTCTAATAATGTACACAGAACACGGGAAGGAACAAGTAGAACAAGTATGCAGACACCTCTCTCAAGATTATAAATTACTGCAGAATGCAGGGTAAGAAAGTCTTTTATTTAATAAGTTTCCTCCTCATCAACCCTGATAAAATGCCACCCATCCCATTAGACTTGAGGAGGAAGTGCTAAGAGACAGAAGAAGAGGAGGAGGGACAAGTGGGATCTGAAGGAAGGAAGAAAGGTCCTTGAGAAATCTGCTCTAATTAGAGATCATCCACCTAGCAAAACTTATGAGAAGTCTGTTAGGGGAGACAAGGTATACCCACACGAAAAGTAAATTATCATTTCCCAGAAATAGTCTATTAAAAGCAAAAGCATTGAGAGAGACAGCAAACAGGTACCAGCGCCCCCAGGAAAACCACGTGGTAAGTGGTCAGGCAAGACCAGTAGGGGACTTCCAAGGGCAGCTGCAAGGTGATGGAGAAAAAGAATCACTCTGGACTTGATGGAGCCAACAGGGCAGGGATGAGAATCCCTGGGTGGATCCTGCTGGCTGGGATTGGGGAGGAAATAGCTGAGAACCCATTGGAAGGGCAAGTCGAAGGAGACTGTGGGAATCTGAATTTCAAGCTACACAGTCAAGATTTTCTTCTGTGGGAAAATAGGTACCAGGAAAGATTCAGAGCAGGAGAGCGACCCAATGAAGGCATTCTAAGAAAAATGCATTTGATACTAGCACTCAATGCACTGGTGTGGATATGGACAAGGAAGTTAGGCATAAGACAAAGTCTGGAGGCAGCCTCATTAACTTGTCTGAATTCCTAGACTACAAGCCCAGGACAGGACCCATGCCTGGAATAAAATCAATCTGAGGGTAAGAGTGAAGACTCTAGAACCAGACCACAGGGCTCCAATCTGACTCTGCCACTTACCAACTGAATGGCCATAAGCAAATCACTTATCCTCTTTGGCTCCATTTCCTCATCCCAAGAAGGGAGCAATAATGGACCCACCTCACGGGGTTGCCGGGAGGATGAAATGAATGAACACACAGAAAGCACCTATGCCGGGCACATGGCGGACACTACGTCCCGTGTTAGGTTACCTCTCAGCGGCAGGGACGTGTTCCCAGCTGTATTCCCAGCAGGAGACACAGCACGGGAGGTGCTTTACACGTGTTTTAAATTAATGAGGTAAGAGTCTGTGCTAGAGAGAGAAGATGGTGGGTATGGCAAAGCACAGCAGATACAGTTTTGAAGGAAGAGCCCACAAAATTCAGTAGACATTAGGACAAAGAAAGTAAGTCAAAGATCAGGATGGGCAATGCCTGGATAAGGTGGAGTTTTAGTAACATTAATAGATCAAGAAGCTGAACTGAAAGCTGATTTGGCCAGAGAACAAATTGGGAAACAATTAAAATTAACCAAATGAAAAAAAGGGACATTATTTCTCTTCCTTCCAAGTAATACTAATAATGTACCTACCTTTTAGGATGTCAAGGATCCAAGAATTAAATTTCAAAACCAAAAGAATTAAAATGAAAAGATTTTTAAATGGAAAAAGCCAAGCATACATATTTAATGAGGTTTCTGTATCTCAACTTTGTTGGGTTTTTTTTTTCAACTTTGTTGTTTCTTTTAAAATAACTTGGTTACCCTAAAACTTGGTGTAATGGAAAACATGTCATTCAATGAAAAGACCTCTTTATGATCACAGAAGAGAGATGCAACTTCAGTTACAACAGGAACCTCCTCTCATTTCTAGAACTATACGAAGCTATTTTTAAAAAGGTATTTTTTTTCTTCTAAAGAGAGAGACAGCTAGGGAGGAAACACAAGCAGGGGGAGCGGGAGAGGGAGAAGCAGGCCCCCTGCTAAGCAGGGAGCCCGATGCGGGGCTCGATCCCAGGATCCTGGGATCATGACTTGAGCTGAAGGCAGATGCTTAACGACTGAGCCACCCAGGTGTCCCAAGAAAGGTATTTATTTTTGTGTTCCAGAAATAACATCTTTATGAACAACACCTTTACATTGATAACAGAATGACTGTTTGCCAAGGGAGCCAAATACCCCAAATTGATAGTGTTTTCAGAAAGGCACGCATTTTAAGTGTAGTTACCTATTCAGAGCTTCCCTGAAACGGGTTCCAAACCAGTCTCAAAAACTAGATGACAATTCTGACAGCTGTTGTGATCCTGGGGATAAAGTCTCAACATCATGAAATTCAACCAAAGATCCCAAGGTAGCCCTTGTATGCTCCTGACAGGCTCAAGGGTAAGTATTCGCTGACTGACTTAGCTACTGATGGAAGGGAAACAATTCTGTCAAGTCTCAAGTCCAAACAGTCGAAATGCAATTTCAAAAGTGTATTTGAAAGAAGATGAGAAATTTCAAGAACATGCTCACTTGGGATTAAGCAGCTTCCTACGTACCTCATTTAGATATAAAACTCCACCCCACCCCCATATCGATCTGCTATTACATAGACCTACTATTTATCTCTATTTACAGAACCTGTGGGAAGACGACCTCACAATCCCTTACTGAAACAAGGTCATTATCGAAACTGAACTCCAACCTACCATCTGCCCTCAGAGCCAACGTAATTTTAGTTTTATGAACTTGAGCATGGACCTTTCAGAACAAAAGTCAAGGGCAGAACACATGAAAAGAGCTTCATCTTGGGATAAGGAGAAAAAACCAAACAGACCGATAATATGAATTACCTGTATGGTGACCATGACTATCTTCAAAATCTGCAATCCCAGCTTCCATGGAATCTGGTGTCTGGCTCGGTATTTTTCGCAAGGGTTCATGAAGTAAAACTTCAGGTCTTCCCTCAGACATTCTTCTTTCACCTCAGAATCAAGATGAGCCATTGCATTTCTGCCACAGAAGATCAATTTTTCAATAAACAGAACACCTTGTTCATCAGAAAGACTCTGAGGGGTACCTGGGCGGCTCAGTCAGTTAAACGTCTGGCTCTTGGTTTCAGCTCAGGTCATGATTTCAGGGTCATGCGATCAAGACCTGTGTCGGGTTGGACATTCAGTGTGGCATCTGCTTGAGAGTCTCTCTCTCCCCTATGCCCGTCCCCTCTGCTCGTTCTCTCTCTCTCAAATATATATATATATTTTAAAAAGAAAGTTTCCGAATAATACTTTCTGTTCATGTTCTTCACCCGTTCTTACAAGCAAAATTCTCCCTTCAACCAGTGACCTCCTCTTCTCTTTAGAAATCTGAAAATTATTCAGGACCCTCTATCACTTGCCTTTCCACAGTTATCCATCTTGTTCCAAACGGCCATTATCAAAATTTATAAGAATAGGATTTTATTTGCAAGACTCATCAATTCCTATATCTTAACATATAGCATTCACTTGCCACTGGAATATTAACAGAAACTAGAAGGGACACTTTCATAGATACACCAGGTATGAAATCACAGAAATTGAGTATGGACTAATGGAATTAAATTGCTATGAAAATAGAGAATCTTTGTTCTATAATGTGGTACTAAATGATTATGCCCCCTTTTTTGATAATATAGCAATGATAATAAGGCTCAAAAATGTAAATACCTTTAAAAAACTTAAAATAGTATCTATTTATGCCTTGTCAGGTATTTGTGTCACTTCACACTAGTAAAGTTTGCTTTCACTATTTTGAGGGGTCTAATCTCAGGAACGGGCATGTGATGCAAGCTAGGCCAAAAAGAACCAGAGTTTGGTCCCAAGACTGTGACTGTATCTGATGGGAGAGATGTCTACTAAGCCGCTGGCAAATTATGTGTGCAAAACAATCCACTGGCAGTATAGAAACTATTAGTTCTTCTATTTTATTCCTTTAGAAATTAATTTTATACTTTAATTTTTTTTTTTTAAGATTTTATTTATTTGACAGAGAGAAACACAGCGAGAGAGGGAACACAAGCAGGGGGAGTGGTATCTGGGAAAGCAGGCTTCCTGCCAAGCAGGGAGCCCGATGTGGGGCTCGATCCCAGGACCCTGGGATCATGACCTGAGCCGAAGGCAGACGCCCAACGACTGAGTCACCCAGGCTCACTTATAATTTTTTGATTTTAAGTAAACTCTATGCCCAACAGGGGGCTGGAACTAACTACCCCGAGATCAAGGGTCACATGCTCTACTGACTAAGCCAGCCAAGTGCCCCTATTTTATTCCTTATCTTAAAAACAACAGAAATCCGAACTCTACTAATAACTAATATAACATATAGAATAAGTGGTATACAATCACATATAATTTATAAGTAGATCTCCACACATTGAGAACATGTGCTTAACTTCTATCACTGGATACCTAATCAAAAAGGCTGGAGGCCATAGATTTAAAGCAAAGGCTGTAAGTCTGGAGTCTGTGGAAGTCACCTTGTCATCACACAAGAGCATGCCAGAGAGTGGAGCTAACCCACAAGAGACAAAAGATGGACACTAAGCCTAATGATGACACTTGAGTTCCTGGATCGAGCTGTGCCCACAGTCATTCATCCCAAGACCTGCAATGTAAGCTAATAAATACTCCTTGGGGTTTATGCTAGTTTGAGTTAGTCTTGTGCTCCTTAGAACAGCAAGTGTCTTGATGGTAAATTTAAGGATTAAATTTTATTAAGTTCATCCAATCATTCAAGGTACCCACGGGGACCGAGCCGGGTGCTCAGGACTCAACGCTGGAGAGCACCCCTGACTGCAGATGTTTGGCCTCAGGGAGGAGAGAGACCCCTGAGTGCAGGTTCCCAAGTTCCCACACAGCCCCGTGCATGCTGTACCCGAGTGTGGAAAGCACTGTGGACACAGGCCAAACTCTGGCACAGGGATTCACAGAGCTCGAGGAGAAGTCCCCTCATAACGCACAGGGGGTGTGTGTCATGGGGGCCACTGACAAGGAGCACGGAGGGAGGCACTTCCCAGAAGAACGTGGTATCTTAACTGTGCCTGACAGCAACATCCTCGGAGGTGAGTGCTCAGACCCTTGAGAACATGCCCGAAGTCTCGGTGGGCATGTTGGAGCAGTACTCAATTTTGAGCTAACCACCATCGCTTTAGCAGACCCGTGTGGCTAATGTAGTCATCCTGATGATTCACGGTATTTTTTTCCATTTAATAAAAGGAAGAAGGCATCTGAAAAGTTGTGATCGACCCTCAGAACATGGCATGGAAACTCCTGCCTTGGTCTCTAGGGTGAGAAACACCACACTGGAGAAAGAAGAGGTGGTTTTCTCGAGAACAGTGGTGTGAAACATGGGGCATTAGGTCACTTAGTAAACCCCTTGTGAGCCCAGCTCTGCCAGAGAACTTTTCCTGTCCTCTAGCTCAGTGCAGTGGAGAGGAGAGCTATGAATACATGAAAGTACAATAAAACATATTCCGTGCTGCAACCAAAATGTGCATGGAACGTATTCTCTGTTCAGCAACAGAGATAACAGCGCACCAACTGCTGCATGCGGCTTCAGGTAATTCTTGCAGCTGCTGGTTTCTTTGGCTAGTTGGCCACTAAGTGTTCAAAAAATAATAACTGCTGTTAACATTACCCTAAGAAACCTTATTAAGAAGATAATTCATAGGGGTGCTTGAGTGGCTCAGTCTTAAGGTTAAGCATCTACCTTCGGCTCAGGTCGTGATCCCAGAGTCCTGGGATCGAGTCCTGTGTCAGGTTCCCTGCTCAGCAGGGAGCCTGCTTCTCCCTCTGTCTGCTGCTCCCCTGCTTGTGTGCTCTCTCTGTCAAACAAATAAAATCTTAAAAAAAGATAATTCACGCACATACAAAAGAGATAACAAACATCAGGGTTTACTGTGTTATTTACACAACTCTATCCACCCAGAAGTTTTTCACTCAGAGAGTAGCTATAATACGTCTGGTATGGTGAAGGGTAAAAAGAAAACTGGAAAAGCCAGCATGAAAAACTTTCCCCTCAAGCATACAGGAGCCCCTTGGTGGAATAAAGGACAGTACTAGTCAAATGTAATCAATAGAAATACAGGAAAAAAAATTAATGCGAATAATAAAGTTATGAGATGGCTGTTTTTAGCAAGTCCAATTTAAGTTTAGAAATAACATCTGGGGGTGCCCGGGTAGCTCTGTTGGTTGAGCGTTCCGACTCAATTTTGGCTCCAGTCATGATCTCAGGGTTGTGAGATGGAGCCAGGAGTGGGCTTTGTGCTCAGCGGGAAGTCTGCTTGAGATTCTCTCTCCCTCTTCCTCTAAAATCCCTCTAAAAGCCCCTCCCTCCCTCTAAAAATCAATAAATAAAGCTCTACCAAAGAAATAGCATTTAAAGTTTGAAAGAAAAGGCAATGATATTTTGGTTCAAGAATTCTGGACTCTCAAGGATAATGTAAATGCTTAAGGTTTCTAACCTTCACTTTTCTGATGGCTCTTTCTTGCCCCGCTCTTCCCAGTTTGTAGATCTGCCCTATTTCCCTGGTGGGTGAAGGGTATTAAACACACACACACCACTGGACATCCTAGAACAAAAACACAATGGTGCAAAACAAACAAACAAATGATGCAAAGTGAAAAAAGAAGGAAAACTAAAAAAAGAAAAGAGGCAAGAGAGTATCACAGGACCAAAACATCCCTGCATTTGACATATATTCATCCAATACCCTCCTGGGCTGAGCACAGGCTGGGTGTTTGGTACAAGAGGCTTGAAGCTGCAATTGCAACTTTAGAGGCAAGAATTAAATCAGCAGAAAAAACACTGCAAGTTCTATCACAAATGATGAAAATCACCAACAGGTTGAGAAGAGGACAGAGAGCCGAGAACTGGTAACACAATTTGGGGGAAGAGAAAATGCACCATAAAAAGAGTCAAGGAAGAGAAATCAACGAAGATCTAAATCTGACCCATCAACTGCAGCATAGTCGTGAAATTGAAATTGCACAAAATAAATAAGAACAATCATGACTCATGAATTATTTATGTTTCACTAAGCTATAGGAAATGCATGATCTGGATTATATAAGCTTAATAAAGAGCACTGTTAAAAGACCAAAGTATCAGAGGGGGAAAAGCACAGTACTAGTGAGCATAAAAATAAGTCTGGGATAGAATGGAAATTCACCCACATGATAGGCTAAATAAAAGCTAGAGATGCTAGGAAGGCAAGGTAAACAGGACTTGGGAAAGAAAGAAGCCTGAGCCTTAGTACATGGGGAGAAGTCGCATCCAAGGTACTGTCTGTTATTAAGAAAATCTACATTTTCCTCAGATAATCAGGACTGTGCAATGTTAGCTAAATTTAAGGCTATCGCGTGACCAAGGACAATTCCATCCTTAACAAATCAATGACTAAGAAAGTCCATGGAACCTTGAAGTTTTAACAAATGTAAAAGAAAACGAGCTGCCAGCAATTCTTAATCTCACAGGGGTCATAACCCCCTACGAGAACCAGTGAAAGCTTTTGACCTTTGCCTCAGAAAAATGCACACACCAATTTCAATGATGGTACCTTGTTCCTATTAGTGTTATCAGCTCAGCAAATAAGCTAACCAGCCCAGGCTGCTAGTTTTTCAGCTTGCATGACCCTTACACTACTCAGAAAGAGGAAGAAAATATTATTTTCTACCCCAGTGGCCTCCAAAGAGGGGTGCGTGCGCACAAGGCGGAATTAAGACCATTCACTGGTATGTGGGAAGAAAGGGTTAGGGTTTCTAAGTGGACTAACCTAGGAAAGCCAGAGGTGAAGGTTTACAAGGTTTAATACAGGGCTCATTGTCTATCGTACCGAAGCTGCCCTCACTTGGTCAGAATGACGGATTCCTGTGCCTCACATAGGTAGGCAACACACCCCGGGGGGAAGAAAGCGAGTTCCCAAAGTAGGGGCTTGAGGGTGGTGGCCTCACTGATTTTCGGCATGGTCCGGCCACTAAAGGCTTATGTGGGCCCATTTAAGCACTTTTGAAGTATAAGCTTCAGTTTAGTCAACCCTCACAAGGTGGGCAAGGGACATAAAGGTTCTGACCAAAAAAATGAGACTCACTGGAAAACTAATGAGGGCCCAAGTTAACATCAAGAAAATGGAAACTCTAATACTCTCCTAGTGCAAATTTTGTTTGCCATGAGTTTAAAAAAGATGAAAAGTAGATCTGATCTGGAAAAAAGAAACAGATTATCAAGAAAACTCTTTAGGGGGCACCTGGGTGGCTCTGTTGGTTAAGTGTCTGCCTTTGGCTCAGGTCATGATCTCAGGGTTAGGAGATCAAGCCCCCCATCAGGCTCCACCCTGGGCGTGAGCCTGCTTAAGATTCTCTCTCTCCCTTTCCCCACCTCTAAAAAATGTTCACTTTACCTTTTCTATAGTATATATGATTCTGCATACAACATACAGATATACATTCAGAGAGGGTGGATGCTCTTTTAGTCGATGGGGAAATTATCGAAAACACTTGGGACTACTTCTCTAGTGTTTCAGAGCTCCAAGCACACTTTAGACAGGATGGTTCTTCTTTTATCCCTGCTGACATAAACTCCTTAGCTTGGGAGAAGTTGGTGTTTGTTTCCCTAGCTCTGGGCAGACATCACTGCTTAGGGACCTTGTATTGATGCAGTGCTGCTAGGACAGAATAGTTTTCTTAATTCACAACTCTCTCACTAGTCCCAGAGGATGAGCAGGGAAGCACTTCCCAAATCTATCTACCCTTAGCACAGGGAACAGTAAGTACCACCAGCCTTCCAGGAACCTACATCTGGGGAGCTCTGTATCGTCTGGTCCCATCTACCCCCCAATGTCATTTCCCCCCCCAACTTAAGAGTGTACATAATTTCAAAAGAACAGTAACAAACCCGACCCCTGATTTTCGCTCCTCACATGCCATTTCTTTCATGTTTCTCTTTAGTTATTTATTTTAATATTTTTCAATAATGTTGTCCTACTACTTATTGCTCTTTTAGATATTATCAATTTATATCTTCCCATGGAAAAGATGGTGTTAGCTCTTATATCTGCTCCCCACCAGCGAACATGCACATTGACCTCCGCACTCATTGTCCCAATAAAATTTTAATAAAACTTTTGGATAAATCAATAGTCAAAGTTTACAAAGTAACTATGAAATGAAAATACGTTTCATAGTTGAGCCAGTAGTAAACTATGATTTTATATATATATATTTATATATTATATGTATGTTAATTATACATAAGTGTGACACACACATATAGATAGATAGATAGATTTTTTTTTTTTTAAAGTAGGCTCCATGCCCAACATTGGGCTTGAACTAACAACCCTGAGATTAAGGGCGGCTTGCTCTAATGACTGAGCCAACCAGGCACCCCCCTCACCCCATTTTTTCTTTCTTGTAAAAAGAAGTTTTTTTTTAAAGATTGTATTTATTTATTTGACAGAGAGAGATCACAAGCAGGCAGAGAGGCAGGCAGAGAGAGAGGGGGAAGCAGGCTCCCCCCTGAGCAGAGAGCCCGATGCGGGGCTCGATCCCAGGACCCTGAGATCATGACCTGAGCCGCAGGCAGAGGCTTTAACCCACTGAACCACCCAGGTGCCCCTAAAAAGAAGCTTTTGGTGTTAATTGCCTTTTTCCCCATTTGCTTCGTTTTCAGCGTACCAACAAGTGCTCTACCACCAAACTGGCTGAATCTGCCAGCTCCCTTCAATATAGTCAAACAAGTGGGGCAACTTATCAGTTTCCACTCATCGTTCCCATTACATCCTCCTGCTCCAACCTACGCACTGGTTGTGTGTATTAAGGGCCATCGATTTGGGAACTCCCTTCACCTTCTTCCCAAATTGGATTCCGCATTTCCTGGACTGACTTTGTTCCCTCATTTTTATCGCGAGTATCCATCAATCCCTTCCTGTGAAAGGATATAGCTCTTATATCTTATATCCGGGAGGTAAGTTTTGAGCCCTCCCTTGATAGACATTGCT
>CM053606.1:61118539-61206852 GCA_028646535.1 Procyon lotor | reverse complement strand
GAAGAAAATTTTTGTTGGTAGTAGTAAAGAAGATACAGAAGAATATAATTTGAGAGACTACTTTGAAAAGTATGGCAAGATTGAAACCATAGAAGTTATGGAAGACAGGCAGAGTGGAAAAAAGAGAGGATTTGCTTTTGTAACTTTTAATGATCATGATACAGTTGATAAAATTGTTGTTCAGAAATACCGCACTATGAATGGGCATAATTGTGAAGTGAAAAAGGCCCTTTCTAAACAAGAAATGCAGTCTGCTGGATAACAAAGAGGTCGTGGAGGTGGATCTGGTAACTTCATGGGTCATGGAGGAAACTTTGGAGGTGGTGGTAACTTTGGCTGTGGTAGAAACTTTGGTGGAAGAGGAAGCTATGGTGGTGGAGGTGGTGGCAGCAGAGGTAGTCATGGAGGTGATGGTGGATATAATGGATTTGGAGGTGATGGTGGCAACTCTGGTGGTGGTCCTGGTTATAGCAGTAGAAGAGGCTATGGTGGTGGTGGACCAGGATATGGAAACCAAGGAGGTGGATATGGAGGTGATGGTGGTGGAGGATATGATGGTTACAATGAAGGAGGAAATTTTGGAGGTAGCTATGGTGGTGGTGGGAACTATAATGATTTTGGAAATTATAGTGGACAACAGCAATCAGATTATGGACCCACCGAGGGGGCCAGTTTTGGTGGAAGAAGCTCAGGCAGTCCCTATGGTGGTGGTTATGGATCTGGTGGTGGAAGTGGTGGATATGGTAGCAGAAGGTTCTAAAAAATTTTCAGAAGAAAAGGGCTACAGTTCTTAGCAGGAGAGAGAGCGAGGAGTTGTCAGGAAAGCTGCAGGTTACTTTGAGACAGTCGTCCCAAATGCATTAGAGGAACTATAAAAATCTGCCACAGAAGGAACAATGATCCATAGTCAGAAAAGTTACTGCAGCTTAAACAGGAAACCCTTCTTGTTCAGGACTGTCATAGCCACAGTTTGCAAAAAATGCAGCTATTGATTAATGCAATGTAGTGTCAAATAGATGTGCATTCCTGAGGTCTTTTATCTGTTGTAGCTTTGTCTTTTTCTTTTCTTTCATTACATCAGGTATATTGCCCTGTAAATTGTGGTAGTGGTACCAGGAATAAAAAATTAAAGAATTTTTAACTTAAAAAAAAAATGAATGTTAATAATAGAGACAACAACATCAAAATAAGCTAACTAGATACTTCTCTGCTTTTTTGGATCATACTTCTTAAAAACTAATTTTGGTGGCCTTCACGAAAGAAAGTAAAAGGAACAATCCGACCACAGCTAAAAAAAAAAAAGAACTAATTTTGGTTTCCCCCCTGCAGTTTGAAGATCTGAACACAGTTGCTGAGTGTCTGTTTTCTCTGGTCAACGGCGATGACATGTTTGCGACCTTTGCTCAAATCCAGCAGAAGAGCACCTTGGTGTGGCTGTTCAGTCGCCTGTACTTGTACTCCTTCATCAGTCTTTTCATATATATGATCCTCAGCCTGTTCATCGCGCTGATTACAGACTCCTATGACACCATTAAGGTAAGTCACATTTCCTGCCAAAAAAGACAACAAATTCCATACGGATTGGAACATCGGAAAATATTATGCTTTTTTTTTTTTTTTTGAACTTAAAATAGTACTATTTTACTTGGATCTTAAGGTGTTCTAGAAAAGAAACTTTGTAGGCACTGGAGGTGAATTTCAAATACGTATTTCGGGCATTGTCTCTGTCACCAAGACCGAAGAGGACTGGTCTGGAGGCGTGCTGGAGATGAGAAAGGACGTGGGTCCGGAAGGGCTGAGCGCCGGCAGTCGGGTAGCGGGGCCGTCAGTCTCTGCAGTGACAGCTATACCTGCCCTTCTTGGAACTTAAAGCTGGAATAAAAAGCTTTAGCGCTAAGGGGTGACTGCCACCTCGACAGCCTGTCCAGATGGAGGCACGCCCGTACACTGCAGGACATGGCCGTTTGCGTGGTGCAGGTTTCCTTGAGATGATGACAGCTTAGGCTTCCGTGGCTGCCTTGCCTCCTGCCTCCCTCAGCCGCCTGTGGGTGCTGCCAGCTGTCAGAAGGATCAGCGGCACTGCTCTGTAGCTCGGAGGAAGCTCTGTGCCCCCTCGTGGGGTGACCCCCCCACAGCAGAGGGTCGTGCTTAGAAAATCCCGTTTCGGGACCCAAGTCTGAACAGCCAGAGGTGTTATGGCAATGCCTTGGGGTTTTGTCCTCTTCTTAAATCAGACTAATTCAGAAGAAGACTGTCCATTGAGGGGCCCCCCGGGGGTTCAGTTGTTTAAGCCTCTGACTTCGGCTGAGGTCAGGATCCCAGGGTCCTGGGATCGAGTCGGGCTCCCCGCTCAGCAGGGGAGCCTGCTTCTCCCTTTCCCTCTACCTTTCCTCCCCCTGCTTGTGCTCTCACTCTCTCTGACAAATAAATAAAATCTTAAAAAAAAAAAAAAGAAGAAGAAGACGATGACCACCCATTGGAAGTGCTCCTTAAGTGCTTTGTGTGTCGATGAGGAGCCCAGCGCTCACGTGGGGATGGGCGGTTGGCGCTGGTAGCGGGACTGGGCACGGAGAGCGGGACTGCACACTCTTGCCCTGGGGGTTCCTGTCTGTGATGAGGCCATGGCCCTGGGAGCGGGTCAAGCCTCAGTGCCCTCAGTAAGCATGGGGTGAGTGGGGTCTCAGGCAGGGTCTTTGTGTCTGTCGGGAAGAACTGGCTGCCTTCTGCCCCACTGAGTGACCAGCTTCTGTAAAAATAGAGGACACAGGGCTTATTTCTCTGCAGGCTCTACATTGGCAGTGAGGGAAAGGGAAGATCTTACCTGGTCTTAGAATTAGCATTAAAATTTTAGACTTTTGACTGTTTCCTTCATTGCCCTTATTAACACCCCCCTCCCCTGCCCAGCCGTGGCTTGCTTTCTGGGACTTTTGGATTGTTTCTGTTCCCATGGTGGCCCTGGCTTGGCTCTCTGGGACTGACAGATTGATGCATCGCTGTTAATATCGGTTCTTGGATCTGAGCTAGCAATGTGGGAGAGTTTTATTTTGGCCAAGGTGGGTTTGATGTGTTGACAAAGGGAGCAGTTTCTCATGCTCTATAAATAAGGTAACAACACTGTGTACTTTTTACAGAAATACCAACAGAATGGGTTTCCTGAAACAGATCTTCAGGAATTCCTGAAGGAAAGTAGTAGCAAAGAGAAGTATCCGAAAGAGTACTCAGCCTTCTTGTCATGTGTCTGCTGCCTGAGGAGGTCAGTATTGTGTTTAATCAGGTCTCCATGCTCCTAAGGTGAGCTTCTCCGTGGCCTTAACAAAGAGTTCTTCCAAGGTTTACTCTACACTCAGAAATCAGCTTATTGTGGGAAATCATTCGTCTTTCATTTTCTTTCCTCCCACTGAAACTGGCTTCAGAAATGAATTGTTTCTTTTAAAACAGGGTAGAAAGCTCCGTGACATGGTTGAAATCTCTTGGGACTATTATGAGACTCTAATGGGAAGGCATGAGTTATGTTCCTAAAGTCAAGAAGGTGAACTCTGAGGTGGCCAAGTAAGAGATCCAAACGCTTATTTTTAGAGGTGTAGCTCTGGGAATGTGAAAGGCCTTTTCCCTTGCTGCAGTATTTGGTATAAAAAACTTCTCCTTCCCCCTCTCCCTCTACCTACCTCTCTGCCTGCTTGTGATCTTTCTCTCTCTGTCAAGTAAATAAATAAAATCTTTAAAAAAAAAAATAAAAAAATAAAAAAGGGGCACCTGGGCGGCTCAGTGGGTTAAAGCCTCTGCCTTTGGCTCAGGTCATGATCTCAGGGTCCTGGGATCGAGCCCCGCATGGGGCTCTCCGCTCAGCGGGGAGCCTGCTTCCCCCCTCTCCCTCTGCCTGCCTCTCTGCCTGCTTGTGATCTCTCTCTCTCTGTCAAATAAATAAATAAAATCTTTTTTAAAAATAAATAAATAAATAAACTTCTCTTGAGCAGAGTAGGAAACCTGCTTGAGAGGAGGCCTTGGCTGGGAACACACATCAATAGCATTAATAGCTCTACCTTGACCCAACTTTCCTCCTGTCAGCAGGATACTTAAGCAAATGGTCTACACTTCGATGGCAAAACATCCACATGGTGTCTTGGGGACTAGAATGGAGGTCATATGAGGATCATTTTCTTGATTGTACCCTTATTTGTTTTCATGTGAAGTCAGAGGTGGGATATAAAAATATCCTCTACCCACGTTTTCTGAGAAGAATTCTCTAAACCAAATTCCTGAAGGAAGATGGAAGAACTTAATTGCTACTTAAAACCACAGGATGTATTTTCTGTTAATCAATTCATACCACATCTTGGGATTTTGAAATGACATGATTGCACATTTCCAAAGAATGTCTGATAAATATGAAATGAGGTCTTCTGAGAAAAGTGAAGTTTTGAAAAATCACATTTCTTCCTCTCAGAGCAGTAAATTGTTGCCATAGGAGCTGAGATAAAGGGAAATTAACTTTCCTAATAGACAGCTGCTTCCTAAGAGGCACCTTGTATAAGGAAAGTCTTGCAAAGTTGCTCTTTCTCATGTGTATTTAACTGTAAAGAAAAATATTCACCAGAGAAGGTAATTGTGAATTCTGACTGACTGACTGACTGACTAACCAGTCAGTCTTTGGTGTTGGGTTTTTGGACCTTGGTGTGCATCACAGAAAGCCACAGGTGGTTTTTAAATGTTTTCTCGTGCAGCCGCATGGAATGAGTAGAAGGTTTAAGGGGTGGACGAGAAAAGTTCGTGGTCAGATTGGGTCTGAGGGCTGAGAAGCAGCAGCAGTAGCGGCAGACCATCCACTGTGTGGCGAGCTAGGGGCCGTCGAGAGGATGCTGGTTCGGGGGGGGGGGGGTCTGCTGGTCATGAGGATTGAAAGAATTAAACAAGATGAGGGATCCTACCAAGGAAGTCAACTGAAGAACTAAAATGTTGAAAGTTTTGAGCCAAGGGATATCAAAAACGCAAACAGTAGTGTCTGTTACCAAGGATGGTCACAGGTGAAGTCAGCTAGAGCAGTTCGACTTGAATCATCAGACCCAGGCCTGGATCCCGGGCAGATTTGGATGGACCCTGCAGAGAGAAAATGCAGGTCATGGGACTGATGCAGGAAATGGATTGTCCTGAGAATAAGCAATGGCTTTGACTCCGTCAAAAACTCAGTGCACCGGGGCACCTGGGTGGCTCAGTGGGTTAAAGCCTCTGCTTTCGGCTCAGGTCATGATCTCAGGGTCCTAGGATCGAGCCCCGCATCAGGCTCTCTGCTCAGCGGGGAGCCTGCTTCCCCCTCTCCCTCTGCTGCCTCTCTGCCTACTTGTGATCTCTCTCTCTCTCTCTGTCAAATAAATAAAATCTTAAAAACAAACAAACAAAACCTCAGTGCACCTGCATGTGTTTAAAGGCTACAAACCTAAGCATGGCTTAATCGAGGAAGACCATAAATGGAGAGTAAATATTGGAGAAGGACCTCACTGAGGGAACCTGGGGAGGGAGGGCATCACAGATGCTGGTGTCTCGAGCCCCGGCTGGCGCCCGTGACTGGCAGCCCCAGCTGTCAGCTCTGCCTCCCGCAGAGCACAGATGGGGGCCACTCTCTTTTAATCAAGCAGTCCGGCAACCGCCACAGACTGGTTCTCGGTCAAATTATTGCCAGAGCCTCTAGCCTGATCCTCAGAAGACCTGGGTTTCTGTTTTGGACCCTCCTGGTTACTGAATGCGTCCCCTGAGCTCTCCTTAACCTCCTGGTCTTTCCAGTGCCGCCCGACTGTGACAGACGACCTCCGAAACCTCTTCCAGTTCTAATGTGATGTGATTCTTTGGAAAGATCTACTGGGATGGACAGAGGCAGAGTTAACCTTTCCCCTTCTCCACTGCAGTGAAGGGGAAAATCTGTTGCAGCCATGAGTGGGCTTTGCCAGTATAGGGAGATGCAGGGTCCCACACAGACACAGCTCCTCAGACTTGCCAAAGGCATCCACTCAAACCAAAAATAATGTGCATCATCCTTCCTAGGCTTTCTTCCTCTTCCATGTGGCTCTCAGCAGCTCTAGAACTTATGCATGCCTAGAACGTAGAGTATTCCTCTTCTGTCTCCAAGATTTCGAAATCATTGTTTTCTTTCTTCGTCTCCCTTTCTGATACAGGAAAGGAAGTGAGGACCACTTGATACTTGTCAACTAAAGTCCTTCGGCTAAAGATAACCAAGTTTCAGGCCTAACTTCACCCAGTGACAATGCAGAAGGACCCCGAACAGCTTGGACCAGCACTCCCCAAAATACTGACTTATTTATTTGGGGAGCAGGAAAGAGGGCTGTCAGCTGGTTGAACACAACTGAGGATCCAAAGTTCCTTTTGTTAACTTGGATGACGACGCACGGACCTCAGTCAGCTACTGGGCATGAGGGCAGTAGAGCCGTGATAATGACATTCGGCATGGACTTTAATTTATGACGTCACAGTGGTGGGATGGAAAAAAGTATCAATTTCAGAGTGTGCAAAAACAATGGCACTTAAAGCTGTGCATTGAAAGATGTGTGTTTATCATCCAATAAGGGTTTGTTTTAAAAGCGATTCTTGGATTTGAAGACGTTTGTCAATTCATGGTGTGCACAGCTATGAGGTTGATTGCGATACTAAACTAAAAATTCCAAGCTGGAGAGCTAGTAAGCCTTTTAAAGAACACACTTAGATCAACAAAAAGACCTCTTGTAGTGGACATTTCTGTGCCTGTTTGTGTGTGTGTGTGTGTGTGTGTGTGTGTGTGTGTGTGTGTTTCAGCATGACAGGAAGCAACTGTTGGCATGGTCACTGGGATAAATTGGAAACAGAGTCATTTGGAGACCTTGTCACTTGTGCTAATTGTTGATTGTATACATGACAGGTGGAAGTTAACTGTACCAGGCCTCACTCATTGTAACGGTTGAACTCTACTATGATGGCGATTTGCCCTTGCCAGGCAAATAAAGATGGTATTTTTTTTCCCAAATAAATTTATTTTTATCACAACAAATGGGACTACTGCTCTTTTTTTAATGTAGTATTTCTTAATATCTACCGAGTGCAAAATTCAGATCACATCTCTTTAACTATCTGGTCTCCAAAAAGGATTCCTCACTTTCTTAAAGGCAGTAAAGAAGGAGTTAGTGTATAGAAGTTATTCAATAAATATTTATGATAGTGACTTGAGACTAAGATCTCATCATGCACGAATTTATCTCATATTTGCACTATCTTTTAGGGGCCAACTATTTTAAATTTCTTAAAGAAGAACAGAATTTGAATTAAGCGGGAACCCTCATCCCAAGGCTCTCCCTCTTTGCCCCCTGCCCCTCCCTGCCCAGCCCCTATCAGATTTCCTTTCCCATTACCCCTCCCTTCACCAAATCTAGGCCAGGAAAATCATTCACTTGATACCATTAAGATTCATAAGTGACTCGTGTCTACACACAAAATACTTTGCTAAAATGATCATTTTGGTTAACTTTTTAAAAAAGATTTTATTTATTTGAGAGAGAAAGTACATGAGTGGGGGTGGGGAAGGGCAGAGGGAGAGGGAGAAGCAGACTCCACGCTGAGCAGGGAGCCCGACTTGGGGCTGGATCCCAGGACCCTGAGACCACGACCCAACCCAAGGCAGATGCTTATCCAACTGAGCCACCCTGGGGGGCCCCATTTTAGTTGACTTCTTACCGAAAAATGTCAGGAGTTATATTCAACTTTTCAACTAAGGGACCATATAACTGGTGGTTCTGGGGTCATTTCCAAGACTCCAGAATCAGATATGCGATTCGATCACTCGCTCAGTTCTGAGCACACCCCCAGTATTTAGTCTCTGAATAGAACTGCTATGAAAGCCTTCTGGAGTCTGCAGCTGTGTGACCGCCATTTGAAGAGAAGATGAATGATGGTCTTCCGTGCTCATGTTTTTCTTTTATTGCCTTTCATGTTTCCTTTTCTCTCTTTTCTCTCCAGCCAAACAAAACCCTTTCAGGAAGAAAAATCTCTTTCAAGGTTACCCTCTATCCATGGAAGACTCGTTTCCTCTCTTTTTAGTAATTTTAAACAACTGTCATTTTACCAATGGTATTACCTGTTTGGGTTTTATTGAACAGTGTTATTCTCACAGCTCTGCTCATAGACACATCTGGGACAAACCATTTTCTCTCTGACCCAGGCCTCCACGTGGAGAGTTCACGGTGGAAGGTGGGAGACGTGTTCTCTCTGGTTCTGCCGGTTTCATCCCGGGATCTCCAACCCTTGAGGATGACCCTCCCAGCCAGACGCAACTCCCTTGACCTTGTTGACCAGGGGGCGGGAGGAAGGAGCCGGGGCGTGGGAGCCATCTGGACTGACTCACGTGAAAGTCCACACTGCCCCCGGAGCTCTGTGGCCCACACTACTCTGTCCTTCTAAATGATGATGACAAACCTCAGCAGACTGGGATTCACATGTGAGTCACAGAACTCGGGCAAATCTGGCATTGAAATCGAAACCTGAGCCGTTCTTTCCTTTTGATTTTTTCTGCCGTGTTTGTAAGCAGGTTCCACGGTATCAGGCAACAGTGAAGATGGTAAGATGTTTAGCCTGCATCCCGTCTTCCTGGGCTCCTGTCCTCTGACTACTGAGTCTCCTTGGACAGATCCCACAGGGTCTCGGTTTCCTCATCTATACAATGGGGATCTTGAGGATTGAATGAGTCAAATGTGAAGGGCCTAGAACTTGGCATGACCCCTGAGTGCATGGTGAATGTTGCATCTTCCAGAAGCTTTTCTAGCCGAGTGTACAAATGTGCAGATCTATTCACCTCAGCTGGCCAGGAAGATCTTTATCTTGTCGTGAGCTCACCACCCACTTTTGGTGGACCCTGTTCCAGTTAGGACTTTAGGTGTGGAAATACCCCACATCCAGTCCCGTGTAACAATGGTGGGAGGGCCGCCTGGCTGGGGGGAGGCCTAGGCTCAGCCTCTTGGGTTTAGGAAAAGCACAGCAGCCCAACCTTTCACTCTAGGGACACATAGCCAGTCACGCTGTGGCCCAGCTCTCTCACAGACGGGCAGGGGCCCTGGAGTCACTGGGGGAGAAGGCTCGGTGAACCGCTGCTGTGATCTTGACCATGGATTGCTCCTGCCACTACGAAGGTCCTTGGTGTGTAAAGATAACGAGTCACATCATCTGAAGAATTCCCCTGTAGCCACCACTTATTTCGGTAACTTTGGATGACAAGATCACGCTTTACTCTTCACCACGTTCGCCTTTGTTTTCATGTAACTCTCACAAATTTTACTTTGCCGCTCCTCACTTCAAGTTTGAACATCCCAGCTATAATGTTAACGGAGTCTCTCTACCAAATCCAGAAGTTCACACTACTTGTGAGACACACAGGAAGCAACTCTTGTGGGACAGAGGGGCCAAGGAATGCCAGATGGACCCTGGGGCATGGTGTTCAGATCCGAGCCACTCAAGGAAGGATGGTGAGCTCTAGACACGGGAGGGGAAATGTGATGGGCCAAGTTGGAGCCAGTGCGGAAATATGTCTTGATATTGATGCTGTGCAGCTTTGTGGCTGTGTGACCTATGCATTCCCAAAGGACCCCACACGGGGTTTAATGCTTTGCCTTCACAGCCTTGCAATTCTTAATGTTTTTTGAACAAGAGGCCCCACAAGTCATGTAGCAAATTCTCCTGATAGGACAGTATAACTCAGGGATGACATCCGTGATTAAAGCATGGTTCTTTAGGAAAAAGCTAGGAACCTGGCATTGTACTTTGTCTTCAAACCAATTGAAATTTAACGAAAGAAAAGAGTGAACCTTAGTACGTTGGCAGGTTGGATGCTGGGCTGCTCACCTTTCCTCTCATGCCTCATTTGCTTATTTTGTGTTCCATGTGTTTCCCTTGACAGAGAGGCAGCTGAGGGCGGTTCATCCTCTAAACTCAAGCATGTTCACCCAGGTACCATATGACCTCTGACCTGACTCAGCAAAGTCTTGTGGGACCTGCTCCCCACGACAGTGGGACACTCTCTTCAAGCTCTTTGCAGCCATTTGCTGTTAGAAGGGCCCGTCTTGGAATGGGGAGATGTGGAATTGTCACACACGCTGTATGTTGGAGAAAACATATTAGCACAGGGAAGACATCAAGATGAACCAAATCTCAAAATAGACATTTAAGTTGTTAGGGAAAACAACACAACTCAGGGCGGTCCTACCATGGGCTCATTTACAGCCAATGCTGCTGTAAACCAGTGGGTGAAAATGGTGGCAAATGTCTGTCATGCCATCTGTCTCTGCCAGAGACCCAGGGAGTGAATGAGGAGCTAAATGATTCACATACAACGTTTCCACACCATCTTGTATAACAAGGACAGCCCAGCTCTGACTTCTTAAAGACCCCTGGGAGCTATTGGCTGCGGTGAATGGGAGAGACAATTTATTAGGGTGATGTATATTTCTTAGTTTCTAATGATACATAAATTATCCCATGAGCCATGATACATATGGTTTAAAGAGAATTTTAAATGAAAGCAATTTTTTTTTTCTAGCAACACTAATTGCCTAGCAGCAGTAAATTACTCATCCCCCGCTGCCTGTGGGCTGTGGTTATTATTCTCTCCTCAAGGTTGAGCAGATGTCCCCCAAGAGGAATGTTTGCTTTGACAAAGTGAATTTACATCCTCACTTGTGAGCCTGCCATGCTGGGTCTACTGGAGGAGAGAGTATTAATAGCACCATTTCGACCTAGCTCCGTGGGTTGCACCAGCCTGCGTGTGTTAGCCATGATAGTGGGACAGTGAGTAGGTCTTAGCTCTTGGTTGCCTTTGGGGAAAGATCAGGGAGCTGTTATCAATATTTGATTTTCTCCCGCTGAGGGGTTTGAGAGGTAGACTTGGCTAATAAGCATGGAGGTTTCCTAGATGACAAGTTAGGCAAGGGAAGTGATAAGCACCACTAATTTGGGGAAACACTAGGTAACAACATGATATGTAGATGGGAAAAGGAGATGCTGTTAAAGACCATTAATTCAATGCATATTTGTTGATTTCCAATACTATGCTAGGTACTGAGGGTGCAAGGAATGAATGCCATGATCTCTGGCCCCAAGAAGTTTGGAGTCTAGTGGGAAAGACAACAATGTACAAAGCAAGAATAAAACAGGATCCCCCCAAGTGCTATGTGAGAGCAGAATGGCCATAGCTCCTGCTTGTCTGGAGTATAAATTAAGGCCTCGTAAGGAGAACTAGACAATGTTGGAAATGAGGCTTGAATAATAAAGTAAACATAATTTATTTATATTATTTATAAATATTTATATTTATTATATTATTTATAAATAATAAATTAAATAATAAAACAAACTTGACCAGATGGCCACGGCATGGGGTCGGGGTGGAGTTTTCTGGAAGAAAGCAATGGTAGGCCAAAGACATGGGCATCTGAAAGAGAATCCAACCAGTTGCAAAAACTGTTTTGGGGTGGTTAGAATGTAGGTTACATATTGAGGAAAGTAATAGAAGACAAGACCAGAGAAGTGACAGGCAAGACCACAGGGACTGTGAGCACCAGGGAAGCTACCCGACCAGAAAAGGCAGCACCATGAAGGATGGATTAGGGGTGGGTGAGATGAGCAGGGAAATTAGTTACAAAGCTTCCGCGATCATCCAGAGTAAAACAGCAAAACAGTGATGCCATTTCCCTATCATTAAACACAGTAACAAACACAAGGAGAAATTTGCCTGAAAATGGTCTCTAAGGAATATATCAGATCTCATGTATATGTTTTATCTATCTGTACACATATTTTTTCTTTCTCAGAAGGCTTTTCTGCTAAATACTCTGTCATTTTCTTGGAAGTTCATGCTTTTGGACTATGCACTTTGAGACAAGGGTCTGTTTTCGTAACTCCTGTTATGGAGAAATACACTTATTAGGGGGAATGGCTTGGAAGCATAATTCTATCACATGGGCATTTCTCCTTCCCACATAGTTAAAAGAAGCTTATCCAAGACTTTCTGTTTCTGCACCATCCGGCCCCACCCACACTGTACACACATGCACACACACATGCAGGTATGCACAGGTACTCTGAAGTACCAGACCTTAAGGCCAACCCCCGTTAGTGTCTATAAAGGTGGCAATATGTGTGAGTGTAACCACCAACAAAGCCAGCCTGACATCTATAGTTGGACGTTTACAGATCGCACAGAGACTCTATGAAGAGTCCATCCTCCTCACCACGAGGACCACGACCCCCACAACCCCTATGACCCCCACAACCACCATCAAGATTTGGGCGTGGGATCACAAAAGTTCAGAACTAAGGAGGGCTCCCTGAGAAAGGGTGGTGTTCCAGGTAAGTGCTAGGAGGTGCTTTGCCTTTATGCCTCCCTTAAGGGCAGCATGTGGGGTGGTCGAGGATTAGGGGATGGGGAGGCGGGCTGGCTGAGGGACTCAGAGGTTTGTGTTCTGCCCACCCCCACTGCCTTGATTTAGGAGATGGTAATGAATGAGGTCATGTTAGAGGAGTATTCCTGAGCCTAGTGGCCTGGGGTCAGGGGGGTGCATGTGCCTGGGAGGCAGGGCAAAGAGGGTGGTGTGGCCTCCACCTCACAAATGAGGAAGACATGGAGTCTTCCAGATGCCTGAGTGCACGTGGAGCTGATCTGCCTATTTCTTTCCAGACCCCTACAGAGAACAGCAGCACCTTGTGCCAAGACCAACCCCAGTGATACCTCTTTTCAAGTTCTACCTGACTCTGGTAAAGCAACGCTGTGAGGATTGCAGGTGGTGAGCTCTTAACACTTCCTTAACATGTGGAATGTGTGGGGCAGCAGGGTACTAGGAAACCCCATCAGGAGCTTCTGTATGTCCCAGAGCAGGAGGTCAGAGGAACCCAGTTGGGCATCGGTGGTGAGGGAGAATGCTCGAAGCTCTGCGGGCTGACCATGGAGCAGGGAGGCGATATGTTCCCTGAGGGGCGCCATGGGCAGCTGGCATGGGCTACATGCTCAGAGGACCAAACCATGGCCTCAAGGGGATCCACACCAGCACTGTGGCCCTGGCTGAGCAGCGAGACACTCCGTGGGGAAACTTCCACATCCACACTCAACTCTTGGCCAGTGAGGCCACACAGCCCAAATCCGATCTCTAGGGAAGGTGCAGTTGAGCTGCCAGCCAGACTAACATGGAGATTGCTTCCCATATCCTTTCTTGAGTAGGTCACGTACCTGGAATAGCTTTTAAGGACCCAAATTAACAGACTGAGGAAAGGTTATGTGACAATTCTACTAGAATTTTCTTTCCCTGGCATAAATGGTTCCATAGTCCATCTGGAAAAGATGACCATACGATGACAGGCGGGTGAGGGAAGCTTTAGTGTGAGGGTCTGTGGCTAATACGGTCATGACATGACTACCTCTCTCACACTTTTCTCTAGGCTTGGCGTGCCTTTGACCTTTAGCCCTCGTATAAAATATTCTGTTTAAGTTTCCACATTTATATGATTGAGGCAAAAGAACTGACATTTATTGTTCTGCCTTAAAAACGAAGCAACTAAATGGGATAAAGCCCATCCATATACATTTTCCCCTTTTGCCTTTTTCAAAGAATGGCAATTCACATTCATGGCAGGCAACTCAGAGGGGAAGTTATTGAACTGAAGGGTGCAAACCAAATGAGCTACCAGTATCCTAAACCAGTATTATCAGGAATGTGTCTGAAAAAGATGACCCTTCAGCACCTTACCACCACATAGCCAAACAAATTCCAGGTGGATTAAAGATTTAAATGTGAAGAACAGTCTGTAACAGAACTAGAAACAAATATAGATGAACACTGATCCGTTAGAAGACACAGAGAAGGGCTCTCTGGGTTTATGTCTATCAGTAAACCATGAAAGAAAAATCGTTTAGATTTATCCCACAAAAATGAAAAGCGTCAGGGAATTAAGAATGTAAACAAAAGGGGCACCTGGGCTTGGAAACCCTTGGTTTCAGCTCAGGGCGCAGGTCATGATGTCAGGGTTGGAGACTGAGCCCCGCCTCCGCTGCCCCGCTCAGCAGGGAGTCTGCTTGACTGTTCTCTCCTCCTGCCCCTCCCTCACCCCTCTCTAAAATACATAACTAAACTTCCAAAAAAGAAAAATGTAAACAAAATTTAAAAAGCATACTCAGAAGAAAACAACTGCGGCGTAGACGACTGGCCTAGTATCCTTGCTAGACGAGGAAGCATTACAAATTCCTGGAGGGTCAGCCCCTGCCGGCAGGGACTACATTTTCTGCGTCTCCATGTTTCATGTGCATAGCAGGTTCCTGGTGAGTAGCAAGTGCTCAAAAAATAGTATATATTTACAAAGCTCTTTTGGTTGAATGCCTACTATGTACACGTAGTATTGCTACCCATCCCAACATCCAAATTTCCATTTTACCAAAGAGAAAACTGAGCAGAGAGTAGGTGGCAGAGGCCGGCTTCACATCCGAAGCTTCTGGCTCCCAAACCCTCCCCCATCTCCCCCTGCTTCCTGTCTTCTAAATAGTGCTTGCCGAATGGAACTGAATGGTAGAAAATTAAGTGTCACCTGCTTAATGAGAAATGTGACTTTTATTTTTGAATAACACCTTGTTAAGGAAACATTCCTTGAAGCCACACAACGCTGGTGCTAATGGAAGACAAATCTGTGTCTTTGTAGGGGAGCCGAGAAAGCCCCATGGAAGTTCCTGACACGGAATTGCCAAGTCATTTAGACAGCTCGCTGAGCTGCCCCAAGCCTCAGAGTCCTTCTCTGTAATGCAGTGATAATAAAGTCGAGAATACAGGAAGGTAAAAGTAACTTGTCCAAAACTTGTCCAACGTCACACCACAGTAGGCACCAGAGCTGGGACACAGACTGAGGGAGAATATCTTTAGAGGTGAGTAGTTTACAAGGTAGATGTCATGTCTAGAGGGTAATGGATGTAAGCAGCTTTGAAAAGGATAAACTGGATACGCTGGTGAGTGGAGGTAAAACTTAAGGTTATAAGCCTGTGTGTGTGTGTGTGTTTATGTGTGTGTAAGAATTGTGAAAATCAAAGCTTGAGAAGGACATTGCAAATGTCTGGGTATGTCCTTGAGCTATTATCTTTCAATGGACATAGCTGCAAATCCCTGCTGACAGACTGGCTATCCCCTCCCTCACACCCCCTTTGTGCAAACCAGTGTGGTAATACTGATGGATCAAAGTCAATATGCCCACCTTTAGAATCTTATCTAACAGGGTCCTTGTTTTAAAAAAGATTTTATTTATTTGAGAGAGAGAGTTAGCAAGAGAGGGAGAGAGTGCGCATAAGTGGGGAGGAAAGGGGGAAGCAGGCTTCCCACTGAGCAAGGACTCAGGGATCACGACCTGAGCGGAAGGCAGATGCTTAACTGACTGAGTCACCCAGATGCCCCTAACAGGCTCCTTTAAAAAAAAAAAAAAAGAAAGAAAATGAAAGTCAAACAGATAATTACAGACAGTGGGGTGGAGTTTCTGGCAAGTGCAATAATGAATCACCGCATAGTTGTGACTGAATAATGAAAGCCACCCCCTAAAACTTCGACTCAGCATGTCATTCATCTCACTGGCCAGAAGCCAAGAGAGCCAGTGTTAGTAACGTGTTTTAATATCGCTCATGTACTTTTCATGTCTCAGTGTAGTATCTGACCATTGATGCGAAGTCAGCGGTTGTACGTGCAACTCAATCCGTGTAGCTTTCAGGAAATGTCCTTCATATTCTCTGTATCTCTAATTTATAGAATTTATTTTTCTGAACCATTTGAGAGAGGTTTGTATATGTTATGCCTCTTTATACCTTAATACATCAGAATGTATTTGCTATCAAGAATGGCTTCTTGTAGAATCACAGTCCAATGATCAAACTCAGGAAATTTAACATTAATACAATGCTTTTATCAAATCCTGTGGCGCTTAATCCAATTGCATCAATTGTCCCAATAGTGTTCTTGCTGCCATTCTTTCCCCTCTGGTACAGGATCCAATCCAGGGTCACTACTGAGTTTAGCCTCCTTAGTTTCCTTTCACTGGAAAACCTCCTCAGCCTCTCTTTGTCTTCCACAGCACTGAGATTTTTGAAAACTGCTGGTCATTATTTGCAGGTAGCCCCTTAACGTGGATTTGTCGATGTTTCCTTGTGATTGGATCCAGGCGATGCATGTCTGGGGGACAGACCACAGAAGCACTGTGGTGTCCTCCTCCGGGTATCAGAGGTACATGATATTGTTCTGCCCCTCGTGGGTGATATTCATTTTGATCACCCTGTGAGGTGTTTTCAGGTCTCTCCATCCTTGTGGTGGCCATGAAAATGCAAGGCCTGGCTCTCCTGCTGTGAGGAGCCTCCTGGCTGCTGCGGCTACTGCCAGGCGCTGCTAAGAATCTGTCTGCACCTGCTTGGAGATGAGCCTTCCATGGATCACTTGGCCCGTGAGGCCATGCAACTGTGGTTGTAAAGCAGGCTCGTTTCTGCTACACGGGGAACCCTCTGGGGGACTCCCCATCAGCTTGGCTGACTCCTTCTCAGAACGGGGCTGCTTCTAAGACTCTCCTACCTGGCACTCCCCCTTTTCCTCTCTCCAGCACAGGGTCAGACCCACACTGCAGCCTCACAGCTCTCCTGGCCTCCACTGGCTCGCTCCCCTTTTTCCCTTACAGGAGCTGGCCCCCCAATTCTCTTGCATTTCTAGGCCTGTCTCGGCATCCTGCCTCTTGGAGGGTCTGAAGTAACACATCGTGATCCTGAAAAAGATGGTTGAAATGACGTGGTAAAATGGAGATCGGGGCCTAGTTTACTCATCCCTGGTAGGTGAAGAGGGTACTGTCTTGAGCGGTAGGTGGGGCAAAGAGAGTCCCCGATACAAGGCAGTGGCCCAGTTGCCAAAGGCTTTCCCTGGTGGTGACCTGGGAAAATGTCTTGGTGGTGGGGACTCCTGTCACAGCTACAGTGATTCGGGATGATTCCGGCATTTAGAAGACATGGCGAAAGGGAAGCTTACAAAGATAGTAGAGTAGTCTCCTCACTCCAAAGTTGACTGACACTCTGCAGAGAGGTGAGAAACTGTGGACTGAGACCAAGTAGTTAAGGCCAAATGGGAGAGCGGAGGTCTTGGTGAAAGCCTACATAGAGGCCCTGATTCCCTGCAGTGTAAGAGCACACAGGCTGGGCAGCTGACCAGGCACCCTGTTTAGTAGACTTCCTCACCCCTACTTGATATGTCGGTAGACTTCCTTGCCCCTATTTTAAAATGGAGGCTTGAGATGATGTAACTCACCTTTCTTCACCCAGATTTCCGATGGGTCTGCCTGCCTCCACAGCACTTAACTCTTCTGCAGATGCTTTTGTGTGGATCCACAGATTCTACAGAAGGAGAAGAAGGCCATGGCCTTTGGAGGGAGCACTGCTATCCCCTATATACTGTCTGCTGTCTATTCAGCCTCATCCCCTCTTCACTACAATTTTGACTGCAATTTATTTCTTTACCAGACTCACATCACTTACCTCAAGAATTCAGTGTTACCTACATAAGGGTAGTGAATCAAGTCATAAGAAGGCATCGCAAGATATTCTAGCCCTGCTTACAAGAGCCACAGAACCCACTATTAAGGAAAAGAAAAAGAAAAAAATGAAAAAACATTTCTTCACACTAAATACTGAAGCAAGTTTTCCTTGTCTTCGAGTGTACACATAGCTGTGTGGTGTGTGTGTCCAGCAAGAGAAAGGTGAGCAGCTGTTTTATTTGTGTAAATATTTGTGTAAATATATAATATTTGTGTAACATTATGTGTTTTATTTGTGTAAATAATATTTGTGTAAATGTGTTATATTTGTGTAATTATACAAATGGGAGTAGCTTTACTCTTCAAGATTAGACAAAACCCAATAACAGAAAATTGAGATTTTTTACAGGCATATTCAAGAAAGGGTAGGTAAGGCATCTTAATACGAACACTCTATCCCAGGACGATGGATTCATAATGATCTCTTACCATTATGTGATCATTACCAAACCATAATGCTAAAAGGTTTGCAAAGGGCTTTCCCATGTACTATTTAGTTTTATCCTCACAGTAACCCTGTACCAGGTAGAGCAAGTTTTATTACCCCTAATTTGTATATGGGAAATTATTCTTTCACAAACAGAAAAACTGAAAGAAGAAAATTAATTGAAATGCCCATGTATTATGGGAAATATATTTGAAACCTGGCATAAGAGGAACTCAGTTTTTGAAACTACTCACTATTTTGTCTAGAAACTTTTAATTTCTTCCATAATATTTAATATTTAATATAATTGCTAATACACTAGAGTCAGTGTTTCCATCCTGCAGAGAACCCTCATAAAAATCTATAATTCCTTTTGCTGCTCATTGCAATAGGATTTAATAAATAAAGTAATAGGAGTGCTCAACATGAATCCTTTTCCTTTGACCTTGCTGAAAAATTTAAGTGACTTTAATCCTTTTAGATTGCCATGGGGTTAGTTAGAAAGGGGAGAGAAAAGAACCAAACTCAGTCATTTAGATCTGATTTATTTGGGAAGTTAGATAGGAAGGTGTTATTTTTTCCCAGTAGGAATACTGCTATAAAAGGTGCAATGGAAATGGTGAGAACACAGTTTTACGGACAGAACTTTGCTTTTTAGTGAAGTAATTCCTTGGAGAATTATTGCTTTTATATAGGTGGTGATTCTCTTTATCCCAATGACACTTTTTGCCTTAAGGTCTCTTTTGTTTGATATTAACAGTTAAACAGGCTTTCTTTTGGTTAGTATTCCGCTAACTCTATACTTCCTTTCATTGCGACTTAAATAGATCTTATTCATACAGCATGTAGCTGGATTTGTTGGTCCCATTACAATCCCTCTATGTCAACTGAGTTGTTTGTTTTGCTTACATTGTTATGATAATGGACATATCTGGACTTCTTTCTATAAACCTAATTTGTGTTTTCCATAAATTATACTCTTTTCTTTCTTGTTTCTAGCCCTCCACTCCCCCCTCCCCCATCTTTCCTTTTTTTGGATTAATGGAGATTTCTTTGATTCACCTCCACTTCTTTTCTTTTAGTATGTATTCTTAACTTGTCGACTTCTTACCTGGCTTACAAAACTCTAAAGCTATTCAAAATATCTCTGCCACTCTTCGATAATATAAGAACCTTTGGTCTTTTCCCCAGATCATCTTCATTCTGTTTTTTTCTTATCTAGTATGTTAGTTCCTTTTTCCATTTTTCTTCCCTCATTGTTATTTTTACTTAGTGTCTGGTACAGACAATATTTCCTCAGATTCACTCATGTTTTTACCACTTACCGTAGTAAAAATGATTTCTGCAGACCACTTCTTCTTTCTGAGTCCAATTTACTTCTTTCTTTAGTAGTTTTTTTTGCTTATTGAGGCTCAGTCTTCATCTGAAAAACATTTTTATTTCACCCTCAGTTTTCAGTAATTCTTTAGTTGGACATTAAATCCTAGATTGCCCCTCTTTTCCCTCAACACTTTGGTAACGGAATTCCACTTTCTCCTGGTCTTTATTGTTGAGAAATGTTATCAGTCTAAGTAATCTGACTTTTCTCATGGATTGCTTTTAAGACTTATTCATTATTTTTTTTTAAAGATTTTATTTATTTATTTGACATAGAGAGAGAGATCACAATTAGGCAGAGAGGCAGGCAGAGAGAGAGGGGGAAGCAGGGTCCCCGCTGAGCAGAGAGCCCGATGCGGGGCTCAATCCCAGGACCCTGAAATCATGACTAGAGCCGAAGGTAGAGGCTTTAACCCACTGAGCCACTCAGGTGACCCAAGACTTATTCATCTTTAATACTTCATTGTGTTTTAAAATTTATGTGTATGTGTTTTAAAATTTAATTGTTGGAGACAATTGTGGTTTTTTAATAAAAAAAATTCATCTTTCCTCAATTCTGAAAACTACTCATTAATTTTTTGTTTTGTTTTTTTAATATTGTTTCCTTTTTCCCATTCCCTCTTGTTGTGTTTTCTGACTCTCTGATTAGAAACAAGTTGAGGGGCACCCGGTTGGTTCAGTTGGTGGAGCATACAACTCTTGATCTCGGGGTTGTAAGTTTGAGCCCCACATTAAGTGTACAGATTACTGTACACTTAGAAAGAAACATTGTGAACATTCTCATTTCCTCCTCATTCCTTCATCTCTCAATCTCTCTTTCATGTTTTTAATCCCCTTTCTCCTTCTGCTATAGTCTAATGAGTTTCTTTAGATACATTTGTTGGTTCATTAATTCTCTCTTTAGTTGCTTTTAAGTTTTTGCTTAATTGGTTAATTGAGGGTTATTTGTTTTGTTTTTGGCGTATAAGCAACACAAGTTTATTTCTCATAATTCTGGAGGCTGAGAAGTCCAAGATCAAGGTGCTGACAGACTCAGTGTCTGGTAAGGGCCCACTTCCTGGTTCACGGACAGCCATCTTCTTGTTATAACCTTACTTGATGAAAGAGTCAAGGGAGTCCTCTGGGGCCTCTTTCAAAAAGGGTCCACTCTCATGACCTAATCACCACTCAGAGCCCCACCTCCAAATATCATCACATTGAAATTAGGTTTCAATATATGAATTTGGGAGATGGGGGGACACAAATTTTCAGTTTGCAGTACTCCCCATTATCTGCTTCCCTTTCCCCATCAGCCCTATAGACAGCTACTTTACTTTCTGTATCTATACATTGGCCTATTGCAGACATTTAATTCATTGAGATTTTTTTTATTACTTTGACTCAGTTTTTCATTTCTAGAAGTTCCTTTTGGTTTTCTTTTCCTTTTTTAAAAGATTGATTTATTTATTTGAGAGGGATTGAGAGAGAGAACATGAGCAGAGGGAAGGAGCAGAGGGAAAGGGAGAAGCAGACTCCCCATTCAGCAGGGAGCCTGATGTGGGGGTCAATCCCAGGACCCCAGGATCATGACCTGAGCTGGAGGCAGATGCTCAAATGACTGAGCCACCCAGGTGCTCTTCTATTTTCAATTTCTTGTGTGAGCTAGACTCAGTAAGATATGAACAGAACACAGAGTGCCTGGGTGGCTCAGTGGGTTTAAGCCTTTGCCTTCGGCTCAGGTCATGATCTCAGGGTCCTGGGATCAAGCACTGCATCAGGCTTTCTGCTCAGTAGGGAGCCTGCTTCCCCCCCCCGCCCCCGCCTGCCTCTCTGCATACCTGTGATCTCTCTCCTCTGTCAAATAAATAAATAAAATCTTTTTTTAAAAAAAAGAAGATATGAACAGAACATAAATTTCATCTTTCCCCAACTACCCATTTAAACCCAATATATCATCTGGCCTTTTTCTTGCCTTTTGGGTGAAATCTTAGGCAAGTCTCTTAAGTGTTCTAGTTATTATTAGATAATCAGGCATCCCGTGATTACTTTTAGAAGCAAGAATAGCCTTATTTCAATAGTCGTGAAGTCCTACCTGGTATAATAATTAAATTTCTGAATTTCATTTAAAGTTAAAATGTCTCTCCTTCTAAGGCTTGTATATTTCCAGCTGGAAAACCTGAAGTAGGAGAGGGAAACCTGGTTGTCTTTGGCTTTCTTTTTCCTTCCTGTATCCCTCTACTCAATTGTCTTAGTTTCTAACCTCTCAGGATCTAGCCAGGAGGAATGCAAGTAAGGGGACATTCTTATATGGCTGGTGCTCTCTTGTCTGGATTTGGGACTCTCTGGATAGAAAATATTCAAGAGTGGTTTCTTTCTCTCACAGGACTTTTCTGGGTTTCTCAGAGATGACTCACTTCCCCAAAACCCCTGCCTCCTCAAACCTTTAGGAACAGATAGCTGCAATTTCCATGAGTGGGCAAAGCCTTACTTGTAGCCAACTGCTTACTTTCCCAGTCTTGGCCCTGGAGCTCTCAGCGTGCACTCCCAGGGACTACTTTGCTCTCAAGTAAAATCCCCTTCAACCAGCCTCAGACTGGCAGCACGTCGTGTGGATCTTGTTGGATTCACAGAAACACCAACGACTCTCTGCTGCCTTGGGGAAAGTGTACTGGGCTCCCAGCGTGGCCCTCTTTCCTCTTCTGTGCTACCCGCAGGGTGACTTGCATGCAGTTCCTCATTCCAGTGCAGACGCTCACCCAAAATCGAGGATAGTGTCTCTCAACCTTTAATGCACATTCCAGTCCCCTGGCAAATACTGTGAAAATGCAGATTCTGGCTCAGTGAGTCTGGGTTGGGGTTGAGATTCTGCATTTCTCACAAGCTCCCAGGTGATGTTCACGCTGCTGATCCGTGGACTACAGTTTGAGGGTCTGGGGCATGTAGGTGAAGTTCACTGACTGGTGTTCTCATTTGCTTGAGATGAGGAGGAGGCATCTTGGTCCTTTACCTGAAGTCAGGGGAGAGAAAACATCTCAGTAGCTCCGTAACATTTTCCAAAGAAATCCCCTTGTTTGACCTCTTCCACTTTCACCCTCTTGTAGGTTGTAGGGGACAGACTGCCCATGTTGGAAGGAACAGTTTTATAATCATTTATATATTGTGCAACTAGGATCTAGCTAGGGTCATCTTAGACTACAAGGTCCTGCTGTCTATTTTGTTTTGGGCACTTGAGGCTTAGTCAAATCTGAAAAGGAGAGGAAGCCATTAAAGCAACTTATTAGAATCATTTTATTTTTTTATTAACTTAAAATTTAGGTTATGGAAATTTAAAAATATACCCAAATATAGAGAGAATCATAATTTAGTACAGGTTTTCAGTGTGACGATCACTGATTTTTGAGAAATCAGGATATAGAACATTTTACCCCCAGAAGTTCTCTTGGGCTCCTATCCAGCAAACGCTGTGACTCTGATTTCTATCTATATTTCTGTACCTTGGTTTCGTTTGTTTTAGAACTTCATATAATTAGAATCATATTCCATGTCTGAAATCTTTCAGGTAACCTGATGCTTTTGATCTTCTTCTCAGGTGTTGCTAAGTCAATAGTTCATTACTATTTCTATTGTCAAGTAGAATTCCATTGTGTAGTTACATAAAAATGTATTAATTCATCTGTTGAGAGACATTTGTGTTATTTCTAGTTTTTAGCTATTACAAATAAAACGGGTTTGAGTACTACTATACAAGTCTTTTTGTGGACATATGTTCTTATTCTCTTGAGTAAATGATTACAACTGGAATTGCTGAGTCATAGAGCAGGTACATGTTTAAACATATAAGAAACAGCCAAATAGGTTTTCAAAACGGTCATACCATTTTATACTCCTCTTGCAATATACAAGATTCGTGGTTGGCTCACTTTTTGCCAATATTTGGTATTTTTAATCTTTTTACATTAGTCATTGTGCGTATGCAATGGTAAATCCTGGCAGTTTTAGTTTGTGTTTTGCTGTTGACTTTTAATTCTCTTTTCACGCGCCTGTTACCTATTTCACTTATATTCTTCTGTGAAGTATACGTTCTAATAGTGTGCCCATTTTTAAATTGTTTTTTTTTTTAATTATTGATTTGTAGGAGGTCTTTGTGTATTTCAGATGCAAGTCTTTTGTCAAATTCTTGTGGGACAAGTATTTTTTCCCTGTCTATGGATTATAGTTTCATTTTATTAATGATGTCTTTTGAAAAGAAGTTATAATTCTGAAGTCCAATTTGTTATTTTTTTCTTTTCTGTTAGTGCTCTTTGTTTCCTGGCTAATAAATGTTTCCCTATATGAGTATAGTTTCCTATAGTTTCTTCTAGAAGCTTTATAATTTTAACTTCTTTGGATAGGTCTATGATTCAGTTTGAAATAATTTTTGGCATAGATTAAGATTGAAGTCCATTTTCTTTCTACATAGATATCTAGCTGTTCTGGTGCCATTTGTTGAAAAACTATGCTTTATCCACTGAATCACCCTGGCTCCTGTTGAAAATCAACTCGCCATGTGTGTGGTGACTGCTTCTGGACTCGATTCTGTCCCACTGACCTACTACTTATCCAACCCTGCATCACTGTCATGCTATCTTGATTACTGTAATTTTATACTCTTGAAATCAAATAGTGTAAGTCCTTCAACTTTGATCTTTTTAGAAATTGTTTTGGTTATTTTAGGTCCTTTACCTTCTCATATAAATTAAGAATCAGCTTCTCAATGTCTATCAAAAAAACCTGGTTGGATTTTAACTTCGATAGCATTGATTATAGAGATTGAATTGGGGAAAATTAAAATCTTAACCCATCAACATGGCATAACGCTCCATGTATTTCCAATCTAGATGGGCTTTTATTTTGTTTAATTACCTTTTTGCACAGCTAGAGTTTCCTGTAGAATTTTGAATAGAAGTGGTAAAAATAAACATTCTTGCTTTGCTCCCAATCCGAGTCAAAGTGTTCAACATTTTGCCATTAAGTGTGGCGTCAGGAGTAGGTTTTTCATAGATGCCCTTTATTAGAGTGGGAAAATTCTATTTTATTCCTAGTTTGATAAGAGTATTTTTAAATCATAAATGGATGTTAAATTTTTTCAAGTGCACTTTCTGCATTAATTGAAATGATCTTGTTTTTCTTCCTATTCTGTTAATATGGGAAATTACTTTGATTTTTCAAATGCTGAACCAACCTTACATTCATGAGGTAAATTTCACAGGTCATACTGTATTATCTGTATATTTTGCTAGATTTGATTTGCTAATTATGTTCGAGGATTTCTTTTATATATTCATAAATGGTATTGGTCCTTCACTTTTCTTGTAGTCTTCTTGTTAGGTTTTGCTGTCCAAGTTATTCAGGCTTTACAAAAGAGGTAAGGAAGTTGTTCTTCCTCCTCCATTTTCTCAGAAAGTTTCTATAAAATCAATACTATTTTCTTCTTAATATTTCATAGAATTGACCAGTGAAATTATCTGAATCTGCATTTTTATGTGTGAGAAGATTTCTTATTTATATATTCAATTTCTTTGCTAAGCATAATGGTACCAATTTTCTATAGTCTTTTTTTTTTAAAGATTTTATTTATTTATGTGACAGAGATCACAAGTAGGCAGAGAGGCAGGCAGAGAGGGGGGAAGCCGACTCCCCGCTGAGCAGAGAGCCCGATGCGGGGCTCGATCCCAGGACCCTGAGATCATGACCTGAGCTGAAGGCAGAGGCTTTAACCCACTGAGCCACCCAGGCGCCCCTCTATAGCCTTTTTTGTCTGTTTGGTAAGTCCTGTTTCCTAAGGGATTTGTTCTTTTTATGATGAGTTGTCAAATTGGTCAGCATAAAGTTGTCATTTTATTATCTTTTTGTTATGTGTACAATAGATAGCGAGGTCCCTCTTTCATTCTTGGTATTGTTAATTTGTGGCTTTCTCCTTCCTTACCTAGACCAATGTAGTATAGGTTTATCAGTTATATTAATCCTTCCAACTGCTCAGTTTTTAGTTTCCTTGATTTTCTCTGGTTTTGTTTTCTATGGCATTGTTTCCATTTTTAAAAAATTATCCTTTCTCACCTTTACGTTTAAATTTCTCTGCTTTTTCTAGCTTCTTAGATTGTTGATTTTTAAACTCCATTTCTTTCTAATAGAAGCATTAAAAGCTATAAACATCCCTCTGGGTACTGCTTTGGCCAGCAGCCCCTAAATTTTGATATGTAATGTTTTCATTATCATTCAATTCAATATATTTTCTAAATTCTCTTGAGATTTCTTCTTTAATTCGTAGATTGTTTTTAGGTATTTGCTTAGTTTTCAGATATTTGGGGATTTTCTAGACATTTTTTGTTTTTGGCTTCTAATTTATTACCCTTTTGGCCAGAGAATAATTTCAGTCCTCTTAGATTTATTGAAACTTGTTTTATGATTCAGAATATGCCCTATCTTCTGATGGTAAAGTATGTATTTTACAATGCTATTTTTTTTTTACAGTGCTATTTTATAGCATTTTACCTATAATGCTTCATAAATGCCAATTAAGTCAAGGTCAGGTTGGTTGACAGTGTTGTTCAAATTATCTGCAACCTAACTTTTAATATTTTATAAATATAAATAGAAAAAGTACAGTATATAGTCTACCTATGACTGTGGATTTGCCTATTGCTCCTATTAGTTATGTTAAATTTTATTTCATATATTTTGAAAGTCTGTTATGTGATGACTCTTTTATTATCATGAAATAAGCTAGTTTTTTTTCTAATAAGCTCATCTTAAAAATTGCTCCAACATACTATTTCTTTTTAATTCTCACTACATTTGGAGGTAGTTAACTTTGTTGCATTTATAGCTGTGGACGCTGAGTGAAACTGGGCAAGATTGTGTAACTAAAAACTATGGTGGAACATACTAAAGTTTTTGAACTTGACAGGAAGTCTTAGAAGTTATAGATACTTTAATTAATACAATCTTCTATGATAAAGTTCTATAACATGTCTTATTTTTACGTTTTTGGTTTTCAGTACTTTTTAATTGGTGTTTATTCCTACATACATGGGTCATTATTCTCCTTACTAATATTCATCCTCTCCCCTCATTGTTATTTGCCTCCACTATATCCAGTACAATATAATGAAAATAAATCATACCCCAGTAATAAAAAAAATTAAGATTTGAGTCTCCTAAAAAAATCTTCTCTTACTGCAAAGTAATTTATCATGACATTTTCTTTTCTTTTTTTTGGTGCAAAATGGTGGTTTATTAAAGGAAAGGGAATCCATGGGCAGAAAGAGCTGCTGAACTAGAATCTTGAGGAGTGATTATATATACTCAGGAGCTGGGGGAAGGGAGGAAAAGGAGGTTTCAAAAGAACTTTCATATACTAAAGAGGACCAGCCTACAAGATACCTACAGGATACTGGAGGCCTTGCCTTAGGTTAAGTTTGTTTTTCCCTCTAGCAAGGTATTAAGACAGTTGGGAGATTCCTGGAAGATTGTCACACATGTCCCACCCAGAAGTGAGCGGTTGCAGGGTGTAGGCTTATGCTTTACCCTCAGCTAGCTTCAGCTCCCTCATCATTTCCTCCTGAACAATTTTGACCCTTAAATCTAAAGTTGTTGAAGGTGGAAGGTCTCATCTTCTGTAAGATCCTCCTGCTGTAGGAGGATGTAGATGTCCCTACCTATGGGTCAATTGAACATATTACAAAGGTGGAGGCAGCTGAATCCAATGCTGATAGGAAGTATCTGGGTGATAGGGATCACCTGTTGTGAAGTCATAGTAGGGATGGAGTCTCAGTAGTAAGTGGAGAGATATTACAAAAGGCAACACATTAAGATTAGTATGGCTGTTAAGAATGAGAAATCCAATAAAGTGACCCTTAATTGTTGACCATAATTTTCCTCTAAGCCAGGAACTTAACCCATCATTAATGGAACAAGAGATCATTTAAAGCACCGATCTGAGTATTCCTGTTGGTTAGAAACCCAGTAAATATTTTTGTAGTAATCTGGAATATACACAGCATTTTTATGATGGTGCAAGTTCTACCTTATGCAACATTTAAAACACCTAATGCTGGGATGTCTGGGTGGCTTAGAGGGTTAAAGCCTCTGCCTTCAGCTCAGGTCATGATCTCAGGGTCCTGAGATTGAGCCCCACATCGGGCTCTCTGCTCAGCGGGGAGCCTGCTTCCCCCCCCCCCACCGCCTGCCTCTCAGCCTACTTGTAATCTCTGTCAAATAAATAAAAAATCTTTAATAAAAAAAAAAGTCTAGTGCTATTCTATTTTGTAAAACTGCTCCACACATCTGTATTCCTTTAGTGTTTAGTAGAGAAATGCTTTTTTCAGTTGTCATTTAGGACTTTGACCATGTACATTATTTGAGCTTCCCTGTGCCAAACATCCTCCAGTCTCAAAGAGGGAACAAAGATGGATGCTAGGTGGTCCTCCCAATGTAACATAGAACACGTCCACTATTTTTTTTTAAGATTTTATTTATTTATTTGACAGAGAGAGAGAGAGATCACTCTCACAATTGAGGAGTGAGAACACTCCTCAATTGTTTTAAATTGGAAGGTTAGCTGGGTTGGTAATGGTTTTTAATAATGCCTCCATATCATGACATTTTCTTGTTTGTAAGTAAAATGTTTATTAATGATTGAAAAGCCAAGTATAAAATTACTTGATACAATTATTATAAAGTTCTTCTTTCATAAAATTACAAAATCCCATTTTATTTTATACTATATTTTATTTTATATTGTATTTTGTATATTTCTAGATTCAAACTTAATCACATGAAAAAGAAGACTCAAAACTTCTTAGCTCTTGATCTTCCATTTTAAATGAATCAATCCTCTATTTTAAATGGACTGAAATTTAACAGCTCAAATTGTTGTGGTTTTTTTTTTTTAAGATTTTATTTATTTATTTGACAGAGAGGAGAGAGATCACAAGGCAGAGAGGCAGGCAGAGAGAGAAGAGGAAGCAGGCTCCCCACTGAGCAGAGAGCCTGATGCGGGGCTCGATCCCAGGACCCCAAGATCATGACCTGAGCCCAAGGCAGAGGCTTTAACCCACTGAGCCACCCAGGCGCCCCTCAAATTGCTTTTGTGGTGCATTCGTGTCTTAGTCAACTGTTTTATCATTCAAATTATAAAAGAACATTAAATATTAAACTGGCCAGTATTTATTGGATTTGTCCAATTGAAAAAAATCAATCCCGGATATGAGAATGTTAATGTCACATTACAGCTTTCTTTTGCAAAACAAGGAAAAAAGTTTAATGCATAGAATACAGAAAATTCTAACAAAATTTATTTATAACTATTTCTTTTTTCTTTATCAGGTTTACCAGAATAAATATTTGTGCAGCCGAAAGTGTTGAACCTCAGGTTCTTGGTGCCTGACTCAGGCAAGGAAGATATATACTCAATAGCTTGAGCACCAGGTTTGGGAGAAGTTAACCTACTATCCAAGGGGTTATCATTGCCCACACATGACTTCAGCCTTGTCTGAGTGGACCCTCAGCACCCCACGTTGTTGAATATATGCAACCTCCACGATACCTTCTTAGGGTATCCTGGCAAAGTGTATACACATTTCTCAGGCTGCAAACTTTGCAGGAAAATATATAACTATTTTTCTAAAAGTAAATCTAAATTCTATCTTGAACCTCCTATTTCCATCACTTACAGAATTGAATCCCATTACTTTCCAGGTAAACTCAGGCTACTTCAGTGGCCTTGGTCATTTGAAGTTTATCCTTAGGTTCCTGTCTCTCCCATCTCTTTCCCTGTTGTGGGATCTAAGTTCTGAATGGACTTTGCAGTGTTCAGGAGTTGGGGAGGAGCGGGTGGGTAATGAGAACCTGCTTCACCACATCCTTTTGAGAAGTGATCCCCTCTCCTAATCATATAGACATCTGTCCCTACTGCATGTGCTGCCAGTATTTCCCTTTAGGTACTTTTCTGCAAGGAACTGACTTCAGTGCTGTTCTGCCTCACTCGGGGGCCTTCGGAAAACTCAGAGTCGATTCAGTTCCTCCTGTGTTTAGCTATGCCACATCACCACTTCAGTATCACTGTTCCTCTCTCACGGTGGCATGGAGTGCACACTAACGAATGGTTCCTGTCCAAGTCTCAGATGGACGGCCGGGCATAGGACTCTGTATTTGTGTTGGTCAGGATAGGCTAAGTTCTGCTGCGGTGACGAATGTCCCCCAAATCTCAGTGGCTTAGAAGGACAAAGGTTTACTTCTTCCTTGGATGTCATTCAGGTCGGCCATGGTGCTGCTCCACACCCTCCTCCCTCCTGGCTCCAGGCTGATGGAGCTGCCTCTCTCTAGGGCACTGCTGATGCCAGGGGAAAAGAGAACACAGAGAACTTTCTGCTGGCTAGTACCGCTCGCACTTTGTTGGCCAAAGCAAGTCAAATGGATAAGCAGAGAGGTATAATTCTCCCCCAGGGAGGGGCAGCTTATACTTTTAATTAATACAATCTGCCACATTTTCCCTGGGTTGCTAACTCAAGGGAGGTTCTATTTTGCCATAACAACTTAGCCTGAGGAGGGGTGAGGAGTGAGAAACCTCTGCCCAGGGCAATCAGCTTCTCCCCAGGTCAGGAGACCTTATCTTGTTTTCAGTGAGGGTAGTCTCATTCTCCCATCTGTTTTCTTCTAGTTGATTATTTCTGGGGAGAAAAGGAAAAAAAAAAAGTTTATGTTAAGCTTCTTTCAGCATGTAGGCGTTTGAAACTCAAGAGAACCCATCTTTTACAAATCACAAACCTTGGTGTTTATTTTGTGTCTGTGTGCTATGAGTTTAAGGAAATCTGTTGAGGAACCCAGGAACTGAGAACTGATTTCTTCTATTCTTTCAGGTTTTTTCTCTGAAAGACCTGTTGTCTTTATTAAATGCTCCGAGGAACAATGAATGGTCAGGGGTCAGAGGGGCAATAAGGAAAAGTAGTAAAAAAAAAAAACAACACCTCAGTTATTATCTCCAAATGCAATTTCATCATAATTGTAAAGAAAGTGAAGTGGTTGTGAAAATGAAGCCTGCTTAGGGGAGGGGAGATTTAGGGTGTTGTTATCTTGAGTGAATAAAGCCAGCTTTTCCCTGGTGGTGGTAGATGACCATTTCCCATCCCTTGGTCTCCAAGGCTCATTGTAAAGGATTTTGGTAAAGGACTTATAATTACCATGCAAGCTCCCTAGCTTTTGCTTGGGACCTTGCCTTTGACAAGTGCAGTGTTTGCCTGTGGTAGCTCACTAGCCAAGCTCACAGGTGTGAGAAATCAAGAATTCCAGGGAATCCCCACAAAAAGGAGTCAAGCAGAAAGTGTGTAAAAGAAGCAGCGAATCCATTCCCCTTAGAATCTGGTTTCTCGAACTATATAAAATTGAACGAACCCTCACTTCTCAATTTGATGATGTTTCTCTTAGTCATAGCTATTTACATTTGAAAGGTATGTGATCGGCATGACTGTAAGAATTTACTACTTAAAATAGTATTTTAAAAAATTTGGGGCTACAAATGTTATACATGTTCATGGCAGAAAATTTTGAAAATATTTCAAAATATATAAAAAATAAAAATGTATATAACCTGGCCTGCCCATTATATCTACAGTTAACATATAAGGATATTAATTTGTGGTAGTTTTTCTTTTATGTAGTCAAATGCATTGTTAAAAGAAAACAGATTTAGTTAGTTAGTTTTGTTTTCTACTTTTTATAAAAATTTAATATGAAATACAATGCGTATGGGATTTCCTTTTGGGGTGACAGGCATGTTTGGGGACATAGAAGCCCTGTGAATGTACTAAATGCTACTGAATTATTTATTCACTTTAAAGAGCTTCATTTCATGTTATGCAAATATTGCTTAAATAAAACAAAAATAAAATTCAAATAAAATAGACACATTGAAAAAATTTAATATGAAAAAAGAGTATCTTCCTATGTTATTATATATTCTTTGACAATATCATTATTATGGCTGTATACCATAGGATACCTATGGATGTATGATAATTTATTTGATCAATTTCCTATTGGGTTTTCAGGTTAGACTTTTTAACGTTTCAGTTGTATAAATAATACTGAAATGTTTATATTGGTACTAAATCTTTGCATGCCTCCAGTGGTATCTATAGGATAACTTTCTGGATATGAATTTGCTGGGTCAAACAGTATGAACAAATGGTATGGGTTCTTGATATATCATAGTTCATCATACCCAAGGTGTCAAAAGTTGTGACGTGCACTATTATTTTATGTGATACCAAAAAGGGAAATGATGCCAATTAAACACACTGCTTTCTTATCACTATACCTTTTATTTTATAATTATTGAGTTTTTGTACTTATTTCAAAATACAACTAGCTTATATTTCATTCTTTTTTTTTAAGATTTTATTTATTTGACAGAGAGAGAGAGAGAGAGCACTAGGAAGAGCAGCAGGCAGAGGGAGAGGGAGAAGCAGGCTTTCTGCTGAGCAGGAAGACTAAAGTGGGGCTCAATCCCAGGATCCTGGGATCATGACCTGAGCCGAAGGCAGATGCTTAACCAACTGAGCCACCCAGGGCAGGGAGGGGGGGCAGCTTATATTTTATTCTTGTGTATCCAAAAAGAAGAAGCAAAAACCCTGACTAAGGTATTCATTCCTGAACTTCCTCATTCTTTGGAGTCACTTTTTGACTCTGTGTGGTCCTCGGCCTGAATGCATCGGAAGCATTTGGATGCAGCATGTATTAAAAGTGTGCTCCACTCTTTGCTCCGGGATTCCTTCCAGCAGCTGACATCCAGTCTTCAAAACCTGGTGCATAGAGGCAGCCGGTGGTAACTAACTCACGAGCGCTGCCTGGCTGACAGGGATTGTAAAACACATCTCAACTTAGAGACACTAAAATGTGAAAACAGCTGTATTCCTGAGAATGAATGGAAGATACTCGATTGCAAATTGTCCACCAGAAAAGTTTTCCCAATTTGTATTCCCACCCACAGCACATGAAGTCACCCATTTCCCTTACACCTTAGCTCACATCGGGAATCTCTGTAATCAAAAACCTTTGCCATTGGATAGGTAACAAGTAGTCTCCCATTTTTATGTACACTTATCTTACTATTAGAGCGGTTGAAATTTGTCTTCATATATTTTTGGTCATTTGTATTTCTTCTTTTCCAGTTGTCCATATACTTGCCTGATTTTTGTTTCGATATTAATCTTTTTGTTTTCTGCTTCTCAACTAAGGTAGGAAGGGTGTTCATCTTTCATCTGTCATATGTGGCAAATGATTTTTCCCCTAGTTTCTAGTTTGATTTTTAAATTTAAATTTACAGGACTATTTTTACTATGTGTGGGAGTATCTAATTTGCATGCAGTCAGTTTAGTTAATAATTTCTTCTGTGATTTCTTCTCTCGCTTTTACATTTAAATAAGTTCATCGCTAACTTTTTTATTTTTATTTTTTACAAACTTTAAATCAAATATTAATCTTTATTTGCTTCTGCTTGTTTTATGGTCCTTTCTCCTTTTTAACAAACTAACTCTTGCATGTATATGAGAATTGCTTTGATAAGCATCTAACCTTATTTCTCCCCAAAGTCAATGAATTGTAGCAGTGCAACGGAGTCAGGAGGGATCAGAACTTCCCTTCTGATCTAGGATGTCAGCCTCTTCTATACTTACTATGATTCGTATATGGGATGGATATTCCATATATTATCAGACTGTAATAAACCAGCTATTCTGGTCTAATGTTTTGTCTTTCTAGCTTTGTACCAGTGTCATGTTGTTTTAATTATTAATTATATTCACCATATAATCTAATCAAGCGAACTAGGAGGCTTTTGCAAGTGAATTATGCCTGCATGACAGGCTCAAATCTGAGTCCAGGGGCACCTCGTTGCGTTGCTTTTATAGTGTATTTTCATTTTCGCCACAGCAAGGTTCTTATCATGACTTTTGTTTTCAAAATTGGTTACTCTTTTCTAAAGCATAAGAATATGCAGAAATTAAGAATAAGATGTGTATCTAGGAAGTATTTTTGAATGATTTACATACATCATTTGAGATGGTTTGCTCAATTTAAATGAACTTGAGTTGGATTTTTGATTTGGGGGTACTTGTTGACTATTTCTGTGACTTTGTTCCTTTCCTCTTCGAGTTAATGCAATTGAGAGGTACTCTATGGGGCCATCACCTTGCTTATACCATCTCTCTTTTCCTTTGGGTCCTACAGTTACCCTCTGGCTCAGTCTTTCCTCAGCACCTTCTAGCTATTATTTCAGGTACCACCTACAACCCTCATGCCCTTCTACTTTCTCTCACTATTCATCTGCTGTAGGCATCTTCATTGCCAGTTAATACAGAGGAGCAAAAATTTAACAAATTCAGCTCAGACTTCCCATAATTGAGAACGACAAGTCTATGAATTTTTGCTCCTGGGATCAGAGGCCCAAACTAAGTAGGAGGCAGAGGAACATGAGCCTCTTACCATAAATCCTGAGACATTTTGCCCGAGACCTGTGTTGCCTCCCACTGTAGTAGGTGGCAGGCTGGGTTTTAGTTTTAGTTGTTTATGTATTTATTTTGCAGCATTCATTCCTTGCTAAGTAGATGTTGGTGGACACAGTTTCTCCAAGGCTAAAATTGCTCCTTCAGCCATCACAATTCCTTTCCATTAAGCACTGTGGAATGCCCCTTTCTTCCCCTTATAGAAACAATGTTATAAATTTTTGTATCTCCAGGAACTCGGGACATAGGAAGCTGATCAGCAAATGTTCGTGGAAAAGTTTTGAATGATTTTCCAGCCAATGATCTTTAAGGCCAAGTATACCCTCAGCCTTGGTGTTTGTCATTTTTCATGCTAACTTTCATTTTACTAATAAAAACACTTTGGTAGGGGCGCCTGAGTGGCTCAGTCGTTAAGCATCTGCCTTCAGCTCAGGTCATGATCCTAGGGTCCTGGGATCGTGCCCCGCATCGGGCTCTCTGCTCGGCAGGAAGCCTGCTTCTCCCGTTAACATTCCCTCTGCCTGCGTTCCCTCTCTCGCTGTGTTTCTCTCTCTCAAATAAATAAAATAAAAATAAAAAAAAAAAAAAAACCAACAACACTTTGGTAGAGAAGTGAGACACCACAGATCCTATAAGGTCTTAAAGAAGATTCTGGTGGATAATCCCACCAGAAGCTTCTTTCCAAATATGAGAATTTGAGGCTACATCTTTCTTTTTACTTGTGCTTTGCCTCTTGTCCCTTTTGTCCTTTCCTGCCCATAAGTCTGTAAGCTGGGTGTTCTCCCTGCCTCTTTCCCTCCGCATTTCTTTTCTGGCTTTCTTGCCTTCCCCTCACTTCTGACCCACATTAGTTAAAAAAATCATCTAGCTAGAATGTCTGTTTCCTTTCACAACGCAGCTCACCATATTCCCTTCTCCTTTGTCCTTTGTTTAGGACTCCTATATTAAAGGTAATCACATTTGGCTTTACAGAATCCCTGTTCTCTTTTGCAACGCTCAAGTTCAGGAAGTTCCCAAGTTACAACACATTTCCCCAGTGCCTTTGCTAATAAGTTGTTTGGAACCTGGAAAAAATTTCCAGCAAAAGAAGGCTTTAACTGGTGTTTACAGTTGCCTGTTTACAGTTACAACGACTTACTCAACATACTACACATTAGCATTGGCTGAGTGCTGGCGGTTGCAAATTTTTGTGTTCGCCCAGTTGCCTTTTCAGCACTGTGCTCTTGGAGTTGAGCTGTTCACTCCCCTGACCTTGTTCTCATATATCATCTGCCACGTTTTTCCTTGTTGCAGTAAACATGATCTTTCTTTAGCACTAGCTCTGCAAGTTGTAGCCCTCCCTATACCATCTGTAGGACACCACAGGAATTTTCTGAACACCTAGGTGGAGCAAAAAAATTTGCACATGTCACTCAAAATTCAGCCATATCCCTGTGAAAGCTGGAGGTGTAGCAAGATGCCATGCCCTCTGGGATGAGGTCCATCACATAAGGAATAAAACATTATTAAAATATTATCTTCAGAGAAAGCATTTCTTGGATGGTAGGGGACACGTTACCATACAGTCTGAGGCCCGGGATATGGTTCCTAGTTGACATACGAGAGGTCCCATTATCAGTGTTGAATGAACAATGACGAATGAACGTCGGAGGGCTACAGACAGACCTCTGGCCACAGGCTGTCAGCGTTTCCCGAAGTTTCCAAGCATGAGTAGGAAGGACCTCACCTCACAGTATTGTTCTTGTGAGGCTATCTGAAAGGCCCAACTTTTAGTACGTCTGTGACTTCATTTTGCTTTGCAGAGTTCAGAGAGAACAAAGTCTTGAGGACATTGTTTCCCTTTGCATCTTTCTTTACCAAAGGTGGGTCAGTGGAGGTTTTATATTTCAGCTTTGAAAAACAAAGTATCCAGGACTATTTACCCCAGCAGGTTAAGAAGCTTCTCTCAAGAACTTTTAAGTGTGTGTGTGTTTAATATCTTATTTCAACAAAAAGGTGCCCAGGAAAGGCTCCAGGTCAGAAGTACGTGAATATGTTTGGCCTCTGGGGGCTGCCTGCACCCTCGAGTGGCTTTAGGGTTCAAGTTTTAGAGCAAGCATTCGGCCTGGCAGAGCGCCTGCCTCCCCTGGGAGGGAGAGTGTGGGCTGCACTTACCCGCAGCCACTTCAAACAAATCTCTCCGAGGAGAGAGGGACAGCGCTTTAATACCGCGCTCCGAGGTATGGCTCTGTGAGCCCCCGTGGGTGCTCGCGGTCCTTTAGAGGGTGCCATCTCCTCCAGGCCGGCCACCCTCCTGGGGACCAGTCCCGGGCAGGCTAGCATCCAGGAGCGCCCCGGCGCACGGATCCGTGCCTCGCCGGTGGGGGGCGCTCTCCCGTGGGAACGCTCGGACGCCTGCGGCAGGGCGGGGCAGGGCGGGACGCGGCCCCTCCGCCCCCTCGGCGCCACCCCTCGCTCCGCCAAACTCTCCTTGGGCTCCGGGAGTGTCACAAGCCGCTGGAGAAGAGCCGCGCCGCCACCCGCCCGCCCGGTCTTCCACCGCCCCCTGCGCCCGGCCGGAGCCCGGCCCCCGGTCGCCTCGTCGCGCTCGGCCCCGAGGGCATGCGGCAGCCGCAGGGGCCCCCGCTCCCGGGCTCGGCGGCGGGCGAGCGTGAGCGGTGAGTGCGGGCGCCGGGCGCGGGGAGGGTTCCCGAAGCCCGGGCCCCGGGGCGCGCTTGGCGGAGAGGCGGGCGCGCACCTCCGCCGGGCCGGGCCCGCGGCTCTTCAGGGTGGCCTGGCGGCCAGGCGGGCGCCAAACCCACTCGGAGCACCTGGGACGGCACCCTCGGGGAGGCGCATCTTGCCCGCCCTCACTGTTCTCCCTGGCGTGAGAAGCCACCGGGATGCCAGATCGGCGTTGATCGCGCGTGCAGTGTGGTGGGCAGGGCGCCGGGAGCGCGGCGCACGCTCCGCTCCCGCCCAGGTGCTTCTTTTCCGAGCTCGGCCTCACAGCCGTCGACGGTTAACTGAGATTGTCCGGCGGAGCCCAGGGATGTAACATTTTTCAGCTTCCAGTTGCGCCCGGTCGGATGGTGTGTCCGGGGGAAAAAGCTGGAAGTCTGCAAGGCTTAAAGATTCCGGAAATAGTGATTATTAACTAACTGGTAACACTGTGGGGGATGGCGCTTTGTGAGTAAGCGAAGGTCCCCGCGATCCCCCTTACCAACGGCAGACAAAAGTGCTTTGTTCTGTGGCATTGTTACTTTATTGCTTTCCCACAGCAAGTTGCGACTACCCAAAATTGCTTAGAAGTTTCTCAACTTGTAATTTGAGTAGTGACGGTGAATATTGGAAACAATTTGTCTCATTAAGGTAATCATTAAAACGGCCCTCAAAAGCAGTTTTTAACTGAGTAATTTCCACAAAATGTGTCTCTGTAATTTGTTATTGTCCTTGCAACGCATTCCTCCCTCCTCACCCCTTTGCTTCCCAGAGTATTACCTGGTCTTGGAATGTTACTTAGAAGTTAAGGGCCGCTTGGCTTCTCACGGTTCTTACTTGTGTGTTTGTGTGTGTTTAAGTCAGAGAATAAAGTAAATGACAGTTACAAACAGATGATCCCTTCTTTACCAATAGGTTATCAGTCCATTGACTGTATGACATTTCATTAATGCATGGACTTTTCTGTTGCTAGGGAGAATTGTTGGATTTTCCAGTGAACTATATCAGTAGTTGCTAACTCTGCTTCCCCTGAGACATTTGTGTGGTCTGAGTCCAGTGAATAGAATTTTCCCTTTTTTTCAAATGGAAGTCATAGTTAGAAACACACAACCTTGGTTCTGTTAACATCATGCTTGTCTAAACAAACTAGACCATTCTAAAAAGAGCGGCAAACAAACCCTGCCAGTAAGGTTTATGTACTTGAGATAAGCTTCCAGAGTTGTCTCTTATACCTTGAGACTGTATGGACCTAGGATCATGTACTAGACATGTTAGATCTGGACATTTAACCATCTGGACATAACTGATATTGTCACTACCATGTGACTAGGAAAGTAGATCATTTAGGCACTTTTTTCTTATTTTCTTTTTTATCATTAGCATTCCAATTTTCCAGCTTTGATTTAACTATAAATGACACGCTCTCTTTCCTGAGTCTGACAAATTGTAAACCACCTACCAGTCTCTTTAGATTAGATCAGGTCTATTTTAGGTATCTGGTTGTTGTACAAGAGATTTGGTAGAACAGATCTGCATATGTTTCCTGTAAATGAAGACTGAAATGAAAACAATAAGACATGCGATTGCTTTTTTGGGTATTTTCTCCAGAATTTATTTGAGAGTCTACAGCATGTTCATGCTTTCTCTCATTTTTCCAAAACACACACACTTAGGGGGACAGATGCACACACAGCATTGTAGCCAGGCAGCAAGCAAGACACACCCTCTCACAGTCATACATACGCTCCCAGGGTGGGCTGTTGCTCCCCCAGGTTCTCCATCTTTTTGATGCGGGGCAGAAATGCACCATAACTTAAGTCCAACCTCTTATTTCTTTGGGCTGGGGCAAGGGGAATCCTTGTAACTCGAATGGGAATTACTATAACTCAAATTACCTATTAGCCATTCCCCTTGGAGGATACATTAGTTCAGAATGCTTCCTGGCCTGTGATTATACCCAACAGAGTGCTTAAGTCTGATAGCAAGCTTTTATATGGCAGAGCCCAAGCCCAAGGCATTATTAATGCCATGTAAGGAAAAGAGCAGGGCTTTGCAGTCAGACCTGCCTTTGTTCCAGGCCAGGCTTTGTGACCTTGGATCCTTGCTTAATTTCTCTAAGACTTAATTTCCTTGTCTGTAAAAATGAAGCTTATATCCACCTCCCAAGATTAGAAGATAAAGCACTTAGCAGAGTCTCTGAAATACAGGAAGTACTCCTTAAATGTTGGTCGCCATCTTTTCCTCCAAGATAAACATGAAAATATTGATATTCCTGTAACCATAGGCACAAGTGTACATTGTTCTGGCAAGAGTGCAAATGTAGATCCCCAAGGCATAGGTGACTTAGAGGTATTCCCCATACTTCGCTTGCTTGCTCTCCTCAGCTTCCTTTTGCTCTTCCCTCCATCATTCCTCCTGCAGGCACTGAGTCTCCTCCTCTTTGGCCTTGCTGGCCCTTTGTTGCTCATCCAGGATTCTGCATGGACGTGGGGGAATCCCCCAGGACCTCGCCTCACCATGGATGGGGAAGGTGGAGGTGAGGAGTGAGGCCCTGAGACTTTGTGCTTCTATAATGCTGAGTTAGAGAGGCAGTTGGAGTACAGTGGTCTGTGTTCTAGCCCCAAACCCCACCTTTGTGAATTCTTGTGACCATGAATAAACCACTTGTTGTCCTTGAATCCATTTCCCATTTATATAACAGGGATAATAATTCATTTTCCTCCTTCGTGCATGTGTTGTTGGGTGCTATGAAGTCATGTCTATGTGAAAGAGCTTTGCACCTAGCGAGGACTTCATAAACGTCGTGGGATCCCCTAAGCAGTGGGGTGGTCGGATCTCCATGTGGGTGTGCGGTGGGCTAAGCTGTGGTCCCTCCACACCCCCTCTCTTCTGCCCTCTCATTTTGAAGGGGACTTCAGGGAGGAAATCCTGCCAGAGGTTATGAAACTGCCCTATGGGGAATGCACAAGGAACAGAAGTTTCAGGACTGAGATGATCTAACCCTGGGTGATCGAAGGCACAGGACAGAGTTCCAATGAGACTATAATTCCCTTGTAGAATCACCTGTACTGTCTGCTCATCTCAGTGCTTAGTGGACAAAAACACAGAGCCAGCTCACCAGCCAATGAGTCAGAAAGGCATGGTTGTGCAGTTGCTGGACATTGAACAGGGCTTCCTGATGCCACCCTGCCTGGCCTGTGCCTTCTTGCTAACTTGGGTCTTTAAGGCCCACTCTGCAAAGCACTAAACCAACATGGTGCATTTCCCTGCTGCAAACAATTAAGCTAATGATTTAATTTGAGTCTGAAAGATGTGTTGCTCTCCTGGTGAGCCAGGAGAGTAGTGCCTAGTGAGAGGAAGGTTCTGATTTCCCAGGGGCATCTACTCCTCTTGGTCCCCGGACTGATGTCCTCCTTATTCCTTGTCCCTCTTTATCTGCCGACCCTGCCTTTGCAGTACCTGACCCCTGTCCTCCCGTCCTGTCTGCCTCTTGCCCTGAACTCCTCCCTTGCCTTGACCCCTGACATCACCAGCTCCCGTGGACCTTGCCTCCCCTCCTCAGATGTGAATCATTCATACACCTTAGGCTGGGCCAGACTGGGTGTCACTCTGAAAACAACCTGCCCTGTACAGCCTGCTCCAGCCCTTCCTAAGGATGTTAGTCAGCCCCCCTACTTACTCATCAGCTAGCCCCGTGTCTATTGTTCTCCGACGTGAGGCTGGAGGTGCTGCTAGCTCTGGCCTTAACTTAGCCCCATGCAGATTCTGTGGTCTCATCAGGTCTCATCCGTGGCTTCACAGGTAGCAGGGCTGGCTTGCAGGGCACTTGAGCCTCTCCGTAAATGCCACCAGTTTGTCCAAAGGCCCTCTGAACAAATGTGCCGTCTAAACGAAAGCAGTGGGCTTGCTTTGTAAATAAGGCTTTAAGGTTTCCCTGGTGTCCCCTCACAGATAGCTGCCCCAAAGCCCTTCTTCTACAGGAATTCTGGAGCTGGTGGCTCAGTCAGTTAAGCATCTGTCTTCCGGTCAGGTCATGATCCTGGGTTCGAGTCCTGTGTCAGGCTCCCTGCTCAGTGGGGAGTTGGCTTCTCCCTCTCCCTCTGCCCCTCCTCCCCATTTGTGCTCTCTATCTCAAAGAGATACATAAAAATCTTTAAGGGACAAAAAAAGAAATTCTGGAGCTGCCCCCAGGTAGACTCAGACCACATAAGTCAAAGGTGGGCAGTGGAATCAGTCAGAGGCATTTGTTCCCCAAGGAGAGCTAAAGAAATCCAAAGTTAAGCTCTTGGGGATAACTAGCTGTTGAAGACCAAAACAGGAGTTCAGATATAGAACTCACTGACTCATTTGCCTCCTGCCCTGGTTGATTTTTAATAGGTTAGTCCTTTGAATGGGGGCCCTTTCCCTGCACAAAACTGAAAATAAGTATGGCCTTTTTCTATATCCCCATGGCATTTGGATTCATCAGCATTCTCCAAAGAAACAGAACCACTAGGATATGTAGAGAGAGAGAGATGTGTGAAGATGCTTACTAAAGGAATTGGCTAATGGGGTCATGGAGGCTGGGAAGTCCCTTAATGTGCCATCTGTAAGCTGGAGAACCAAGAAAGCTGGCCATGTCATTCAGTCTGAGTCTGAAGGTCTGAGAATCAGAAGCACTGATGCCCAAGGACAGGAGATGTATCTCCCAGTTCAAGCGTCAGGGCAAATTCGACCTTCTTCCCCTTTTTTGTTCTACTCAGGCTCTCGGTGGAAACTGACACCCACCCACATTGGTGAGGGTGATCTTCTTCATTTAGTTCATCAGTTCAAGTGCTGATCTCTTCTGGAAACATTCTCAGGACATACCCAGAGAATATTTTACCAGCTATCTGTGCATCCCTTAACCCGGTTATGTTGACCCACAAAATCAATGATTGTGCCACCAAATCAGGAAATTGGCCATGGTACAACTCTCTACCATCCAGTCGATGGAACCCCTTCCTCATTTATCAGTCACCTCCCCAATCAGTCTCTTTTCTTGCTTTATCTAGGATCCGACTTACATTTTTTTGTCATGTCCCTTCTGGAATAGTTCCTCCGACTTACTCTGTCCCGGAGGTCCTTGCAGCTGTTACAGGTCACACGCTCTGCAGGCAGATTCCCCATCTGGGTCTGGCAGGTGTTTCTTCAGAACCAGACTCCGGTCCTGTGTCCTTGGTGGTCCCTTGCTCTTCTTGGCACAGCACATTAGAAGGGGCTCTGTTTGGGACTGTCCCGCCACTGGAACCTTGGCCTTGAGCTCCTGGTTATGTTGGTGTTTTCCAGATCTCTTCTCCTTAAATCCACCATTTCCCCCTTTGAAATTTGTTGGTGTTTGTGGGAAAGTACTCTGAGGTTATGTTAATAGCCTGTTCCTCCTTAAGCCTCCTTAAACCTCCACCTGCCACACCTCAAGGAATGAGGACTTCTGCCTGAATTAGCCACCTCTCTGAGGGTTGCCACATGGTGATTCTTCATTTCCATCACTCTGTCTGTGTTTACTCCTTGGCATTATACTCTAAGGAAGCACTTTCTCCCTCATGTATTTATTCATTTCTATTAGCATGTATTCATGGATTCCTTTTGTATTCAAAATGTTGACATCTGTTACTGTTATTATTTATTTTGATGCTCAACTTGTCCTCATTTGGCCACTGGAAGTCCCTCTAAGCTGGCTTCTGTGTCCTTTTGATATCCCCATTATTCATCGAGCATTTATTTATTTTTTTTAAAAAAGGGTTTTTTTTGTTTTTTTTTTTTTAAGATTTTATTTATTTATTTGACAGAGAGAGAGATCACAAGTAGGCAGAGAGGCAAGCAGAGAGAGGGGGAAGCAGGCTCCCTGCTGAGCAGAGATCCAATGTGGGGCTCGATCCCAGGACCCTGAGATCATGACCTGAGCCGAAGGCAGAGGCTTTAACCCACTGAGCCACCCAGGTGCCCCTTCATCGAGCCTTTAAAATGTTTTTTTAGGGGCACCTGGGTGGCTCAGTTGTTGGGCGTCTGCCTTCGGCTCAGGTCGTGATCCTGGGGTCCTGGGATTGGGCCTGCATCAGGCTCCCTGCTCGGCAGGAAGCCTGCTTCTCCTGCTACCATTCCCTCTTGTGTTCTCTCTCTCGCTGTGCTTCTTTCTGTCAAATAAATAAGATCTTTAAAAAATAATAATAATAAAATATTTTTTAAATTTTAATTACTTATTTGAGAGAGAGAGAAAACAAGAGAGTGCACAAGCAGGGGAAGGGGCAGAGAGAGGGAGAAGCAGGCTCTCCACGGAGCAGGGAGCCCCACATGGGGCTTAATCCCAGGCCCCTGGGCTCATGACCTGAGCCGAAGACAGACAATTAATGACTGAGCCACCCAGTGCCTCAGTCACCTGTTTACCCATCCATCTGCTAGCACCTCACTTTTGTCTCTCTACTAGCTCATGCCATAGTTACCTCACGGTGCTATGATACTCCGAGTTGTCATCTCGACCCTTTAGATCTGGCTTTCTCAAGCTTGGCACTGCCGACATCTTGGGCTGCATAATTCTCAGTGGTAGGGGCCGCCCTGTGCCCGGTAGCATGTGTAGCAGCATCTCTGGCCTCCAGCATCCGGGGTGGAGGATGCCCATAGCATCCCCAGCCAGGTCTAACACACATGTCTCCAGGTGCTGTGAGATGTCCTCGGACAAGAGTGTGTGGAGGATGAGCCCTGGTTGAGCGCCCACTGCCCTAGATGACGAGCTTACTGGGGGCATTTTCCATCTTTTATAAAATGTTTGCACATCTCTTGTCTCTCTCCTGCATAGAATGAACATTGAGGGAATGTTAGCTGGACAGGGGTGAGAGGGATCCGTGGTGGGACAGTGTTCCCCAGGCCTGGACCAGTGGAACTCACCCATGACATAGTTGGAACTTGTCACGTAGGTAAATTCCATCAACATCCAACAGAGGGAAAAGAAAAGGAATGTCAGCAAGGCTAGGTCGTTACTAGTCTTCTTAGTTAATTTCCAGTCTAATTTCTTATAAGTCAGGTAATTGAATTCTGTGGTCTAGTTCAACTGGTAGACTGTGGTGTTGATGGGGAAAGCAAACTGCTTTAGGAGAAGGCCTTTCTTCCGTTAGATTGTTCAGGATGTTAGAAGTCAGCCCAGTTGCTTGTTCTTCTGAAGTTTCTCTGAAGCAGGCAAACTGAGTCATCATTCCTATTTTCTGTTAAGTATTTAGATTTTTATTTTGTTGTTTTCATTGGATTATATGGACTTTTTCCCATAAACTTTTGTCAAAACTTCTAAGTAGAGATATGCTTACAAATTTTATTGACATTTCCCATAATCATATTATATTTCTTCTGGAATCAGTAAATGCTTGCAAAAACCATTAATGTCATTATAGAGAATAGATCTGCATGTTTCATTTCTTGTGGGGGCATAGAATTAAATACCGAAAAAGGGTTCCAGGGGTCAGTGTGGCCCAAGAGCCCAGGGCCAGAAGGATGAGTGCTGGTGAGAGTGAATCAGGCTGTTCCAGTTTTGGTTTTCTTCTCTGTGATGTGAAGAATGCTACACTGCCCATCTCACCATGGGATCAAACGGGAAAAGACATGGGAACTTACTTTGACCACTGTTCAGTGGTATGTCAATGAATGTGTTTTGATGGATTATTCTAAGATCCAGCAGGCATGGTAGTATAATTAGAATGTTTCAACTAGCTGGCCAACCTCCTCTTACACATATTCATCTAAATGTTTTCAGTGGTAGTAAAAAACACTGGTTCGTGACTCTGGACAGGGTGGTAGAGGAGAGACAGCCTTGGCTCTGGGGTTGTTATGCTGGTGACCCACTCATTCTGAGGGAGGGGTTTCCTCTTCTGGTCTCCCCTTCCCAGAAATCTCTGTTGAGACCCCCACTTCATGGCTTATTGGGAAGAAGGCAATTTACTGGACTCTTCTGACTTGGCTGGACTTGGAAGTGGGCTGAGGTCTTTTCATTGACTACTTCATTTATTTCATCCTGATAACCCAATAACCTAACAATTTAGAACTTGTCTCCCTTTTACAGCAGAGGAAATTAAAGCTCAAAGAGGTTAAGTAGCTTTCCCAAGATCCTATTGCTAATGACTGTAAACCAATGTCATACTTAAATCTGCTGACAGTCTTAGGAAGAAGATACTGTTATTATTCCTGTTTTAAAGAGGAGGAAATTAAGGCACAGAGGGGTTAACTAACTTGCTGGTAAGCAAGGCTTCCGACCCAGGCCAGGTAGCTCCAGAGGTCATGTTCCTTTGCATGGGGATGCTCAGTTTCCCCAAGACCATTTGTGGAATGGACTGTCTTCTCCCCACTGTGTATTCTGGGCACCCTTGTTGAAGACCAGTTGACCATATGCATGGATTTGTTTCTGGGCTCTCTATTCTGTTCTGTTGGTCTCCGTATCTGTCTTTTTGCTAGTACCATGCTGTTTTAATTACTGTAGCTTTGTAATATGTTTTGAAATCAGGAAATATGTAGCTTCCAATTTTATTCTTCTTTCTCAAGATTGTTTCGGCTGTTTGGAATCCTTTGTGTTCTATATGCATTTTAGGATTTTTTTTTAAAAAAAGTGCCATTGAGATTTTGATAGGGCTAGTTCTGAACCTTTAAATCACTTTGACTGGTATGGACATTTTGACAGAATTGAGTCTTCCTACCCACTAACATAGCATGTCTTTCAATTTATTTGTGTCTCCTTTAATTTCTTTCAATGACATCTTATAGTTTTCAGTGTGTAAGTCTTTTGCCTCTTTGGTTAAGTTTACTTCTCAGTATTTTACTCTTTTTGATGCTATTGTAAATAAGATTGTTTTCTTAAGTCCTTTTTGATTGGTTCATTGTTAGTGTATAGAAGTGCAACTGACTTGTATGTTTATTTTGCATCCCACAACTTTACTGAATTCATTTATTGGATTTTTGTGCAGCCTTTAGGGTTTTTCTATATGAGATCATGTCACCTGTGAACAAACACACTTCTATTCCTCCTTTCCCATGTGGATGCCTTTTCTCTCTTTGTTTTGCCTAATTACCCTGCCTGGGACTTGCAGTATTATGGTGAGTAGAAGTAGCCAGAGTGGGCCTCATTGTCTTGTTCCTGATCCTAGAGAAAAACTCTTAGTTTCTGACTGCTGAGTCTGGTGTTTGTGTGGGAGCCATGCTCTTTAGCCGCTCTGCTCACCTGCTTATCTGCTGGTGTTTGAAGCCAGACCCGAGGTCTGTGTACTTCTACCCCACTGTGCTGCCTCGGCTCTCCCTCCCCCCTCCCCTTCTCCGTCCCTGCCTCCTTGCTCGGTTTCAAGCAGCAGCAGAAGATAGTGGCGGTGCCTTCAGCTTAGTCACTGTGGCCCTGGGCCCATTCTGAGGCAGGGAGAAATTCGTTTCAACTGTAGTTATTTTAGGGCAGATATAGGATGACTTTGCCATCACTCCTTGTTAAATGAAGGTGTCAGAGCATGAACAGTTAAACTTCCAGAATGCCAGCTGTGTATTCCATTGACTTTTTTAAAGAAGTTTTGAGTTACCTAACTTTCTTACAAAGTACTGTCTGCCATTTATTACTTCTTATGTGCTAAATATCTTGCTAATCACTTTGTAAACATTGTTTTAATTTAATCCTTCAACAATCGCAGTTGTTGTAGTTATGGTGCCCTTTTTAGAGAGAAAGGGAAAGGCTCTGGCTGGATCCGCAGGTTTGCCAGGTTAGAGCCCTTGCTGAGTGTGACGAGCCTCCTTCTGACTCCGGTCCAGCTGATGCCAAAGCTTCTGTTCCTTGCCCCGAGTTACCCTGCCCCGCCTGTGTGTCATGGCCTGCGTGCTTGCCTCGAGAGGGTTTCATTTACCAGACTCCACAGGGGTAGCCTTTCCCTCTCTAATCTCTGTTTTCTATGCCAGGGCTGAAATGTTCCTTTCTTTCATTATTCTGACTGGCCGATATCTGGTATATGATGGAGGAGGAGAAAAGAGAGAACCGCATAAAAATAAAACAAACTCCTCCTCCCCAAACAAATCATATGTTACATGTTAATTGAAAAATAATAAAATGAAATGCACCAATATAAAAAGATAAAATAAATCAAACTCTCATTCAGAAGAACAGGAGACGTGGGGCAGTCACAGGCGCCTAGAAATAACGGAGCCTGCTGGGCAGGAATGGAATCCTCTCTGCCCCAGCAGCAGAGGCATTCTGTGGCTGGTCCCTGTTTCTGCTCTCTGGGAGAGGCCTCACGAGGACCCTGACCTTGACTTTTGTTTCCTGTGAAGTGCTTCCTGTCCATTCCCCTCTGCAGCCGTATCTGAAATGGCTGTGGGAGAGGGTGTGCTTCTTGGGGGAGAGCGAACAGGGGTCTTTCCAGGCCCAGCTGTGGCTTCCATGGCAACATAATAACCTTAAGAAATTCCTAGTCTTTCCAGTCCGTTTGCTTCTGGTCAGTCCCACTCATCGGTCACTACATTCACACTGCGTCCTGGACCAGGTTCTTAAGCTTGTCTGACTTCCCGGCTTCTGTGCCTGGCCCATCCACCTCTATTGTCCCTCTTCTTTAGTCCCTACCTTGAGGTCCTCCAAAACGCAGACTTGGGCAGGAAGGCGCGTTTTTACTCCGATCTTTACTGTAGGCCTGTCTTCCTTTGCTTCCCTGCAACATGTTCTTTTTTTTTTTTTTTTTTTTTTAATTTATTTATTCGACAGAGAGGAGAGAGATCATAAGTAGGCAGAGAGAGAGGGGGAAGCAGGCTCCCTGCTGAGCAGATGCGGGGCTCGATCCCAGGACCCTGAGATCAGGACCTGAGCTGAAGGCAGAGGCTTTAACCCGATGAGCCACCCAGGCACTCCCCTGCAACATGTTCTTGAGAGGCCTCCAAGAAGGGCTGTGAGTGGTGATACCATCTTCTGTTCTTTGGGGTCCCAGAGCAGTTAACGTCTCTCACCTCCAGTCTCCAGATGCTGTCTGTCCTTTACACCTTTGCTTACCAACTTACAGTTCTTCCCTGAGCTCATCTCTTTCTTGTAAGGCTTTGCTGCGAGTTGCAAGGAAGGAGCAGCCAACACATGTTCCCATTCTGTTTCTTTCCAGCACCTTCACCTACAGCAGCAGGCTTCTTGGGCAAAATTCCCAAAACACAGCAGCTTGACCAAGACAGTTGTTTATCTCTCTCTCTTGCTCACAGTCCCAAGGTGAGTGGTTTGGGTTTGAGGGGTCTCTTTCATCTTGTTTTTCCACCATCCTCTAGGGCAGTGCTTCTCAAACTCTCCTCCTTTAGAGACTGGTTTTCTTTATTTCCAGTAAAGCAAAGACCAAGAGCTGTGGTTTATACTCCACTGATCACACACTTTGTCTTTCACAGTAATGTCAAAGTGCCATAAACATTTCTAGGTGTTTTATTTGCAATTTCAGTACTTATCTCCTCATTGGTAGAAACTTGGCTGTGCACTACGTGCCCATCTAGGGCTTTGCCCCAGTTTGAATGCTGAATGTGGAGTCACAGGCCCTCCTGTACTCCAACTTGCAGGAGAGTGAAGAGCATGGAGGGGCACATACGACGTGTTTTAGGGTTAACCTGGAAGTAGCGAACATTTATGTTCACATTCCACCGTAGAAACTTAGTCACGTGGCCGGCCTAGCTGTGAGAAGCCTGGGGAATGGAGTTCATTACAATTGGAAAGCAAGGGCTCCTGGGTGGCTCAGTGGGTTAAAGCCTTTGCTTTCAGCTCAGGTCATGATCTCAGGGTCCTGGGATCGAGCCCCACGTTGGGCTCCTTGCTCAGCAAGGAGCCTGCTTCCCCCTCTCTCTCCGCCTGCCTCTCTGCCTACTTGTGATCTCGCGCTCTCTCTGTCAAATAAATAAGATCTTAAAAAAAAAAAAATTGGAAAACAATTTGGCAGTCTGTGCTATAGAACAGAGAGCTAAATGTAGATACAAAAAAATAATCATGAGAGAAGTGGCAAGGCAATATACAGTTATGGGCCAGTGAGTTAGCAGAATAAGTTCAGTGTCATACCAGGCAGACAGGACTCCTGAGAAAGGGAGTCAAGGGTCCTGCTAGTCCTTCTTTGCAGCCTGAGGGTCAGAGGCATGCTGCATGGTATGTTTAAGAAGGGGAAGTTCACTTGAGAAGAGGCTGAGAACTATTCTGGGGGAGGGGGAAGCCCAGCAAAGATATAAACAGGTTAGGAGCCAAGTTAGAATCCCCAAGGGCATATCCAGAGGGCTGGAGCCAGAGCAGATTGAGAGCCCAGAACATTATAGTAGTGAGGACCCAATAGAGCATCAGGGAAAGGGGCTCTACTAGTCTACCCAAGGTCCTGGTCAGCAGCAGTGGGACAAAGCCTGTCCCATTCCAAACCTTTCTACTAACTTCTCAATGCTGGACTACAAACAAGGAGTGAGGTTTGATACCACCATCATTCTAGCGCCCTACATTAAAAACCTGGTGTTTAAACCTATAATTTTTTTTTTTTGATATTTTATTTATTTATTTGACCGACAGAGAGCGAGCGAGTACCTGCAGGGGAAGCAGCAGACAGAGGGAGAAACAGGCTCCCCACCGAGCAAGGAGCCCATATGGGGCTTGATCCCAGGACCTTGGGATCATGACCCAAGCCGAAGGCAGACGCTTAACCGACTTGAGCCACCCAGGCATTCTGAAACCTCCAACTTTATTTTTTATTGTGGTCTCATTATGTCAAAGAGCTGAAAGGAGAGAAGTTGCAAGTTCCAGCCTACATATGTACTATGTTTAGGGTAACTTTCTTCTCGTGTGTCTTGTAGGCAGTCTGGGAGCTAAGCCTAAGGAAGGGGTGTGTGAGAGATATTGGGACTTGAGATAGTTATTCAGGAGTCATCCACATAGAGGAAATAATTTAAGCAATAGTAGTGCTGGTAGAGGGAAGTTTATTTTATTATTTTTTAAACATCTTATTTATTTATTAGAGAGAGAGAGGGATCACAGGTAGGCAGAGAGGCAGGCAGACAGAGAGGGGGAAGCAGGCTCCCCGCTGAGCAGAGAGCCCGACGTGGGGCTCGATCCCAGGACCCTGAGATCATGACCTGAGCCGAAGGCAGAGGTTTTAACCCACCGAGCCACCCAGGCACTCCTGGTGGAGGGAAGTTTAAAGGGAAGAGGAGGCTGAGAACAAGTCTAGGAGTGTGTACACCACAGGGCTGATGGGAGAATAGGGGACAGAGATACTGAGGACAGCAGGAAAACACCAGGAAAGGATAGAGTCCCTGAGGCTCAGGTGGGGAGTTTCAAGAAGGGAATAACTATTTGCCAACCTCCCCAGTGAACCAAAGGAAAAAAGGACTGGAAACAGGATTTGGGGATTGATAAAAGAGGGACCCATTTTTATTTTGTGCTGATTACAAGCATGTGTTTGTGCTTCAAAGAACAGGGAGATAGGATACCAGCTGTGTATCTAACAGATTTGGAAGTGATGTCATGACAAATATGCAGTAAAGCATGCTGAATGCCACAGAAGAGGTACCTAGTATTTCTCAGCCAAATCTCTCTTTTTCTTTCTTTTTCTTTAAGATATTTATTTATTTATTTATTTGACAGAGAGAGAGAGAGAGAGAGATCACAAGAAGGCAGGGAGGCGGGGGGGGGGGGGGGGGGGGGGGGGGGGAGGCAGGCTCCCTGCCAAGCAGAGAGCCCGATTCGGGGCTCGATCCCAGGACCCTGCGATCATGACCTGAGCCAAAGGCAGAGGCTTTAACCCACTGAGCCACCCAGGCGCCCCTCAGCCAAATTTCTTAAAAAAATAGCCTACGCTTTCTTTTTACTCCTGGTTATTATTCAACACGATGTGATCGAGTTTCCACTTCTCTACTCCCTACCAGCTAACTGAAACTAACCAGCGCAGGAACCAAACATTTATCGAGTACCTACTCTGGGCTCCCCTGTTGGGCATCAGGTGCACACAGGTTAGTAAGAAACTGTTCCAACCCCTGAGAAGCTCCTCGTCTGGTGGGAAAGGCCGACTCTGGGTGGACGATGTTCCTACGGTGCAGCCTCGGGGACGTTCTCCCCAGCAGTGGCTAGAACAGAGTCTGAAGTTAGTGCGTAGAGTCGGTTAGGGAAAATCAGGCTATACGTATAGGAAACTTAGATTTGTCTGAGTTCCAGAGTCACAGATGACCTCTGATCTCCCCCGAACGTGTTTGTATCCCTATTGGAGGGAGCAGATAGAGCAGAGGTGAAGAGGCACACGAAGAAGCTATCATTGGGATGGGGATGAGCTTACTCTTGAGACACCCCCCCTCCCAGTGCTTTGAGCCTCTCAACTTCTTGGCCTCTTCAGGGACTCTTTCAGGCTCGAGTCCCCAGAGTCTAAAGATCATCTGCCATTGTAGCATCTCCAGAGCTTCTGAGAGAGCAGTGCCAGTGTGGGATTCCCCCCAACCGGCTGTGCCTCCAGCCCTGCCATGGGAGGATGGCTCGGTGGTGCCCCCACACGTAGCCCTTGTGGGATGTCCGCACTGCTTTGCCTCACATTAGGCTGTGCTGCCCCCTAGCTCAGGTTGTCATTACCCACTCAGGCTCGCTCCCCCCCGCCCCCGCAAATCATCCTCACAGGCACATAAGGAAAAGACTACTGATTCCCTTCCCGTACCATCGGGTTTCAAACCTGGCTAATCCTTAGGCCCGACTTAACACTTAAATCCGTGTCATTTATCTCCATGGTATCTAAGAGCAGCAACACAGGTGGAGTTGGGACCAGTCGTGGATGACACAAAAGGACATCAATGACGAAGACTCTGGTGTGCCAGGATCTGGTGGAATCCAGGGGCATCACCTATATTTTATAGAACCCCTCTCACTGTGGGTAAATCACCCATTGATTAAATCACTTACCATATGTAGAGAAATTTAGTAGGGTTCTGGTGCAGTTAGTGGTCGCTGAGGCCAGCAAAAGAATGATGATACTGGTCCATGCCCTCAGGAGTATGATTTACTCCTCTTTCCTTCTCTGCGAGTTGTTGTATTCACACCCAAGAAATGTTAAAGTATAAATATTTCTAAAAGATTTAAGAAAACCCATAGCATATTAAAACCTTGAAAGTAACACCTTTTGTTGTATTACAGTGTACTGGAAATGACATCTGTATTATCAGTGTTCCACAAGAAACACATGATACAGTCAAACTGGTCATTGGAGCAGGGTTGGGGGGGCGGGGATGGTAACTTGGTCACTGGGGGAGGGCAGAGTTCACCGAAGCCAACAAGAGATGGCACAGTGTCAACCAAGAGCTGGAAATAACAAGGAGCAATTAGCACCCCTCAACCTGAAAGCCAAAGGTTGGGGGGAGGGGAGGCCACCTGTGCAGAGAGGCCGGCTGAGGGCCCCTAACCAGGCCCATGCAGAGCAGCCCAGCGGGGAGGGAGCAAGGAAAATCAGTGCCTCAGCCTCCTGCCTCCTCCCGATCTCTTGCTGTCCCTCTCCTTGGCAGGAGCTAGAGGACAAGGCCTGCTGATGCAGTCCTGCAGGGTAGGGAGCCCAGGGAGAAGGGTGGAGAGGGGAGTTGGAGGGTGTGGGTGCCAGTGGTGGAGGTCAGGCCCAGCACTCAGATGCCTTTTGTATACATTTCCATGACCTGGCGACCTTGACAGAGACGTGCTCTTTTACATCAGGGCAGGCATGGGGTGGGAGAGGGTGGCAGGCTGGGGAGGGCTGTGAGCCTCCCATTTTCCTGATGAATGCTGCTTCCTGACCAAGGCCTAGAACTCCTGCCGGAGACCCTGTGACTTGTTCTTTTAGCCGTAGCAGTGCTCTCCTGTAGAACCTTAGAAGCCTTGATTACAACAGCGGCTTCCTATTGAAGCCACGCTCTGAAAAAATGATTTCCCTTTCTCTGCAGTTTTAGGGTTTAGTCAGGCACAGACCTGGGCTGATGTGGTCTCCAGAAGCATGGAGATGTCACTGCCGATCACCGTCGACCCCATCGCTGGTCACAGTGGGGAATTGTTTGGAACAAACAGTGTTGAGCAAGAGGCAGGTCCTTTTTAGGACTGGAGGCAGGGGACAGGGTCATGAAATGGAATGAGCAAGGGAACGCAGTACTACGGTTAGGTTAAGACAAAGGGTTGGGACCAAAATGTTGTCTGTTGTGGATTTTACATCTAAAGGCACCCAATTTTCTTCTTATGGAAAGTCTTTGCTGTAAGCAGGACCTTTGTGAAGTTTCTCAAAATATATTTTCACAGTGACCAAGTTCTTTGTACAGGAAGATCTTTTCTACGCTTTCAATTTTGGTACTTTCCTCCTTCAAAGAGTAAAGCCTATGATTGCATAATGGTCTCAAGTTTATTTGCTATACAATAGAACATACCTAGTCATAATTCTATGTAAATATCAATTTCAAGCATTGTGATTAGCATCTTTATTTTTGAGAGGGTCAAAGGACAAAGTGTATCTGTTATCTTTCTAGCCTCCCGAGTTAGATGAGATTAAAAATGTATAATAGATTAAGCAAATACCATTAAATATTTACATTACATCCGGATAAGTTATGTCAGGGAATCCACTGATGGTAGAAAACCTGAGTCTCCTTTGGTTTAGTTCTGGATGTTTTCCGGGTGGCTTTCCTGTTTAATCAAGAGGTTTAAGACAGACTTCAGTTGTCGGTGACATCTGGGAACAATATGTTTGTCCACAGCTGTTTATTAAACGAGTCCTCCCTCCCCGCAGGCCTCCTCCATGCACAGTGGCACGGGCGACCCATATAGTGTGCGGAGCACCAGCTGCTGGGCTTCCCCGCCGGTCACCACTTCCCGCCCCAAGGAGGACTGGAGGCCCAGATGTTTGTCATTTCCCAGGCACATCCCGAGGGTGCCTGCCCCTCCCCTGTGTGGCCGCTGCCCGGGAGCTTTAGTGGCTGCGTGGAGACAGAGGGTCTCCATGGGAAGGACTCTGTGTGCCTGACTTCACCATCCCTCCCTAAAAGACCGAGTGGCATCACATTAGCCAAGTTGAGTTTAACTTTCTTGAGAGAAATGATCTAGGATACGGAGATAGGGTCTCAGATTTGTGCACTTAACAGGCACCCCTAAGTCAACATATTAGCCTTACCCAATGACAACAGAGGCTTCCCACTGTCTGTGGGACTGTGGGACACTGAGCCCCAAACAAATCGCCTCTCATCTGTGTATTTTATCCTAACCGAGGATAGGGACCGTTTAGGAAACACGCGAGCTCTGTTGATCTTAAAATTACTGGGAGTATCGTGAAGTTCATAACCTCCCCTCCTCTCTCTTTTAAATCTAGTTTAGTATTTATTTATAGAACAGTTTTATATTTACAGAAAAATCGAGCAGATAGTCTAGCGATCCATGTTATACTTCGCTCCTGCATGGGGTTTCTCCTGTTATTTACCTCTTCGTCCGGGTGGTACATTTGTTATAATCAGTGGACTGATAGGGAGACAGTATTATTAGCCAAAGCTAATTCAGATTTTCCTGGTTCTTACCTAATGCCCCTTTTCTGTTCTAGGATCCAGGATACACATTATATTTAGAAGTTATAGCTCGGTCAGTTCTTCTTAGCTGTGACCGTTTCTCAGATTCTCCTGAATCAAGGTTTCTCTCTTCTCAGAATCAAGGTCTTCATGACCTTGACAGTTTTTGAGGAGTCCCGGTCAGGAATTTTGCAAAATGTCACCCAGTTGGGAATGGCCTGAGGTTTTTCTCATGCTGAGACTGTGGTTGTGGGTTTGGGAAAGGAAGATCACAGAGTAAAGTGCCATTCTTTACATATATCAAGATTACAGATTAGCAATATGACTTATTACCACTGTTGTTGTTGACCTTGATCACCTCGCTAAAGTCATTTGTTGAGATTCTCCAGTGAAACTTGACAAATGACTCCCTACCCCCCCCCCACCCCTATCCTTTCCCTGCTGCCCTCTGGGAGAAGCTGTGTTCCCCTCTTTTAGAGCAGAATGTCTATATAATTTATTTGGAATCCTTCTGCATGGGAGATTTATGTCCTCTTTCTTGTTTGTTATTTTATTCTGTCATTTACTTACATCAGTATGCATTAAGGGTGTTTAGTTTATACATTGGCTTATAGTTCAATGCTATTTTATTTTGTTGCTCAAATTGTTTTAGCTTTGGCTATTGGCTTCCCCTCTCTTTTGAGGTTATGTTTAAAGAGGAGTCATAGTTTCTGATGTCCTTACACACAAGTCCCACAAAATACCGTGGAACTGCCCTCCAGACCACTCTGTTCAAGGGTGGCAAACTCCTCACACTTCTCGGCCAGCAGGGCTTGGGACCAGCACTGTGGAGGGAAATGAAAGAGTTGTGAGATCCCAATTGGAGAGGACGAAAGCAATAATGCTCAATCTGAGTAAACAGTGAGGGGCGTGCAGGCGTGTGTGCACAAGGACTTGCTTTGGTTCTGCAGCTTACAAGTGTTTACTGAGTGCCTACTGTGTGCTGGGCGTTGTTCTAGGTACTGGGGAGGCACCATAGTGACACAGCATGCCTGGCTTCCAAACACATGGGAACAGACCATAAACCCAGGAGAGAGTTTCAGGTGGTGAGAAATGCTGCGGAGAAAGACTAGGTAGGATAGAAGGTGAAGCTCAGCAGGGTGGTGAGAGGTGCACTTTTAGAGAATGGCAGAGGAGGAATCTCTGATGTGGTGACATCTGAGCAGGAATAAAGTGGGGAAGTGAGCCGGTGGCTGTCTGGGGGAGGAGGCTTCTGGGCGGAGGGCATAGCAAGCCCAAAGACTTTGAAACTCATGGCTAAAATGAATCTCAGGGATCGTGTGTGGATTTAAATCTCCCATGCTATCCTGATTTCGCCGTTAATGTGAATTCTTGAAAAGAATTCAGTGAGCAGACGTGATGGCTCCTGCAGGAGTGGTCTCTTCCCTGGCTGTGAGCACACCAGCTGACCAAACCTCTAACTCCCATCTGGCCGGGGTTTCAAGAGAGGCAAGAACTGTTCTACCTTTTCATGCCCTCAGAGAAGGAAAAATGCACAGCGCCCACTGATCTCGTTCAGGACGCACCGGCTTCATCCTAGGAGGCGGAGGGGAGTGTTACTGAAAGCCAGCTAAAAGGGCAGCAGCTCCAGGTCCCGTAAGAGGTGCCTGGAAATAAAAGCTGCTTGAGTGGTTTTCAAATGTCTTAATTTTCATAATTGTTTCCACATTATGGGCTGGCTGAACTTTTTTTTTTTCAGAGAATCAAGTTTGGGAGAGTCTAAATGAGAGCTTTGCTTGTGAAGTTTTCATTTGGATTCCACATATAGACTTTCTAAACCATCATTTTATGAAGTCTTAAATTACTGAAGTTTGAAGTTGTGGTAATAGCTCCAGAGTTTAACATCTTTTGTTTTGGGGTCACAACTAGCCAAATCTTCTAAACCTTTGGTATAAAAAAAAAAAAAAAGAAGAAGAAGAAGAAGAAGAAAAGAAAGAAAAAACAAAAACAAAAACAAACCAGCTTGGGATTTGGTGGAATTAAAGTTTAGCAACCTTAATCTTGAAATTGACCATATTGTGGGCCTACTTACCATAAAATTTGAAAACATGTTTTCAGAAAAGTGCCTCTTCTGTGCTTCTCAGGGCTAGTCAAAGAAAACAGAGAAACCCTAGGGATACCTGAGTAGCTCAGTCAGTTGAGCACCAGTCTCTTGGTTCAGGCTCAAGTCCCACATCCGGCTCTGTGCTCAGCAGGGAGTCTGCCTGAGATTCTCTCCCTCTCCCTCTGCCCCATCTCCCCATCTCGTGTCTTGTGTACTCTCTGTCATATGAAGAAATCTTTAAAAAAAGGAAAGAAAGAATAAAGGCTGGGGTGCCTGGCCAGCTCAGTGGGTTAAAGCCTCTGCCTTCGGCTCAGGTCATGATCTCAGGGTCCTGGGATCCAGCCCCACATCAGGCTCTCTACTCAGCAGGGAGCCTGTTCCCCCCCCCCCCCCACCTGCCTCTGCCTACTTGTGATCTCTCTCTCTGTCAAATAAATAAATAAAAATCTTTTAAAAAATTAAAAAAAAAAAAGAAAGAATAAAGGCTATTTATAATGCCCCCCCCCTTTTTTTTGTAGTACAAGACAATCTTTGAATGTGTTTTGATTGGCTTGTTCTATTTTGGCGATACTATAGTTATTGTAAGTATGACTACAGGTCTATCTGGTGTTTTGTTTGCCCGTGGAGAGAAAGTCTAATGTTATTCATAAGCACACAGGCCAGGGAGCACAGCTTGCCCAACACAATCCAGGGTCTTCTCTTCCTGCTTGTATGACCGTCAGGAAGGGCGCTTCAGTTTCCTCATCTGCAAAGTGGGTTTGATAATAGTATCTATATCACTGTTGGAAGGGTTAGATGAAATGACCAGGCACAAAGCAATCCCTCAAATACTAGCAATTAAGAATAGCAATAATGAAGTGGAGATATTCAGTAACTAACCCAAGAATACAGTTCGGTGAAGCTGTTCTCTAACTGACCTGCTTAGTGGGTGATGTGTATATAAGTCTGCAAAGATGTTTAATTGAACTTGTCATTTTAGTGGGGGAAGAGGTAGTATAGGACGGAGATGCCTTCATCCTGTCCATAAATGCTCATCCTAAGGACGTGATTTTTTTTTTTTTTAAGATTTTATTTATTTATTTGGGAGAGAGTAAGAGAGAGAGAACCCGAGCAGGGTGAGGGACAGAGGGAGAAGCAGACTCCCTGCTGAGCAGGGAGCCCGATCCCAGGACTCTGGGATCGTGATCTGAGCCGAAGTCAGACGCTTAACCGACTGAGCCACCCAGGCGCCCCTGGGGATGGGCATGATCATAAGAGGCAGAGTCCCTGCTGTACTAGAGCAAAACAGTCTAGCAGTGGGGGATGGGCATAAAAACAAGAGAAAACTCGTAACCAATGATAGGTGCTCTGGTGAAGATAAACAGGCCTCTAGGGTTACTTTGGATAGATGGGAGAAGGTATCTCTACGGAGGAGATGTTGAGGGTGGGATCACAGAATCATAGTTTAAGGTTTGAGAGAGTTCCAGCGATGATACATGGATCGTTTGTTAGAAGCTCCCTAAAGTTTTGGTAATTTCCCACAAAGAAAATACGTTCTGTTATCAGTACGTCCTGGGGACTATCCACAAGCTTGGCAGAGAAGGAAAAAAAAATCAAAAGCACTAATTCACAAAACTGCCAGTTACTCATTTTTGGAGCTCTGGGATTATTGCATTAGGAAATGTTTTACAGGAGAGTTGGGGAAAGTGACGTCCTGATTTGATTATAGTTGTCAGCATGTAAGGTTTTACAGCTACATGAAATTCTAAGTAGAAAACCATTTTATTTTCATTGTCACCGAAAAACTTTGAAGTGTGCTGTGCGGGTGAGAGTAGTAATAATGAACATAGTGAACCCTTGAGGCTTTTCCTTTGAACATTAATTTTGATTTTTTTGGAGCTGTATTTGTAAAGAAAGGTAGAATATATTAAGTAGAATGCATGCTCCAAAGACAGAATTAAACTAGCATTTAAAAGTCTATTTATTTATTTATTCAGAAAATGTAGAACAGAAAAAACTGGAAAGAATTGTTTTAAATGATCCCTAATTCCACCATCCTTAATGAAATATTTACATTTTTAAGATTTTTTTCCTTATTTTTTTCTATATTTTAAAAGAGAGTCAAGGAATATGCGAACGTATATGTCTTTGTGTCTATAAAATATGTATGTAGGGGCGCGTGGGTGGCTCAGTCGTTAAGCGCTTGCCTTCAGCTCAGGTCATGATCCCGGGGTCCTGGGATCCAGCCCTGCATCGGGCTCCCTGCTCAGCAGGAAGCCTGCTTCTCCCACTACCATTCCCTCTGCTTGTGTTCCCTCTCTCGCTGTGTTTCTCTCTGTCAAATAAATAAAATCTTTAAAAAAAAAAAAAATGTATGTATATTCATATATATGTAATCATTTATAATTAAAATAATGGCATGTGCTTTTTCTCATATTAACACAACTTCGTGGTAAATATGATTTTTCAGTGGCTGTATATAATATTATTGTGGAATGTTTTTCACAGGTTCCCTATATGAACTTTATTTTCTCTCATTGTTTGTTTTTCCCAAAAGTAGGATTTGAGGCTGCGAGGTAGGGAGCTGCTTGGTGGGAATTCTGGTTAATTATGTTTTCTTCTGGGGCACCTGGGTGGTTCAGTCAGTTGAGCATCTACCTTCAGCTCAGGTCATGATCTCAGGGTCCTGGGATCAAGCCCCACATCAGGCAGGGGTCCCCGCTTGGTGGGAAGCCTGCTTCTCCCTCTCTCTCTGCCTACTGTTCCCTCTGCTTGTGCTCTCTCTCTGCCAAATAAATAAATAAAATCTTTAGAAAAATTATGTTTTCTTCTGTGCCTTCTCAACTTTGGAAGACAAAACTGCTCCTCAGTCTCGAGATGATTTTTTGTCAAAATGTGTCTAACAATGTGCCATTTGGGTTTTGATGGGATTTGGAAAGTTGACTTTGAAGATTTTTCAAGTAAAAATCATTGAGATTTTCCGATATATAATTATAAATTCCACCAAGTTTGTGAACCAAAACTAAAATGTTAAGACCCCCTCAAAAGGAAATTAGGAAAATTTAAAGTTTTTTTGATAGTATCTTCATACCAGTATCTTTCTGACATATTAATCAATATTAATGACGAGTTAGTCAAGGATAACATAACTCTTAAATTAGAAATGTGTTTCTCTTAGCTATCCAGACCATCTAGCAAAATAAAATACATGAAATATTTTTTATTAGTGAAAGGACGCATAATAATTGCACCATGAAAATTTCTCTCGGGTTGTTTGTCTTGAATTTCTATATAATTCCAACACTATTGAAAGCTGAGTTTTCTCCTTGAATATTTAAACTGAATTTCACTAGATTAGTATCTTCTGTTCAGTTCTCATATGCTGCTGATGGTATTAGAAATATGATCTGTCTTAAGGGCAGTTTGACAATCTGTATCAGAAATATTTGAATAAATATATATTCTTTCCTTCAGCAACTTGAAATGTCTGGATTAATCCTAAGCAAATAATTGGTCAAGTATGTAGAGATTAATGCACAAGAACATAGCCTTGCTTATAGAGGCTAAATATTGGAGACAACTGAAATATCCAACACTTAGGGCTTAATTAAGTAAAGCATGTTATCATTACTGCAACATTATGAAGCTATTAAAATTATATATCTGTATTTTTAATTTGGGAAAATGACCATAATGCATCATAGATCTGTTGGCCTATTGTATGGAGTTCTCTGCTATTGGCAGTTAAACATTGGTGAATGTCTGCCAAACAGAGTAATTTTTGTTTTGTCATTAAAATCAAGTCCCTTTCCTTATAATTGAAAGGCTCTAGAGCCATTTGTCTCTTGAGACCTCTCCCAGTTTGTTTATTGTAAGTTTATAAAATGGTATTTTACCTTCCATTTGCTAAGGCAGAGAAGTGTGTAGCTAATTCATTTAAAAGTATCATTATACCATTAAAATACAAATTAAAAAGAACACTGTCTAAGATATATTCATATTTTGTGCTACTTCACATTGCTATCTGCTCTGCTTATCCTGATTCTGGATATAGCATTGGACAGCAGAATTTATGAGAACCTTAAAAGGTAGGGATTTCTATTAAGCTTTTGCTGTTAGAGCCACTTCATTCCCACCAGTGGATTGCTCAGTGCCTGAACCTACTGGATCTCTGGTTCTCCCGTGAATAAATTGCCATCTTGAAAGGGAGCCCCCAGGCATTCTCACTCTAAATTTCCTGGCTTTCAACACCAGTCTCCTTTGATTGGACCCTTCATAGCTGTGGCCAGACCACTGTGAGGCAGAACACCTTGTCTTTCCACCAAGATAGTTGGAGAGGCATCCTTAGAGCCCCTCCCAACCCCTCCTTGGCCAGAATCCCTTAGTTTTGATGTCCAAGAGATATTGTCCTGAGATGAGTGTCTTCTGTCTGCCTGATACCCCAGTTTGGAGTCTACTTTCAGACATGAGTCCCAAGGACTTGCCCTCACTTGGCAGGTATGCTCTCACATCCTTGGACATCTGCCCAAACTCCAGAGCTCAGTCTTGTCCATGGAGCTGGGCTCTTCTGCCACCTTAGGTGTTGAAAGCCCAGGGAAGGAACCTGACTTAAAATGGTTGAGTTGGAAAATCCAGTAAGCACATTCACCACTGGTACAATTTGGATTAGGACAATAAGGGAAAAGTAAACAACAAAAGAAAGAGGAGTACTGAGAACATAGTCTTCGGTCTTCTATCACATGTTTAATAAGTGAGCATTGTCATTATAGCTTGAAACCAAAAGATGGCGGGAGGAGGATCAGGAGTGGAATCAGAAGTGGTAGAAAATTGATCTCTTGGGGAATCCATTTGGTCATGTGAAGAGTAACTCAACACTCAAGTTATTTTGGTGACAGTGTGCCTGGCATTACCAATTTGCCCTTCCCTAATGAACAGAAGAACCCATAAATAAGGAACGAGCTGGAAGCCATCACGAGAAAGCATTAATGTGCTGTGCTGTAATTATTACTGATGGAGAGTGGATATTGCAAGACTCAGAATTATTTGATCTTTTGCTGATCCATGATCAGTCAGTCAGTCAACCAGCCATTTGGCAAATACTGGTCATAAGGCAGCCAGGGTAGTTGGGTTTTGGGATTATAGCAGTGACCACGAGAGACATAGACCGTCCTTCCCTGAGCTTGCACCTAGCCTGGGAAACAGACAACAATTACTGATGCAAGATAAATGCTGTAATAAGAGGTCAGGGACTAGAATCTGGGAACAAGGGACATTTACGTCAGGGATCTGAAGGATTAACAGATGTTAGGGGCTTAGCAGGGGCAATTGGTGGTTTCGTGACTGAATTTGCAAAGAGTGATATTTGTTTCTTCTTTAAATTTCTTTCTAGGATGTTCAGTCCTTCTCCACAATGAATGAGTGTTACTATGACAAGCGGATGGACTTTTTTTATAACAGGAGCAACACAGACACTGCCGATGAGTGGACAGGAACGAAGCTTGTGATTGTGTTGTGTGTTGGAACATTTTTCTGCCTCTTTATTTTTTTTTCAAATTCTCTAGTCATCGCCGCGGTGATCAAAAACAGAAAGTTTCACTTCCCCTTCTACTACCTGTTGGCTAACCTAGCCGCTGCGGATTTCTTTGCCGGAATTGCCTACGTATTCCTGATGTTTAACACTGGCCCCGTGTCAAAAACCTTGACCGTCAACCGCTGGTTTCTCCGCCAGGGGCTCCTGGACACTAGCTTGACCGCTTCTCTGACCAATCTGTTGGTGATTGCTGTGGAGAGGCACATGTCAATCATGAGGATGCGGATCCACAGCAATCTGACGAAAAAGAGGGTGACACTACTCATTTTGTGTATCTGGGCCATTGCCATTTTTATGGGGGCAGTCCCCACCCTGGGCTGGAACTGCCTCTGTGACATCTCTGCCTGCTCTTCCCTGGCCCCCATTTACAGCAGGAGTTACCTCATTTTCTGGACTGTGTCCAACCTTGTTGCCTTCTTCATCATGGTTGTGGTGTACCTGCGGATCTACATGTATGTCAAGAGGAAAACCAATGTTTTGTCTCCACATACGAGTGGGTCCATCAGCCGCCGGAAGACACCCATGAAGCTGATGAAGACAGTGATGACTGTCTTAGGTAAGGAGGAAGCAAGTGAGCCATTATTCCCATTCAATCAGCAAATACTTATTGAGCACCTAGAGTACACGAGGTGTTTACTGGGTAGTAGGAACGCGGTAGTGAATAAGAATAGTCATAAATCCCCAACCTGCTTGGAGCTTCTACTCCAGTAGGGGAAGACAACATAAGTATTGTAATATGGATAAACAAAATAATTTTATAATGTGTTTTAATATAACACTTATAAAATAAGGATGCCAAGCAGGTCTAGGTTGCAATTCTAGTTTCAGCTAGAAGATGACTTTGAGCAGATGTGAAGGTGGTGAGGAAGTGAGCCGTGTGTGTCTGGGGAAGGTCACCAGGTAGGAGATGCAGTAAGCATAGGAGGCCAGAACAACAAGAAGGCCAGTGTGGCTGGAGTAGAGCAAGCCAAGAGAGTGGGAAGAGATAAGGTTGGAGGGCTAATGGGAGGTACTCAGATTATGTAGGTCTGTATAATTATCTTAAGGACCTTGGCTTTTCCAAGTGAGAAGAGAAGCCATGGGAAGGTTTTGAATAAGGGAGTAATATCATTGGACCTGCATTTTAATAGTATCTCTTTGGCTGCTATTTTGTGAGGGGCAAAGGCAAGAAAATTGCTGAAAAGGGTGTTTTAGTACTCAGAGTGGTGATAGTGACTGGGACCAGAAGGCATTTGGGAGGTAATGCCGTGTGATCAGATTCTAGATGTTTTTTAAAGGTTAGGGTGATAGGATTTGCTGATGGGTAAGGTATGAAGCAAGGTGAGAGGAGGAGGGAGAGTGGGGAGTATCATTCACCCACATGGGGAGGCTGAAGACGTTTGTGGGGAAGATCAGGAGTTTGCTTCTGGACAAACTAAGTTTAGAATTGTATTAGACATCCAAGTGAGTTATTGAATCAGGAGTCCAGAAATTAAGTCTGGACTGGAGATTCACTGAGAGTCATTGAGGGAAGAAATGTTTTTTAAATCTCAAGACTGGATCAGCTCACCATGGTGAGGTGAATGTGGTTGGTGAACATGAGGAAGAGGACCAAAGAACAAACCTTAGGATGCTCCAGTGTGAGGAGGGTGGGAAGGCAAGGAACAACCAGCAAAAGAGCCCTCCAGGGAGTAGCTGGAAAACCCAGAGGAATATGGTGGCCTAGAAGCTGTGAGAAGAGAGCCATCAAGGAAAGGGAGGATCAGCAATGTTAATACTCTTGGGAGGTGGGGTTAAATGAAGTCATACTGGGCGTAGCTTAGCAAATAAGTAGTTTTTGACTTTGAGGAAATCAAATTTGATCTTTGAGGAGATCAAATTTGGTATAGCCAAGAGCCTGATCAGAACAAAATGAGGGAAGGGAAGAGAGGCCTTAGGTCAGCATGTTTGAACAGCTCTGAGGACTTTCGTCAGCCCTGTCCCCAGAAGACATATTTGGTGCAGGAAATTTTCCCTCTGTTCTATTTTCTCTCTGGTAAGCTGCCCCCCAAATCCAGTCTGTTTATGGTTGGAATTGGTGCTGCATGGGTTCACAGGCCTTGTCTTCTACGTTAGAGAGGCCATTTCTTCTCATATGTGATGGCCGCAGCAGTGGGGACTGTTCCCGAGAGAGGTCTTGGAGCATGTTCCTGTCAAGTCCCTATGTGAAGGAATTTTTGACCAGCAATTCATAGTAGAGGACGCAGGGAGTATGTGGTGTGGGATGGGAGCCATCAGGGTATCTCCAGGTCCTGAAATTGCCAGTAAGGTATGGAAGTCAGCAGGCACACTGTGTGATCGTTAAAATGATTTCAAACTGAGGATTTATTTTAGTTAACAGAGAGTTATATAGTCCTTACTATGTGTCAGGCATTGTCCTACCTGTTTTATGGATAATAATCGATTCCATCCTCATACCAGTCTTGTGATATGGGTGGTACCGTTAACCCTCATTGACCAGATAAAGAAATTGAGCAGAGCAGCCTGCCCAGGGCCCTCAGTGAGGCCTGCAAAGGGCACCACTGCTCCCTGGGCTGTTGGCTTTCGGAGCCCATGTGTTTAACACCATATCCTGCAGCCAGCTTTGATTTATTTGGAATTTTATTGGTTTCCCTGGTTTCCTCTTTGTCCCATCTTCTGCTTTGACCATGTTGTTCTCCATTTAGCCCCTTGACAAGAATGTAGGCCAAAAGTAAGAAAAGTTCACATTGATCAAGTTTTTCAACCCCTGAACTAGACAGGATACTACTGTTTTTGGCAAAGAGTAACTAACATTCAGTATTTATTGGTATTGTCCATGAATTTGCTATTTTCCCTTCTTGACTTGTAAGCATCTTTGTTTGGCTATGTGTCTTAAAGGCCATGTGTCAAGAAGATAATGACCTTCTTGGTTAAAGAGAAAACTCTCTTTTTTTCAGCATATTATGTATCAGATACAGTGTGAGACAGAAAAGGTGTAAGTAATCTTGGGTGGGGAGAACAGGACTCCGTAGGATAGTCTTGGTCCCTAGCTTCAGCTTTGAATGTCACTTTGCCTGGTATGGTTACAGAAGGGTAAAATGCAGGAGGAGCATGGCTTTGGCAGGTGTGGTTGGATAAGGGGGGAAAAAGACGGAATAAAGAGTGAAATTGCTAAGGAAGATAAGAGAAGTTGTGGTGCTCAGATGAAACGGTGTAGAGGAATTGGTTCATGGTGGGAAGACGGTTCGATGGCGCGGACCTGGGGAAGTTCCTTAGCGGTGAGACAGAGGGATCTGGTGGAATGGGAAGTCTGGGGACAGAGGAAGTGAAACTTCCTCTAACTGGGTGGTATGAGGTTTTAGGCATCTAGATCCTGATTTCTTTCAATTATAGAAGGTATGGTTTTAGCCTCAAATCTGTCATTTCCTATAATGGAAATTTCTTATATCACCTTTTCCTGATTAAATTTCCTATATCACTTTTTCCTGATTAAATTTCATCCTTTCAGGTGGAATAATCTTTAAATTCTTTCCAAGTAATAAAATCCGATGATCCTGTAATAACAGTAGGTAACCAAAGTCAACACAGAGTTCAGTGTGTTGACTATGTATCAAAGCAGAGTCTTTTTCCAGAAAGCATCTACCATAGAGACCCCTTAGGGAGGAGGCCCCTCAGTTGCTCACCGCGATGCCAGTAAGAATTCTGTTGCCTTATACGAGTGTCTCCCAAATGACAGTATCTTTGAAAATCAGCAGTGCAGGCTTTACCATCATTGTAGTTACTGGTTCTAAGTATGTGTAAATTAATAGCTTAATAATAATTTCTGTAATGATTATCTGATTTAATCATTTAAACCTTTCTGCTTACATTGATATATATCCTGTAGGAAAGGTTAAGATGGAAGTTTCTTATAAATATGCCCTCTTTTAAATATTAGAAAGTCAGTCCATAAATATATATTCACTGTCTCTTAAACAGTATCTCAGAGGCAGAGCTGTATGAATTCAGGGAGCTGAATCTCGTTTCAGAGAAGGAAGATGGGATGGACAGGTGAAGATTGGGGACAGCTACTTAGAGAGCTTGGGATGTGGTCTGGAAGGACGGGTGGGATTTGAATAGGCAGGGGGAAAGATGTTTTAAGTCAGAGAAATACAAAATCAAAAGTGACAGTAGAAACATCTAAACTTGAGTAGTACCACAAGGAGGGCTCTTGGAGAGGCATGTGTGGTACAGCAGAAAATAGCTCAATTGTGCAGCACAGAGACTAAAATCGCAATGATACAGAGAAGATGAGTATGGCCCCTGGGCAAGAATGATCTACACATTTGTGAAGTGTTCATATTTTTTCAGCCATCAAAAAGAAAAAAGAAAAGAAAAGAAAAGAAAAAAAAGAAATCTTGCCATTTGCAACAACATGGATGGAACTAGAGGGTGTTATGCTAAGCGAAATGAGTCAATCAGAGAAAGACAATTATCATATGATCTCACTCATATGTGGAGTTTAAGAAACAAAACAGAGGATCATAGGGGAAGGGAGGGAAAAATAAAACAGGAAATCAGAGAGGGAGACAAACCATAAAAGATTCTTAATCTTAGGAAGTAAACTGAGGGTTGCTGGAGGGGAGGAGGATTGGGTAACTGGAAAATGAACACTGGGGAAGGCTCATGATGTAGTGAGCGCTGGGTATTATATAGACTGATGGACGACTGACCTCTACCTCTGAAAAGAATAGTACACTATATGTAAATTAATTTAACTTAACTTAAAAAAAAAAAAAAAGGAAATAGCTCAATTGTGAGCCAGGCAAGTTTAATTGGCTATCCTCTTTGGAAGGAGAGAGGGAGACCAGATGACCTGCGTGTTTCTTTCCAGCCTTAGTATCTTGGTTGCACACAAAGCTTACAGAGCTGGACGGGGGCAGATTTTTTCCTTGTTGAGGGAGGTGGTAGTAGTGACGGTGGTGTGAATCTTGAATCTGTATATGAGTGGAAAGGCATCTAGGCGTTGTGTTCCCATTTTAGCAGCCCTGAGGCAGAAGGCTTGCTCATTTCTGAGTCATGATGTGTGATGAGCCCTTATGAAAGAAATTGCTTATTGAACGTTCCCATGGAAAAGACATTGGGGACATATGATCCTGTTTTCTATAGGACACCATGGCCCTGCCTAAGAGAGTCATGAATTTTGAAATCCTACTTGTTAACAGGGATGATCGGCCTTAGCAACCAAACCGGAAGCCCCCGCCCCCGCCGCATGGAAAAACTTCTCATTTATTGTCAAACAACACACCCTGTGAGCTGTGCACACGGGGATATACTATTTCCTGGGAAATGGGCTGGATTTTCTTCTGTTTTGCAGTGTCCTGAAAGACAAAAGAAAAGGCTGAAGGGATTTGTGAACCATACTCTTGAAATCTTCCACAAAAAAAATCTTCCATAAACCTCCTTGTTTCTCAGGGTGGTGTTTTTCAAACCTCGGGTGGTGACCCACTGGCAAGTAATGAAATCAGTGAGGAAATTGTAACCGACACTTTCTGCGTGTGCACAGGATTGTAATATAAAATGTATTTCTTAACGGGTTATGGCCAAATATATTTGAAAAGCTTTGGTTTTGGGGTCAAGGTGTCATTTCTGGCCAATAATGACTGAAATCGTTTAAGGAAGCATTATGGGTAAGAGACCTTGAAAAGCTTTGTGGTAATTAAAACAAAGAGTTGGATGTTTCTCTTGCCATTTCTCCCTTCCCACCACTCCACTTAGGTCAGTGCTAAATCCTCCTTGCTTTCTCTCAGGGGAGAGAGGAAAGAGGCAAAGTAGTGGTAAAGAAACAGTCCTAGGAGTTCTCACACTGGAAGGAAATGGGTGAAAATTAAGTCCATCATGAGCCTTGCTAGAGTACTAATAATAAGCGTACACGATGTGTCTGCAGCCCTTTATCAGTGTTTTAATATGTGTTCTCATTCCACCTCAGGAAAGCCTGCAAGGTGAGTGGGAAAGATATTCTGCTTTCCTCCCACTCCCTTTAGTGTGCCCTCCACTCAGCTGTAATTGTTCGTGGTTTTTTTGTTTGGCGTCTCTAAGCCTTGCACGTGGTAGAGTACCTTCCCCCTTGTTCTGTCTGGGGAAACTCCCATTCATCTTGTAAGACTCAGCTCAAGGGCCTATCTTCTGTGAATCTTTCCTTGCCCTACCTAGGTAAATCTGCTTACAACATCCTTTGGGCTGCCTCTCTATTTTGTTTCATACTTCATCCCCTTAATTGCTACAAGCCTTCATTTTGAACTACAGCGTGCATGATTTGAAGTCAGAGATGGCACCTTATTTCTCTCTCTCTGCATATCTATCATGGAGCACACTGTCTGGAACACATGTGTTGAGATTATAATAGAATGAGTGAATGAATGACGAAATGGAGGTTTAGGGAAGTTAAGTGGCTTTTCGAAAGCTGGAACGCAAAGTAGAAACCGGGTTTCCTCACATCCAGCCTGGCCTTTGGCAGGAGCTGCCTGTGACAGGCCTGTGAGGTGGACGGTGACCAAGGAATGGATGTGTCTCCCAATTTATGGTATGGGAAACGGAGGTCTGAGAAGGGTGAGTGGTAGTGCTGTCTTGGGAAGAGGAAAACAAATGAACATTTTTTGAGTGCCTACCAGAAGGAAGTCTGTGAGTCACATGCTTTGGGGATTTCATTTCACTCACTCCTCACAACACTGCTACTCAGATCTGTTTTGTGGATAAGGAAGTTTGGGTGGACTTAAGCGCCTTGCCCACAGACCCACAGTAGCAAAAATAAGAACCATTAGTATTTACTTTGTGCTATACATGGTTCTGAGCCCTTGACATGTTCATTTAATCTCCGTGGCAGCTCTCTGAGGGAGGTTGTGTTATTATTGCCAGATGAGGAAACTGAGGCCCGGAGAGGTTCAGTGTCTTGCTTAAGATTAGTAGTGGCGCTGAGATCTGAATCCAAGCAGACTGGCTCCAGGACCCCACTCTTCAAGTTCACAAGCAGTTTCGCCCAAGTGATAGCCATAGAACAACAGCAGCCCTAGTAATGAGGTTTATAACTTGTATCTCCCCTGATTCCTAGTTATTTCTGTAAAGTCACTTGAACTCTCAACATTGAGCTCTCCCTTGATTTATGCTGACAATTTTTGCCGTATGGTAGTGACCATTGTGAAGACATCTCTTGGGCAATAACAGCTGCCCACCCCTGAAACTTTATGCAAGATGTAGGTGGCAGGAGCAGGTGCTTTGGAATAGAGAGGGAACCAGATTTCAGTCCTGACTTTGCCGCTTCCAGGTTGTGTGACCCTGAGCAATTTACCCGACACTCTGTGACAGTTTCTTATATGTGGGGCTAGTATCAGTTCCTTTGGCGTGGCAAGGTTTTGAGGATGCAATGAGAGAATGCACATGACAAGAACCTAGTGTAGTGCTTGGCACATAGTATGCACTAAGTAAACGTGGCTGCTCTTCTGAGGCCTTAGTTTGCCTCTGAAGAGCCCGGCCCTGCATTTAGGCAGAGTGCCCTTTTCTTCCCAGTGATATCACAGGTCCTGTGGAGAGGGAGGCCAGAGGCCTACCATCGGTGCCATCATGGAGGCAAGTTTCGTAATGTGGACGAATGGTCGAGAGGAAGCTTCCTTGGGTGGATGGCCTGACCGCTGACGGCAGCACCCGCTCAGTTCCCGGAGACCCAGGCCGACCTGAGCACATGGGTGCCACGGAACTGAAAAGCTCCACGTTTGCCTGACTAGACCCCATACATGCCAACCCCAGCCACGAAATGCTGTTAACGATTCCTGTCTCTGACAGATAATCTTTGCATTCATAATTCATTTCACTTTTGCAGCATTTATGATTAAAACATTATAAGCAAGACCCTGACCACTAAGTGTTGGCTTAATAAGAATCCCGTAAAACAGCACCATCTTGTGTGTAGTCTAGAAGACATTCCTCCTAAGAAACGGTCCCGTCTTGCTACTGAACCCCACCAGGATGCTTTGTTAGTCGAGCGCTGTTACCACCTATCCCCGTGTTGGGAAGTTGTCTCTTTGAAAACAGCTGAGACCAGAACCTAGGCCTTTTGATATTATTTATGGTTTTCCTCAATGAAATGTCCTTGTTCCATCAAAAAAAGTGAACACACACGCATACACATACACAAACGCACATACATGGAAACCAGGAGTCGAGAAATGCCGAGAGTCCCAGGAAATCCTACATTTATTTTCAGCGTTGGTAGCCTCGTAGTAGCGTGTGCTGCCTTGCATGCCTGCGTTATCACCTACCTGCTTAAGAAAACAAGCGAAAGGGGGCGCCTGGGTGGCTCAGTCGTTAAGCGTCTGCCTTCGGCCCAGGTCAGATCCCAGGGTCTTGGGATCGAGCCCCGCATTGGGCTCTCTGCTCTGCAGGAAGCCTGCTTCTCCCGCTACCATTCCCTCTGCTTGTGTTCCCTCTCTCACTGTGTTTCTCTCTGTCAAACAAATAAAATCTTTAAAAAAAAAAAAAGAAAACAAGCGAAAGCTTTGCCTTAAGAAATGCTGAGACAATCAGATCGTCGGCTGGCACACAGGAGCTCTGTTGTCGCTGGGCAGGCCGATCAGGCAGAGAATGTCTAATTCTTTTCAGAGTCAAGCCATCCAGGCACCAGGACTTAGTCCATTGAGTCCAGGGGCTGTTCATACTTTTGTTTCAAAACAGCTAATCCAAGGAGCACCTTTGCTGCAGAGACGTTTTCTGTGTGCCTCGTGGCATCGCCATAGACGCCTTCTGGGAGGGACGCACTGGCTTGCAGGGCCAGCTGGGAGTGCTCACGTTCCCACCCCCCACCCGGGTGTGGCCTCCCACAGGACCGTGGGACACGCGCCCTCTGTCCTCAGGGGGACATGGTGATGGAGAAGACCTCGCCAGCTGATGTTACAAGGAGGTCAGGCTCCAGTTCAACCCCACTGTTGTGTGCCCTCCATTCCCACCTTTCCAGGTGGCCTTCACTTTTTCACAGCTTGCCCACCCAGACGTGTTTGGAAGTCTGTGCCTCCCCTCTACCTCTGCCTAGGTGGCTGCTTTGCTCTCTCTGGCCCTCGGTTCTTTTTCCCCTCCCGCTTCACTCCTTCGCATGCCTCCCTCTGCGGTCAGATCTAAAGTCATTTTTCCAGCTCATCGTTCTCATTTCCAGGATGATCCCTGCCCTGCCTTCTTTCTTCCATTTCTGCCACACGGCCCTTCAGTTCTGTCACACTAAACACCCCCCAGCTTCTTTTATCCCCCTAGCACCCTTCCTCCTTCAGAATGGTTTTTCTTTTTAAAGAAACCTGAAGCCTTCCTCTTCAGCGGGAACGAACAATTATTGACTACTTCCCGAGTATGAGATACAGAAACACTTCTCAAATTTCTATCTTTGTGTTTTCCTCCAATTTTTTGAAGAATAATTGACAAACGTACCTGGGTATATTTAAAGTGTCTGACGGGATCATGTGATAGACGTGTATGTCATGGAATAATTACCAATCGAGATAATTACCAAGATACATTAATCGGACCCTCCCTCACCCCCACCTGCCTCCCTCCCCCCTCTCCCCTTTCTTCCTTCCTTCCTTCCTCCCTCCCTCCCTCCCTCCTTCCTTCCTTGCACTGAGAATGCTTAAGATCTATTCTCAGCACTTTCAAGTACTCAGTCCTGTATTAACAACTGTGGTTATCGTGTTGTACATTAGATCCTCAGAACTTACACTCTTATAACTAAATATTTATACCTTTTGACCTGCATTCCCCCTCTCCCTGGCCACTACCATTCTATTCTCTGTTTCTATGAAATTGGCTTTTTTCTTCTCTTTCCCCCCCCTCTTTTTTTCCCCTTACGATTCGACATATAAGTGATACCGTACAGTGTTTGTCTTTCTCTGTCTCACTTATTTATTTCACTTGACAGAGATGTTCCGTTACCCAACTACATCCAGTCCTCCTGCCAGCACCCAGCCAGCCTCCTGGAAGGTTTAGATTTCCAGAACTCAGTAAAGCCTTCTCTAGAGGGGCCTCAATTTCTGACAAAGGGGAATGTGGCTACTGTCTTGTGCCCAGGTGTCACACCACTGGGCTCACACCTGGCATAGCATGGTATGTGCTGACCCATGGTAGAATTGTATCAAGTCCGTACTAACATCGTATTTTTAGACTTTGAGCTGGGGGCTGCTGCACCATGTGTGGCTAAAGCAGACAGGTTGGGTGGGAATTGGGAGTAAAGTTGTTTCTGGAGTCAGGCCTGGGCAGACCTAGGAATCCATGTAGAAGCTGGGATAGAGGGCAGGTGAACCAAAAGTATGGGCTGGGGACACCCTCGGTGGGCAGCCATCACCCTGCTCTGACAGTTGTCCCCCTGCCCCAGTCACCCACTCTCCCTCACCACCAGATTGGTGGTGTAACTGCAGCACGTGACAAGGAAAGGTCCTGTTACCTTGAAGGATCAGTATCAGAATCAAACCTTGGAGAAGTTTGTCCAGGCTCACCTTGGAAATTGTTGCTGGTGTTGTGGCCAGAGCTCTGGATTTCCAAGTTCCTGCTTCTTCTCATGGGTCTCCCTTCTTGCCTTGGTGAGATATGCCTGTCCTTGGATGGCCAAGTGACCATGATAGATACCAAGAGTTATTTGTTTTCATCAGGTCAGAGAGTTCATGGCCCAACCCTGAGCCTGCTTTGCACTTTTGGTTTCTGAACAGGGAGAGATTGAGACCTTTTCTCATCGTAAACATGGATTGGGTGCCTCTGCCTTAAAGGCACTGTGAATCTGGGCTTGCTGTGAGGTTTCACGGTTGTCGGGAGATGACCAATGTTCAAGATGGATGAGTCGTGTGTGAGGTAGATTACACAAAGGCAGATCTGCTCTGTTGGCTCTTTGTATGTAAGATTTAAAGTGAACCATGTTTATAAGCTGATCTGAGAAAATAAGAAGGTTACAAAAAAAAATAACAGGATAACTGAAGGAACAAATAAATATACAGAAGGGCCAAATGAGGGTGCCCAGGCGAAAAATGCTGTGGGTCCCGATGGTCTGTGGAGGCTTCCTTGAACAGGCAGGATATGAGCCTGATCTCAATATAACAGGTAGAGAAGAGAGGGCAAAGCCTTGTAGACAGGTGGAATGGCGGGATGGAAGACAGGCATACACGTAGCCAGGGAGATGATACTTGGGCCAGGAGTGGGAAGGGGAACAGGACAGATCAATCTCTGGAATTAGGGGTTTGCAGAGTAATGACAGTCTGGCTTGAGAAGCATACTGGAGTCCCAAAATGGAAGGCCTTCAGTCCCACGATGGCGTGGACTTCGTTGTCAAATGCCTACAGAGGCTGGGCAGAGAGCACGGGTGCCTGGGTTGGCCTTGGACTCACAAGACACAGGGAAGGGTGGCTCCTGTGGCTGCCTGCACAGATTCAACTTTTGTTAAAAGACGCTCCAGGCTGAATTATGTAGATCTGTTGCCACAGCTCAATTGCCTCATCTGGCAATGGAGAGCCCTTATGGGGTCTTGAAGGCATTGATGGGTTGAGAGGAAGGTGGGAGTTGCTAAATGCAGAATTTTAGAAAGATGGGGGATGGTTGAAGAGGAAGAAATCATTTAGGAGACTGCTGGAATTGCTGGAATTGGCCCAAGGCTCTGTGTGTGGTAGGGAGCCCAGATGCCACAGAGAAGGCAGAGCTGGCCCCTTCTAGAGCAGGAAGGTAGAGCTCTCAGGAGAGGTCAAGTCTACATGGGCCAGGAGGAGCAGCCAGGGAAGCCCAGCAGGGGTGTGACAGGGGAACAGGCCCCTGGAGCATGAGCTTGCAGAAATCTGGCAAGACACAGAGATTGAATATGCAGAAGGCCAGGGGCAGAGAAACTTGGAAGCAGGACGCAGAGATCCATCCTGGAAACTAAGATTCAGGGGCAGGAATTCATCCTGGAAACTAAAATTTCCTAAAGCCTTTGAGCTTTGCCCTTTTTCAGCCCACAGCTGACCTCACCTTCCTTGCTTTCTTCTAAACAAGAAGTCTTCCGACATGAATGTTCCTATTACCCTTCCCTCTACCATCTTAGCTAGTCCACAAAGGCCTCATCTTTACCTTCTAGTTTTCTATGAAATCCCATTTCTTCCAGCCTTCCCAGGAGCCTCTTCTCATTATTCCTGCTCTGCTCTGTATTTGACCATTAAAATATATAGCCTCTGACCTCACATCTCCTTTCTAAGTACTGTTCTGTCTTTCTTCTTCCATTTCTTACCTATTTTCTTAGTGCCCCAAGTCATGGTAAGCTAGCTCTGCCCCTATTAAAATTGTGCTGATGAAGCCCCCATTGCCCTCCTACCTACTTGCTTCAGGATCTGACTTGAGCTCCCTCTTGCCCAGCTGCCTGCTTCATGCCACCCTTTGATGGTTTCTTCACCCTTCACTTCCTTCTCTGTCTCTTGTCCCGTCCCTGCCATCTCTGGGCATCCCGGAAATGACCTTTGTTCCTGTCCTCTGTGGCTGCCCATGTTCTCTTAAGATGACCTTCCTCTTGTGGCTTGGCCCAGTGCCTCTCTGAATGCTGCTCAAAGACGTGTCTCCATCCCCGGCCTCTCTCACGAGATCCAGATCTCTCTTTCCAGCTGTGGGTGGCGCACACACAGCCAGATGCCCTCCAGGCCCGGCAAACTGAATTTTCCCCTGGGGAAAATACCACGGCCCTGGGGGTTGTGTTGCACATGTACCGTGGAGGTCCCATCTGCCCTGCATTCCAGCCTGGAACACTTAGCGTGGCCATCTCGCTCACCATCTATGTCCAGTCAGTCTACTTGAGGGATGTGTCAGATCCTATCACAACCCCTTAGACTGAGCCTCACCATCCTATTGCTTACCATCATCTTGGGATTCCCTCCTCCCTGCTTTTCCTGCCCCAGGCCTTCCTACATACCACTGGCTGAGGCCCCATCCTTTAACACAGCGAACTCTGTCTAATCTTTTCTGGGCCCTTCTTGCATTCTAGATAAAGTCCAAATTATTGAGCGACCTGGAATTAGGATGCCATTTTCACAGTTCTAGTCCTAATCTTCTTTTCTAAATATCCCCCTTCCCACACAGCCCAGGCTCCTACAGTGCTGAGCTTCTCCCCATTTCTGGGTCTGCTTGATGCTCCTCTTGGGTAATCCTTTTCTTTTCTTTTTTTTTTTTTTTTAAATATGGGTGGTAGACCCTTTTTTTTTTATTATTCTTTTAAATAAATTTTTAAAAATAATCTCTACACTCACCAGGGGACCCGAACCCATGACCCTGAGATCAAGAGTAGTACGCTCTACCATCTGAGCCAGCTAGGTGCCCCTCTTGGGTATTCTTAGCATGACAACTCTCTATCTTTTAAGATCCTTCTCTGTGATAGTTTCTGACTCTCCCAAGGTTAATCATCCAGAGCTTCTATAGCATACTATGTATATTTAGCCCATTTTATTATAATTTATTTGCTAAGTGCCTGTATCTCTTACTAGACTGAGCTTGTCAAGGACAGCACTGTGTCTGTCTTCATTTCTGCAGTGCCTGGCACACAGCAGTTATTCAACAAATGTTCATTGTTTGTATAATGATCTAACAAACATATTAACCAGATGGGTCCTGGGACAGGCACTGAGCAGCTGCCCAACCTCCGTCTTTGTCCTGCTCATAATCACAGGGAAGGTCCTGCTGCCGCTCGGCATCCTTCTTACCCTGTGATATCACGACATGACTTGCTTTCTGGAATGCCAGCCGCTGATGTACTGTTCTTACCAGTGATCTTTTTGAGCTGGTGGGAGTTTGAAGCGGATACTAAGTAAGCCTTAAGTGAGTGACTCTAAGGCATAAAAGAAGATTTCTTTTGTAGGAATGGGCTCAGTGGCAGAGAAATTGCCAGAGAATACATGGTTATTATAATTCCCTCCTTTGAGGGTGAGTGGTTGCTGGGGAGGCTGTCATATGTATACAATTCAAAGGCCCCATATAACAAAGGTAGGAAAGAAAGTATGGCCAAAGGCACTAAGATCTAAAACTTTTTCCTTTCTTTTGGGCATCTCTGCTCACATTCATACCCTGTTGTCCCACCAGACATCACTTACCAACTCTAAGGTCAAAGATAAACTTACTGCAGATTTCAAGATGGAGACAGCAGATCTTGAAGTGGAGCTCAGGGCGCTGGTGAGTGTGGGCTCTGTGTGACCATGTGGGCCACGTGTCCGTGAGACTGGCCTGGCTGAGTATAACCTCCCAGCCTTAACCGGCCCGGGACCACATGCAGAGACTCCGCTCTCATTGAATTTATCCTCCTCCAGGATTGCAAGGGTCAACTGTGTGTGTTGTCCCACGATCCATCTCCTCCATTGTGATAAGTATTGTCTTAGAAGCTTCCTTGTCTTCTTCAGGGTAAGGCTCCTTATCACCAGTCTTGAGCACAGATGGGGGTACACGGGGTCCATGTGGCTGAGCCCTGTATCTGTTCTCAGCCTTCCTAGCTGGGCCCATGACAAGGCTTGTCAGTGCTCTATCCAGAACAGCCCCCTCATGACTGGGCTCACCTAAAGAACACCACAAATGGGCCTCATATGAAGGGTCAGAACTTTTTGCATGACTTAAACAATTCCTCCTTGGAATATCAGTGTTATCCTTCCCAGGATGCGTTCCAAGCTCCTGGGGCCCTGAGACTCCTTGGAGTTAGTTAGGCCTGATGTTCTCTTAAAGGCTCTGGGCTCCAGAGGAGTTACACTGAGTTTACTTAGATTGGGAAACCTGTAGCAAAGTTCCTGGGATCGACACGGCCACTTGGATGTCCTGCTCTTACTCCAGGGACACACAGCAGACTTGTGAAGCCCTCTCAGTAGAGTTCGGTGCTGTCCACAGCGGCTGGGGCTTGTCCTCGGAATTCTGTGTTAGCCAGCAGATGCAGGTGGTTGTGGGCTCTGTAGCTTAGAAGCTGAAACTCTGTCCCTTCAGTAGCATGGAATGGACCCTCGGAAGGTCAAAGAAGTGTTCCTTCAAGACGTTTGTGCTAATTTATGGGTTACTACTAGACTCTCCCCTATTTGCTCTGACTTGGAAGGGAAATACTGTTCCTTTGCTCTAAGGCAGCTTGCACTTTCAAAAGTGTCATGAGCCTAGAAAGTCTTTAGGCTTCCTGATTGTTCTTTCCTGGCCTCTGTATAATAAGGGATCATGTAGACTCTTCTGACTGGGGGAGTCTCTCTCGATGTGGTCAGAGAGGGACAAAGCCAAGGACCAGCCCCTAGATTCTAGAACTCTGTCGTTTGGGGTGAGGGGCAGTGTTACCCTGGGGATCCTGCAGGGGCAGTCTGAAAGTTCTAAAGTTCAGGGCTTTCTTGAGTTCCTTTAAGTTTGGGAAGAGGAGGTAACATGGGAGAGTTCACTGGGTTGGGCTCAGTTGGGTTCCTCAGCCTGAGGAGTCTCAGTGATTGTGGGGGAGAGGGGCTGTGACCTTCAGGATCCAGAGAGAAATAAATGTGGGACTCTCTGCTCTGAGGAGTTCTCTGGAACTTGGCTCTGCAGCCACTCTAAAGCACCTTGGGCTAGCCTCTGGGGGACCTGGGGACCTCGTGAGGCTTCAGGGTCTCAGGAGAGAGCAGCCATCTTGGATCATTCAGAGGCTGGTGTGACCAGGCACTAGACTCAGAGAACAGAGCTGAGCCAGGGTATGTGGGGCTCATGAGCCTTGGACAATAGAAAAGATGGTATACTAAGGCTGAGGGTTCTGTAAGAACCTCATTCAGTTACAGTCCCTCAAAGATATGTTGGCGTATATTAATGCATGTTCTGTAGCTGTCAGGGAACAGTAGGCTGAGATAACCCTTTATCCACTGAAAGGGAAAGGCTGAATGCAAAGCCTATAGCACTTAGGTCTCCATTGGAGATGAAGGTCTTTATCAGCCCTGGGGTCCTCTTGATTTTTCTAGAGAACTCTCCAGGCATTCACTTGGCATGGGAAATGGACGGACACCTGGAGACCGAAGGGACAACTGGCCCCCTGGACCCTTGGCCCCCTGGGTGGAGCTTCTCCCACACGTCCAGACCAGGAACAGCTCCCAAGGTGATGACAGAAAGTGGTACGGGTGGGAGCTGCCCCATTTGGATGGAAAGCATTTGTTCCCTTCAGGCTGCCACCATGCACACTCTGTGGCAGGTGGAAGGCCGAGGCGGCTGCGAGGCTGGGGCCAGAGCTGTGGGATGATGCAGTGGAGCAAGGAGCCCGCTGGATCTGGGCAGGCTCACAAAGGCTCGTGCCTGCTGTGTAAGGCAGTGCTGAGGGAGCGCCACAGGAAGATGAGGGGAAAGCGACAGGTCCTAGAGGCCAGCACAGTAGCACGGGCCCTGGAATAGTGCCAGGAGCTAGGAAGGAAGGGCTGGGGACCGGGCAGGAATGTTGGGGACAACAGATGCCACTTCCGCCAACCACCAGGTACAGGAAGCTGCCTCAAAATCAGTAGTTGGACGTCAGGGAAGCTTGACAGCTGGTAAGGGGAACCTGGTCATTGACCTGAGCTGAGCTGGGCGTGAGGGAGGACGGAGGCCTCCTCTGGAGGGCTGCAGGGCCCTGAGAGACGGGCAGGAGTCAGGGAGAGGCCCGGTCTCCGCAGACCTGGTACCAGTCAGGTTGCCACGGAGACCTGATTAGCGGGACTGGAGTATAAAGCAGAGACCAGGAATGTGGCCGAACTGAGGCTGCGGGTTCCTCGGATTCTTCCTGATGGGAGGTGGGCTCTGACCAGCTCCCAGTGTTGCAGGAGTGAGGCTTCAGGCGGTGGGATGGGCCACTGTATGAGGACCACACAGGGACATGCTCTCTCTCCCCTCCGGCACACGCGCACCACTTTCTACTTCAGCCGTCTGCTGGTAGAGGCCTGACCCACACGTTTTGAAGAAAGTACCCAGGCCCCATGTAGAAACACTTCACAGAAACAAGAGTTACTGTGATGGTAGTGAGAAAACAGGAAACAGAATCAAAAGGCATTAAAAGGACAGCTGCCTCAGGAAGGGGAGACCTATCACGCACGAGGGGAGCAGCAAAAGGATGAGCCCAGCTTCAGAGCTTTGCGTGTGGATGACAGAAAGAACAACAAAAAAATGCTTTATAAATGGAAGTTCAATGAAACAGACCCAAAGTAGAATCTCTGATATTCTTAGAGAATATAAAGTATCGTATTTTTAAAGCATGTGGAAAATACCCCCTAACTCCAGTCTCTGGGAGAATAAAAGTCAGAAGTTCCAGATAGCACACCGAAGCTACATCATCTGCTCTGAGGGGACCCTGTCTGTTTAGTACCTTTCTTCTCTCCTGCCTGTATATCATCATGAGACAGAACAAATTTTTGTCATTGTCTTGTTCTTTTAGTTATCAGGAGCAAACTATTTTGTTAGGTTGAAATTAGCCCGTTTGCATTTGTATCAGGTCTCATTTGCTCTGACACAAACAGTTCCTCAGTGGGCAATGAAAACAATTTAATGGTGTGGTCTGAAGGAGAAAACAGTATCACTCAAGCTATTAACACCAGGGGACTTCTCGCTGACCTCTTACAATGACCTGCAAACTGTGCTTCCAATATTATTGCCCTCCTGAGGAAGCACGGAATGAAATCTTGCCCCAGGATGTTTCAGAGAGCTCGTCAAGTGAGAAAGAAGGAAAGAAGGAAGGGAGAGAGAGGGGGGAGGGGCCAAAACAGAGAAGGAGCTATAAAGGAGAGGGGAGGCAGAACTTCCAACATTAACCTTATGACAGGGTTGACTGGTTCGAGCAGCATGTCTTCAATAAATATCAGGACTGGAATCGGGCACAGAAAGCTGTTGGAGTAGTGTCTTGAAAATAAAAAGTTCATGGGGTTCGTATTGTGTTTTGCAATTCTCTAATAGATCCAGGGCTTGCAAAGAAGTGCAAATTAGGCATAGCTTTTTCAGCCGTAATTCTCTGTGCTAGGTGACCCTCTTTGGGGCAGGGACTGCTGCCTCTCATTTGTCCTTATTTGCATAGCGCACTGCACAAAGTAGGACTCAAGCAGTAGGCAAAGACATCTTCAAGAAGACACTCTTTTATTGCTATGGAACATCTCTGAATGACACTCCCAAGGAAGAGAGAATAATTATTATTTTAAAAATAATATCTAGGAGCAGTGTAATCAGTAGTCCGGTCATTGAGACATCTTTAAAATGCCTTTTTTTTTTTCAGATAGAAAAATTTATCTTGGAATGTTTTTTGATCATTTTTGCTCAGTAAACCTACTATCTTGAATTTGTTTATTCTATTACTAGACGCAGGCTGGTGCTAGGGAATTGACAGAACTTTGTGATGTTGAGATAAAACTTACTTGCCTGAGGCTGAGGGCTTTGGCGCCCACCCACCTTCTTTAGAAATGAGCTCTCTTCCTTGAAGCCTGGGCGAGAGCAATAACCTTTAGGATCACAGCTGGGCTGCGTGGGACTAGTAGAACACGTCCTGCCCTCTTGTTTGTATATAACGGTAGCATTGCCATAACAAGCAAACCTTTACAAACCTCCCAGTGGGTAAAGTATCCCTTTCCTCAGTTTAGTGGAATGACCGCTCCTGCTTTTTTCTAAAAGTCGCATTTTTCCTCCAAGTAAAGGCATGTTTGTTTTAGCAAAGCCTCCGTTTTCTCTTCTTCTTTTTAAAAATCTTGACTTTTTGTTCTGAAGAGGTTTTCCTAAATTCTTACGGTTGGGGTGCCTAAAAGCATTTATCCGAGTTAATTGAAGGGATTAATTGGCCTTGGACCAACACACTTGCAGGATAAGAAGCTACAGTTTTCTCACTGTAGTTTTATTTCATTTTATGGTTCTAAGGGTGCGTGGTCCCTTTCATCTGGGAGGGACCATGCTCTTCAAGGCCTTTTCCTCTACCTTCTCTCTGGGTAACACCTGGGCTGGAATGACGGTTGAAAGTCGGCCTTGGATCCTAATTCTGCTGTCTGAGGGAGAAACTTCATTTCTTTCCGGCCATTTCCTCACCTGTAAAACACAAATTAACACAAATCCCTCTGAGCGTGTTCTGAGGAGTAAATGAACTTTAACGCCAACCAGAAGCTTCAACAATAATGATATACATAGTGGCTTCTTGAATTGACCTCATAATTTCAAAATGTTTTCAGACCTCACCCTGTGAGTTTGCTTTAAGCCCACCCGATAACCCCAAGCAGCAGACAGGACAGAAATTCCTAGCCTCATTCTATGGCTCAGGTGTCAATAAAGCCTAGAGAGGTGATAACACTTGTGAATGTGGACGTGGAGCTCAGAATGTAAATACATTAGAATACATTAGAGAATCAGGATACATTAGAGAATACATTAGAGCTCAGAATGTAAATAATTTTATAAATATGAAAGTGCTTTGGCTCCAGATTTTAAATACGTTCGAAGCCCTTATTATTTTTGTTATTATGAGTGTAGTCCTTGCTGGTAGCCAACATTTACACATTATAGAAATTTATGACTGAGAAAGCGGAAGTCACCCTCAGTCCTCTCTAGAAAGATCAGAACCACTGTTAACAATTTGATGTATCGTCTTGTAGACCCTTTCCCTGCAAATACTGTGCGTGTGTGTGTTTGTGTGTGTGTGTACTCCTCACACACACGTAGTAATGATTTTTGCGTGCAAATGTGTTGTTGGGACACCCGGGGGTCTCAGTCCACACTCTGACAAGCAGTGCGTTGTCTTTCTCCTTCTGCTTTCAGTCAAGTCCAGGTTTTTATAACTCACATACCTTTACCTGAAGAAGCACTTCTGCTTTAGCACAAGACGTTGGAGAGGGAGGTGCTCTCCGTCTATCAACTCTTGTCAGCCAACCGCGCACAGAAAGCTGAAGGAGTAAATGAAAGCTGACAGGGAGAGGAGAGTCTGTTAAGCTAGAAATTGAGATATTTGCCTCCCATTCCTATTCAAATGAATGTTCAAATAGGGTTCACTGAGGGCTGTTATGGGCCAGGCCCTGTTTCGGTTCCGGGAACTGAGTGATGAACAAGATGAAGTTCTCGCCTTCATGAGCTTGCACTCTCATGTGGGTGAGCCAGAGAAAGATAAATCAGAAGAGGACATCAAGTAGTGTTAAGATCTCTGACGAAAAATAAAGCAGGGGGAGGGATAAACAGTGGTAGGGCAGAGATAGGGGAAGGATAGATTACTTTAGGCCGGGTGGTTCTAGAAGTTTCTCTGCTGACATGCCAACTGCACAGAGACCCAAACGTAGTGAGGGCTGAGCCCTGTCACGATAGGGGACAGTTCCATGGAGGCAGGCCCGGCAACGGCAAGAGCAGAAGCCTTGTAAGGGGAGCAATTTGGTAGGTTACCTGGCCTCAAAGTCTCGCTGACTTTGGATCTGACACAAGAGGACCATCGGGCTACTTAATTTCTTTGTAAAAGGCCATGTTCAAGTGAATGAACTTGTGAAAGACTAACATTTTTTCAGGAGGACGCTGCTCTTAGTGTTGACGAGGTTTTAACCCTGAAAGCCTTCGAGGCCTCTGCCAATGGCCAGCCATTGGGGAGCTGCCCACCGCCTCTCCCCATCTGTATGAAACTGATAAAAATGTGAACCAGGCCCACTGCCCCCCCAGTGTGGAGAAGGTCAGGCCTACACACTTGTGGTGGGGTCCTTCCTACTTCTTTGCCTCCTAAGAACCCAGTTCTCTATTACATGTGTTTTAACATGACCGAAGGAAAAATTCAATTTAATCGTAATTAAAATAAGATTTGTTGGAAGGTAGTCGCAGAGAGAAGCTTCCACACACCAGGCCTAGGAAGTTACTCCCGTGTCTGAGGGTGGGTCACCACCCGTCTTCCCTCCCAACTCAGACACCCCAGCACTGGCTGAGAGCAGCGGCCAGGGGCTTGAGGAATAGCTGTGTGCAGGGAGGAGGAGGGCGGGGAGGACATGATGGAAGAAAGGAGGCAGTTTTAAGTGTGAGGATGGAGACAGGAGTTAGAATTTTTGCAAGCTGGAGCCTCTTCCATAAGCCTTGAACTTTGGGCTCAGCCCTGTCTCCCACCAGGCTTGACTCCATCTCTGTAAAGACCAAGATGATATTTCCCCTTCTCCTCAGCACCTGGTCCCCTTTTTTTGACCTCCTCTTTTTTGGAAAGGATGAAATTGCTTTGCTGTTCAGCTTAAAGAGGCTGAAGCATTGCTTCTTGGGTGTTTTACACTAATTTCTTCCTGTCTCAACACGCAGCGAATCTTTTTTCTTTGCTCTCCTCCGAGAGTCTTATGCAAGAGGGCTCAAACAAGAAAAACCTCCTTGTGAACAAAACAGCACCCCTGGAAGACTTTGAAATCCATGCCAAATGTGATATTGAACTTGAAATTCAAACGTAGGACTGTTATTATTATCTTCTGCTTCTAAAAGAAACTCCCCAATCTACCCTCACTTACCTACATAAAGAAAAAATGTGCTGACTCATAAGTACTTTTAACAGCTCATTTTCTTTTTAAATGACAGTTTTTAAGAGGGCTATGAATAAACAGATTGATGAGGTTTATAATCTGCACAAACATTTCATCAAAATGAAAACTGATCTACTTAAGTGTATTTCTTCAGTATATCTCTTTAAAGCTCTAACTTACGAAGCTAAAGGAAATGTAAGGAAGACGATTTCTACTAATTCATTTATATCATTAAGAGCACTTGTATAGCCCATCCATTATAATTTTTTTGTTTTCTTTTCTTTCTTTAAACTCTCTGGGAACTTTTTGGCTTTTGACCACAGATTGAACTTCTTTTTTCTTAGACTCTAAAATTACAGCAGAAGATTGATCTGATAGTGGTGGCTATGACGTGTCTGGAAGAAACCATATATTTCAGTTTGGGGCCCTATACTTAAATTTGGAGTTCTATTCATGTATTAACTATCCTTTTGATTAGAAAAACAGGAACCAACGCTTGTCACTTAGGTGAAAAAGAAGAACAAAAATGCCATAGAACCCAGGGGTGTGTAGATAACCACGCCTAAGGAATAGCCTAGAACCAGAAGATGGAAAGCCCTGTGTTATCCAGGAAAGCCTATTCATATTTTTCATCTTAGTTCCTCCCATGTGCTTATTTTATTCTTACCTCCCTCTCTAAACTGCTTTTCTTCCCACTGTTCCCCCCACCCACTACTTCATTTCTGTTGTACAAAACATGGCAGCCAATAGTTCCTACGTGTATATATCAAGGTCTCTGCCTTTCTTGCATTTTATAAATTTTCTAGGAAGGGACTCGACTGGCCCAGCCTGGAATCAGATACCAACCCTTAGACCATTCACATCTGACCAGACGCTGCAGACTAGGAAGGGAATTTTAATTGGTCCATTATGGATCTGGGGCTTCGGAGGAACTAGTCTTGGTCAGGAATGGAAACAGACCGGCCAGGAACTTCACCTGTATAGCCATGTGGCTGATGGTTCGTGTTTATGACAGAGAGACAAACAAAAAGAAACAGAGTTAGAGGCAGGGAATGTGACACTTAAATACTGAGAGAGAGACCAAGACAGAGAGATTAATTGAGAGGGCTGTGCAGCTAGAAGCAGTCACCAGAAAAGAGGGAATCTGACTTGTTGGTGTCCATTTTAATCCCAAAACATAAAGCTGTGCACACCAAATGACATCAAAGTGTAGATGTATAAGCTTGGAGAATGACAGAACCATTGAGAATTTTCTAGAATCTCATGGTGGCTTCATCCATTTTTCTTTTCCACGAAAGGACAAATTCCTCTTTAGCAAAATCTAGGGCTTCTCCAATGTTTGGTCATAATGGGATCTTATTGTCTCAAAGTTTTACAAATTAATGAGTAAAATGTTATTTGTCATGAGGTGCCGTTGGTTGTTCTTACAAACCTCTCAGGCAAATAAAAATTTACATGATTTTGCTGTTTTTTATGTAGGGTTTGATCTCTATCACAAAAATGGGAAATGGAATTTCAGGAATTCATTTTAAAAATATATATATATTTATTTTTTGAGAGAGAAACAGAGTGAGAGAGAACATAATGGGGTGAGGGGCAGAGGGGGCAACAGATTCCCTGATGAGCAGGGAGTCTGATGCGGGACTCGATTCTGGGATCCCAGGATCATGACCTGAGCCAAAGGCAGACGCTTAACCAACTGAGCCACCCAGGCATCCAGGAATTCATTTTTACATGAGGTTTAGAAAGAAAAGATATGAACCTCAATGAATACTTTATTATTTTCACTGCCAATCATTGCCAAATGATGGATTACTGCTGAGAACTAAGGGATAATGTTAGAGTAAAAGTTCTGGTTGCTGTTTCTTCACCAGGAGATTCCCATGAACATTTAAATGGGTTATGGACGTGAGGACCAAGCCTTTGGATTGCTCAGCAAAAGCTTATTCTGAATAAAAGGCTTATTTACTCTGAATAAAACTTTCCTCTATGTCTCTTTTGGTGAAAACTCACCACTGTTTTCAGCCACTGGGGTCTTCGTTTCAGTAACCTGAGCAAAGACGATGTGCGTAACAAGGAATTCAATACTTAATCAATGCCACGAAACCCTGTCTCAGTGTTTACTCTTTTGGTTACATCTTTTCTCAGACAAAATTCTTATTTTGAAAGACATCTGCTATGCTTTTAAGAGCACACAACTAAATCTCTGTCAGGGTCTGAGGATGCAGGTTTTTTCATTGTCAGGAAGTAATTTGTTTAGGGAATTTTCTGTATAAAACGGAGCTGCTTTGGTCCTAAACATTCCCATAAATCTGAGATGGTCCTGTTGGTCTTAGGAAACATTTCCTTGTAACTTTCTTCTGAGTTTGGCCCCCACATGTAGCAATACATCCTTTATACAAGTAAGTGGTATCCTCTGAAACCACTGGATCATTTCCTCTTTGGAGTCTGTTAGGAGCCCACTCATTCATCTGCAGTTGTCCTTGTTGTTGCTATTTTTAAAAAGTCTGCTGATGGGACTTTTGCAAGACATCCTTCAGCTATGTCTCCGATGCCTTGTAACAAATCTTTGGATGAATATATTTAATTTTAGAAGCAGCATACATTTGAGGATCATCACTTGATCTTCGTCAGCTCCTCTTGCCAGGAAAATTGAGCTAGTGATATTTATTTCGTTTCACAAGTGGCTTTAGTTCCTACATTAACATGAATGCTAATAATGGCAACACTTATATTATCATTGTACATGCCAGGAACTCCTCGAATCACTCTACAGATATTAACTTATTTCACTCTAACATGAAGTATATGTTATCATTATCCCTATTCTAGGCAGACGGGTTAAATGACTTGCTCAAGGTCAAACAGTTAGTAATCGGAAGAGCTGAGATTTGGATGCAAGCAAGTGGATTCTAGAATGTGCCCCAAAGCTGTATCCCATATTGTTGAGCACTGTCATCATTTTTAGTTCAGCAGACATTTATTGAACTTCATCTAGGAGATCACTAAAAACTAGACATGTTTTTTTCCTTTAGGACCTGTAGTCTATAGTACAGAAAATAGAGAAAATGTATAATAGTACATTTTATGGTAAACATAGGGGGCTCTGGGAGCACTTAGAAGCATATAACCCAGCTTTGAGGGATCATGCCAGCTTGTCTTTAAAAGGAGAACATGATAATACTTACCTCAAAGGGCTGATACGAGGATTAAATAACTTAATGCATAAAAGTACTTGGAATGGGGGCGGCTAGGTGGCTCAGTGGGTTAAAGCCTCTGCCTTCAGCTCAGGTCATGATCTCAGGGTCCTGGGATCAAGCCCCACATTTGGCTCTCTGCTCAGCAGGGAGCCTGCTTCCCCCCGCCCACTGCCTGCCTCTCTGCCTACTTGTGATCTCTCTCTCTCTGTCAAATAAATAAATAAATCTTTAAAAAAAAAATGCTTTGAATGGAACCCCTCACATTGAGTGTCAGCTACGACTTATTAAGCCAGCACTGGGAGTTGTGGAGTCAGGTGAAGAACTGGGTTGTGGATCTGTAAAGCATGTGGAAAGCAGAAGAAGCTACAATGACAAAGACCCAGGAATTAAAGATGGCATGACCACCAGCTCAGGGCATTGCAAATAACACAGTGTGGAGGAACAAGGAAGCTGGTGGGTCATTCGGGGTGAATCATGAAGGTCCTATCTGTCGGGCTGTGGACTTTGGGCTTGTCCTGAAGACTTTTCAGCAGGGAAGTAGCTTCATCAGACTTTCTTTATATACAGATTGCTGACTTCATTTCGGAGAATGAATTAGAGGGTGTAAAGACTGGAGGCAGGAAGGCCATTTGGAGAGCTATTAAATTAATCCAAGCTAGAGATGATGGTTATCTGATGTAAGGGACAGGTGAGCTGGATGGAAAGAAATGAACAAATCAAAGTCACACTGATGAGGTAGAATTGATAATACTTGGTGACTGTTGCCATGTGTCTCATGAGGGAGACGTCAAGGATGACACCCACATTTCTGGCCTGGAAAACTGAAAGGAAAGAGGTCCTGAGGCCTGTAACTCAGAGCATATAACTGTATACATGAAAGCAGATTCTAGAATCATCGAGAATAGGACCATGAGAGATGGTGGAGTTTATAATGAAAGAAGGTGATCTACAAAGGAATTCATGGTGGATCCTGCATCAACACTGGGTGGCATGGGTTTCTTAGCGTTCAGGCAGAGAAGCTAATGACCACACTGTTGGCACAGGTCGGCCAGCAAGCAACAGTGATCCCCACCTGCAGATGCCTTTTGCTCTGAGGATTCGCCCCCCACCCGCCCCCTAGTCTCCTAACCTACAGGGTCTGCCCTGGGTGGGAGGTGAGTAGCAACTTGTTTCTCCACGAGTCGGCCTGATGCTCTTTATGCCCCAAAATATGCATTTTTCAGAGCTCTGGTATTCTAGGGAGATTTCTCAAAGTCCATCCTGTTATACCAGCTGGGACCTTAGAGGCCGTCTAGGGCAACCATCCAGGACGGTATTTCACAAGTAGACATGATAGGACCAAATTATGTGTATTGTAAGGATACCATTTCTGAATCATTTTTCTTCTAGTTTCAGATATTCTTTTCACCCTAGTTCTTGTGCAAATAACAATGTAACTTTCTACCCTTTGATTTTACTGTGGCCCACCAGAGAGGTGGTATGTAAAGCCTCACTGCCCTCCTGTTTCCATATGTATTACCACTGGGAGTATTTCAGCCTTCCTTTATGTGGCAATATACCGATAAGAGTATTTGTGTGTGTGTGTGTGTGTGTGTGTGTGTGTGTGTGTGTGTGTGTAAAAATATGCAATGAAGACTTTACTAATGGACTGTATTTCCATGTTTTATGATGAGAAACTCCTGCCTAAGTTTGGCATTTCATATACCTTCTGTTGACTCCATCAGAGTTAATGTCACCTTGGTTTTTTTCTAGAATGGGAAAGGACCGCAGATTCTCTTTGCTGGCCCCAAACTAACTCAGAATCTGCAGGGAGCACAGGTATTGACCCTATGGAAGCAGCCTAGGGGAGTTTTCTGTCTTTAAGGAACTGAAGTGCTGTGTTCATTGAAAGTGAGTTTTTAGAATTATTAACTGATAGAGTAAGTGTTTTTCAGTGA
>CM053606.1:61045011-61118039 GCA_028646535.1 Procyon lotor | reverse complement strand
TGGGTTAAAGCCTCTGCCTTCGGCTCAGGTCATGATCCTGGGGTCCTGGGATTGTGCCCCGCGTCGGTCTCTCTGCTCAGCGGGGAGCCTGCTTCCTCCTCTCTCTCTGCCTGCCTCTCTGCCTACTTGTGATCTCTCTGTCAAATAAATAAATAAAATCTTAAAAAAAAAAAAAAAAGAAGGCCTTTGGTAAATGGACATGCTATTCTGGTTACCAAGAACTAAGGGCAGCGTGATAGAGCAGTCAGGAGTTTCACCAGTAACTGAATAATTCCATCCCAAGCCTGATGATAAAAGACAGGATGGATATCAATCTAGCAAGAATCTCAAGGACTGCCAGGATTCTTGTCCTTGGTCTGTATTTCCCCAGCCAAATAATAGTAACTTAGAAAAGATCTAAAAAACATTGCTTGCATACATGGCAAAAGAGGCCAAAATAGCTGATGTGTTAGGGAAGAGATTCCAGATTTAAACAGCTGTCCACAGAGCAGAAGGGTATCAAGCAAGAATAGCATTTTATAAGAATAGACCTGGTCATTAGGTTTATATAAAACACACCCATGCACTCATTGCAACTACACAACCACAAAGGTAAGGTAGACTTCCTTTAAAAACAGTGCATGTTTGGACCAAAGAAGAGAAAGATCCAAGGGTTTTTACTGACCAGCAGTGCTTTTGTGTAGAGGCGATCATGCTGTGTGGTTGCCCAAAGAGGAATGTGGTCTTAGGCATACTAACCGAACATGAAAAATCCAGTTAGAGAAGAAGTTGTCCTGTTTTCTCTGGATACAAGTTAAGTCATGGAGACCCCCTAAGGCCCATTATGGACATTATATTTGGAAAGGAATATTGTCAGTGTGGTCAGTATCTGGGCTTTCGAAGGATCCAGAACAGATGAAGGAATTGGGGAAGTGTCACTAAAAAAAAAGAAGAAAGGGGACATAACAGTTACCTTAAAACATTTTAAGAATTCTTACCCGGGAAAGAAATTACATTTCAGAGGTTTGGCAGTTAAAACTAGGATTGAGGGTAAAAATTACAGAAAGGATATTTAAACTCATTATTGGAATAATTTTATAAAGAGTCAAGCTATTCTCCAATGGAGCTGGCTGTCTAGGGCAGTGAGGCAAGATCCCGCTTGTTGGAAGTGTTACATAGGTATTAGGCGCCCCTCATGTCTCGAGTTACTTAGGCATTCTCTCAGTGCATGGGAGAGATAGACCAACTTTAAAAATTCTTGCAAGTCTCTGTGACTGTACAAAATTTTTTATTAGATTTACCTACTGATACCTACTGATTTTTTCACAAGTATGGGAAGATAACTTGATCTCATTTGAAGTAGGCACAAGCATTAACTACTTTAATTGCATGGGTGTGTATTATTTCCAAAGAACAAAACCATCTTGCCAAAGGCCCTGTGCAATCCATTAGCTCAGGATGGGCTAATTAGAATTGGCAAGCACACAAAATGATTCATAATAAGAGCTCCATACAGTGAAAAACTAGGAACTGTGAAATTGAGGTTCCAGGTTAAAGGAATGTTACTCTTGTTTATTTATCTTCTTCCTTGCTGTTAGCTTGGTCCTAGAGATCCCAAGGGTCAAATTTGGCTCTGTTAGTGTTAAAAAGTCTTCTTTAGGGGCGCCTGTGTGGCTCAGTGGGTTAAAGCCTCTGCCTTCGGCTCAGGTCATGATCCCAGGGTCTAGGGACGGAGCCCTGAGTCAGGCTCCCTGTTTAGCGGGGAGTTTCCTTCTCCACCCCCTCTCCCACTTCTTGTCTTTGATTTTAGAATGACTATGTTGTGCACATGAAAGTAATGTAACATTTTGTGTCAACCATACTCAGGTCAAAGAATTTAAAAGAATAAAACTTCTTGCACTTGGATGCAGATCTACATGTATCTTTAGACCATTCTTGTATTCACTCATCTGACCATTCACTCATTAATAAACATTAAGTGCCCGCTGTACGTTGGGCACTGTGCTAAGAAGTGGGGATACAAAAGTAAATTGGCTGAATATAGTTCTAGTCCTTGAGGTCTGTCTGGTCTAGTGGAGAAAATGAGCATGAAAATGAAAACAATTATTTGCAGCATTGCTGTTGCTAGAATAGAACTGTGTGGACTAGATAGGGCTCAGCAGGCTACTCCTGCCATTCATGTCCTTTTCACTTGGTTCTTTCTGTACAGCTGTGTTTTAAAAGACTCCCTTTACTTTAAAATCCTCTGGAATTCCTTAGGGAACAACAGGACGTTCCTGCATCTCGTGTAACTCTGGAACCTTAGTATTTTTTCACCCTTTTTGAAGACTCTTGACTTTGATTCTGTCTTTAAACCTGGAGGGCAGGATCAGTACAGGAACGGCTAACACATGAACTCATCTTCTGTGTCAAGCACTGATCTGTATATTTTATGAATAATCAGTCACCTGGCCCTTACAGCAACCCCAGGAAGGGGGTGGCGGTGGTATTCTTATTGTCTCCGTGTTATGGGTAAGGGAGCGAAGTAAGGTACAAGTGGGTTAAATAGATTTCACAGAAAGTGCCCAAGGGTACCCAAAAGCAGGTGGTGGGTCTTGAATTTGAGCCAGCCGTCTGGCTCTTGAGCACTCTACCATATCGCCTTTTTCACCAGTGCCATGGTAGGTTTTCCAAAAATTAGATCACAAAAGGTCTTTCCTGGAGCAGTCCTAAGAGATGATGGTCTTGACAATGACCTTGTGCTAAATGCAGTGAAAGGCCTTGTGTTCCTTCTTTTACTTGGGCCTCACCAGCACAGGGATGGGATTTTTACTGCCTCTGTTTTACAGATGAGGAAGCAAGGCTTAAGAGTTTAATTATCCAAGTTTACCTAACTAGTAAATCCTTCACTACATGTATGTCGTTAGGTAAAAATACCAAGTAGTCATTGTACACGATAGTAAACACATTTGTTTTGGGAAAATAAAAAGGTATATGTTGAAAGAGGAAGCATTTAATGTTTTTCCTGGGGATGGCTAAAGGGATAAGAAGATGAGCCTTTCATTATTTGACTATCATGATGTCTTTAGTTCCACAGTTTGAGTGAGATAGTCACCCAAACTTCTTTATTTGCCCTTTATTGAATTGAGGGTGTTGGGTTTGTTAAGAAGTGGTCTAGTTCAGGGAGTCCTTTAAACTTCGGGCGATCTCTTAGCATCTGTATTTATGTGATTTGGATGTTTCTTCTCTACTTGTTAGCAATTCACAGATTACTTGCTGTTTATACATTTTGACTTACTAATCTCATTTGATTACCGGGATGGTAAGAGTATCTTTTAAACAGACGGTTTTTTCAACAGTGATGTAATGTGTCTTATTTAAGAGTTTGATTAACCCAAATGTGGAAAAACATGGACTATAAGAAGAGCCATAGACTCTTGTTCTAGATTGTAATAAACCATCCCAATTCAGAAGAGGAGTCCTTGGCTTCCCAGGTAGCTGTGATAACATGGTTTACAGATCCATTGGGTGAGCTGTGCCCTAGGAGTTGTCTCAGCTTTCCTTCATTACAACACAAGGTATGGTGCCTGATCTCAAAGGTGCTGCGTGTATTCCTATGCTAGACATCTACCCGGTGGGCGAGGGGGGAATTTGATAGTGTTGTTCCTCTCTAGTAATTCCTGTGTTTCCTTCGTGATCCCCCTCAAACCCCGTTTTCTCCATCAGATCTTCAATCACTCCGACACGTGGGGATTTCTTCTCTGAGTTCCTACATTACTCCCCCTTCCATCCATTGGCTCGGTGTCATTCACTGCCTTCACGGTAATTTATTTTTATGTGCATGCTCTTTCTGCCCTCCTAGAGAGCAAACACTTTAAGGGCAAGAAGTGCATCTTACTTGCCTCACACTTACTGCTGAGATTAATAAATGTGTTGATGATTACCGGAAGACACAAGAAAGGCAAGAGCACATTAGAATTTCGTATAGGAGTCCTTCAGGGGGGAGGAAGACTATGTATGATTGGCAGCACAGATTGGAACCATGATCATCTTGCCCATAGGGGAATGTGATGGTTGGTTAGGTAATATTGCTCTGTTAGCACAGACAGTCCTCACATTGAAGTTGGCTGCTTGCTTTCCAGGATAGAGGGATATAAACTAAGTTCAATCTAATTTTCTGTAGAAACGATTTCTTGAAAGGGAACTGTGTTCCCACCCAAGGGCCTGGACTGTTCAGTCTTTTCTCTAAAGGAGATTTTTACCAGTACTTGATTTTATCGACTCTGGATGAAGTACTTGTATATAACGTAAAGCACGTGTATGCATTGAAAATGTGCACATATGTCCCTGCTTTACACAGGGTAAATAGAGTAAGCTGTTGTATGCTTTCAGGTTTAATTTAGTTTCTTTTCAAAGACAGAGGTGTAAGAGATATATGAAAAGGACTGAGGGGTCTTGAAGAAATAACCAGAAGAAAGAGAGGTGCGCCTTTAACACTCTTTGCAGGAACTGTCAGGGCCTTAGGCCAGGCGAGGCTTGCAGTTTGGGTGGAGACTATTGGAAGTTCTTGCACACATTAGCAAGGGTAAAATGGTATAACTGGTCAAGGATGAATCAGTGAAACACCATGGCAAATCAACTTGCAGTTAGCTTAGAATTGCCCATAAAGTCACCAACGTTATATGGGTGAAGTAGGCTTTTTGGAGTAACTCAAAGCCACATATATCAGTTGTGCTTGTGACAAAGTTTATTTTGAATTCCAACCAACCAACTTGCTCTGCTTGGGAACCTGCCATTGAGTAAATTCATAAGGTGGGTCTCTCATGGTGCCTTGCACTTCCCTTGATGGCCCAGAAATGCGATCGGGGCTGATTGCCTGAGAAATGTTCTGTCTGAAACCAGTACCTGGGGATGCGTCATTCTATTGAAAACCCAGCAGAGGGATGATTTAATTATCTCCTGTGGCACCTCTGTTTTCTCTCTTTGACATTCCAGCTGTCCTTGCTCGCTTTCTACTAAGCATCCCGGTCAGGGCTCAGGAACCCAAGGTGACTGTGGCAGCATTTCTGCTCTTCAGGTGGTCCCAGTCTGGCTGACCGTGGAGGGTCAAGCCACTCACGGTGTCTGATTTGACAGTAAGCATCAGGGGAGCACCATGGAAACATGGACTGGGGAGCCTCTGACTCAGCCTGGGGGTGGTGTCTAGGGAAAGCTACGGAGAGCAGGTGACAAATGAGCTGGTCTTGAGAGAATGAGGAGGAGGTAACCAGGCAGTAGAGGTGACAGAGGCAAGAATGTGAACCAAGTCTAGGTACCACTACTCAGTTGCTTCCTTCCTTCCTCCCTTTGGCCTGCCCTCTCTCTTACTTACCAAGGGGTTCGGATACTCAATACCTGGCAAGTCCAGTTACAATCAGAGGTTGCCTTTTGTGCTGAATCCGAACATAAGAGACCTCCCAGAGACCTCCCAGCCACAAGAATAGACTGACCTTGGCCAAGAACTTTTCTCCTTGGGAGTTGCATAAGGTCCTTCTGGACATCCTGGGCTCCAGGGACATTCTTTCTCCTGAGACATTATCGCCTTCAGTCAGATTTCAGTAAAGCTGTTGCAGATCTGAGGACCATAATACCTCTTTAAGCGACTTGGGTTTAGAGCTTAACTCAAAGAGCAAGCTTTTTTCTCCCATTTCCAGGTTCTCTCGAGATAGCTTAATGGCAGCTCCATGTGTGTCTCACAGTGGCCGTCTTTCCTTCCATCATTACCTTTTGCACATATTCTATTTATGTCCTCCAATCTTACTTTGCTGTATACATAAGCCACCCATTTCCTCATATTTCTCCTGTCAAACTTCGCAGATTTGCTCAGCGCATCTAGAACTGTTTCCAAGTTTGTTTTTTTCTTTTTCTGATGGCATAATTGATCCATTATAGTAAGTTAATTAAACTTACTATAGTCAGTTTGTACTAAAGTTTGTACTTTATTAATGATTTTTTTCCTTGAGTAGAAGCCTGACCAGTAATGATTTTCCATAAGCTCCTGTTAGGCCTATGCCATTCGGTATTACCAAATTACATCTTCCACGAGTCTACAGACTCTATTAGAATTGAAGACTTCTCCTTTCCAGCAGAAGGATCCCCAAGAAACCATTCTCTCAGTGAGATGGAAACAGATACAGTCATCAAACTTTTGGATTGGTGGGTGCAAGTTAAGATCTGGGTTTGCATAAAATCCAGTACTTGGCACATTTACCCTGAGCAAGAGAATCCCTTGGAATATTTCTTAAACATTCGAATCCTTGGGCCCCACTTCAGAGTCCTAGAAGCAGAACTTCCGGAAGGGAACTAGAAAGTACCATATACATGGAAGCTATCTACAGGTGAATTCAATGGGCAAAGGCCCCACGTTTGTGTTTACTTTCCAACTGGGTTGATGGGCAGTTAGTAAATCAGTCAGGCAACTAATAAATAAATGCAGAGAGTGATACAAGAAAACCAAGCAGAATCGTATTTTAGGGAAAGTCTGGGCTGGACACAACTGTCTGTGACACAAAGGAAGACCTCTCCAAAGGGCCCACTTGGAGCTGACACCTAAACTCTGAGAAGGAGCTGGTGAAGTCAAGAACTGGGAAAGAGCTCATCTTGTTTACCTCTGTGTTTTGGTTAATTTGCACTATCATTGGCTTCTCTTGGGGCTCAATAAATTTTTGTTGGATGATATATGCTCTTGGAGCATTTGGGACCTTTTGGCCCAGTGTACAGTATAGTATATCTTCCTTTCTTTACCTGTCCCTCTTGTGATTAATGTACAACCAATGGAAAATGTTTTTTAATTAACATTGCAGTAATAAACCTCACATTTTACACAGTTGATTTTTATTGGTTCTGCTTCAAAGGTTATGACATGGTTTTACTATTTAATGACTTCCTCATATTCTTACTATTCATTTTCCTATTTAGTAAACTACCTGTAGGTAACTTGGAGTGAAACACCCGTTAAGAGATTTGTTGGAAGAGGCAGTCTTGACCTTCTTGTTTCTCAACTACATAGGATCAATCTTATGCCATTTTTTGCAGTAGAAATCTAGCACATACAAATACATTTGTTCCCAAAATAGAAACAAAACTAACTTTGGTGAGAGCTTATTATTTAAAAAAAAGGTAGGGTCCTAGCAAAAAATTAAAGACAATAATGAGAGAGGTAAGGAAGAAGGTAAATAGCAACTGAATCATGCTGCCTAGAGATTATATTTGGTAGGGTATTTGGATATACTGTATATTTTGTGGTCTTTTCTAAGACATACATGTATATGCACAAATTTTTTTTTCTTAAGATTTATTTATTTGAGAGAAAGAGAGCAAGCGCAAGCCAGGGATTGGGGGGTAGCACAGAGGGAGAGAAGGAGAAAGAGTCTCAAGCAATCTCCTCTCTGAGCATGGAGACTGACACAGGCTTAATCTTATGACCCTGAGATCGTGACCTGAGCCAAAACCAAGTCAGACGCTCCACCGACTGAGCCACCCAGGTGCCCCTTAACGTGTTTGTTTTAATCAGAATGGATTAATACTATAGAGTTTTGTAACCTGTGCTTTATGTAAATTCAAAAATGTGAACATCTTCTACATCAGTATTGTTTTCAATACTGTTTATATCAGTGTTATTGTTTTCAATTATTTCAGTGTTTCCACATATTGTTTTTAATATATCAAAAATATTGTTCATATAGAAAATAATGTAGTAACGCTTACACTGTCATAGGATATTCCTAACATTTATATCTTTTTTTTTTTTAAGATTTATGTATTTATTTTAGAGAGAGAAAGAGAGTGCGATAGAACACATGCATGAGTAGGGGAGGGGCAGAGGGACAAGGAGGGGGGAGAATCTAAAGCAGACTCTCCACTGAGTGCTGAGCCTGACACAGAGCTCAGTCTCACCACCCAGAGATCATGACCTGAGCCGAAACCAAGAGTTGGATGCTCAACTGACTGAGCCAGCTAGGCCCCCCTACATTTCTGTCCTTTCAAAAACTCAATCCATGGTGACACTGTAGAGAATAGTAATTCCAACCCTTGTGAAGACCATTAGGCAGTATGCCCTTACACTATCTCATGCATACCCTGCCTGGTAATCCTTCACTCCTCTGTGTCCTTTGACTTGCTATTCCCAGGGATGAGCATAGTGTGTGACACTTCACAAATGCTCACCATGTATTAACTGAATAAACGTTGGTATCTAAGAGTATTCTGGGTGTGCCCATTCAGATACCTGTTTCTGCTAGAATCATGTGACAGGCATCTTAAATTCACCACAGAATTCTCTCTCTCACTTGGCACTGTAGAGAGAGTCCATGTTTGCCTTTCTCCTTAGTTCATTGGCCACGATTGAAGGAAGCTCTGAGTGAAACCCAGAACCACCAAATGTGAGAGCCAAAAGGAACCTTGCAGGCCATTCTAATCCAGTCCCATTAATGGACAGATGAAGAAATCGGGAGCAGAGAAACAAGAATGACCTTTTAAAAAGCATACTCTAGGGTCTGGATCTGAATTGAGATCCCTTCATTTAACAAGCTTTTGTTAAGTACTTACTATGTGCATGGTGCTTGGCTAAGCCTTGGATCTCTCAAGTTGGATAAGATAGAAAAGGGGTCTTCCTGAGGATGTCAGCCTAGCACGGCAGCCGGATGCATGCAGAATTAGGAGCAAGTGTAATAAATTGTGTGTTTGTGTGTGTGTGTGTGTGTGCATGTATGCACATGTGGGTACACAGCAGCAATTGAAGCATCCTACTGGATGTGTTTAGGAATGCCATAAGAAGCACAGCAAGGGCAATAACCAACACTTTCTCTGGGCAGTCAGAACTAACATTGTCTGTGTTGGACACTCTATGCATTATCTCATGAGGTTCTCACAAAAATCCCGTCAGATCAATATCATCATGCACCTGCCATAGCTTAGAAAATGGTGGGAGGCCCAAGAAGGTGATTGGATTTGCCCATGGTCCACTCAGTGTCAGCTTGATCTCCAGCCTATGCTCTTTTTACTATAACAGGGATGGTTTAAGTGGGTTTCATCCCAAGGGCAAATTCCTATCTGATTGCTAGAAGCTGCTTGGAGCTGTGCTGTGAAGGCTTCGAGGCCATATGTGGATTCAGACCCAGGTAGTGTGGTGGATTAATAATGGCGGCCAGGGGCATGAGATGGGAGGTGATAGCTCTTGTGGCAAGACATTGTAGTTCCTAAGCTATAACATGCCCTTGCTCCTCTAGGTCCAACTTCCTCTAAGGCAAGTCCTGCTCCTACTCATTCCTGTTCCATTCCTCTGAGCACAGAATGGTGTTTTGTGCCATCTGGGTAGCCAGAATCTTGTATTCCATCCAAGTCAACTTTCCTGTGCAGTGTCCCATACTATAGCCATTTTGAAAATTTTCAACCCCATCAAAGATACCCCTTTATCATCTCCTCCGAACCCTGCTCTGTGCCAATGACCATTTATGTGATAAAATAGTATATTCCTATAGCTTAATGTGTTTACATTTCAGGTAGGGTACAGCAGAGACCTCTCTAATCCAAAACAGTGACTCCAGCAAGAATTTCAAATCCTTGGACAGACTAGTGGGGGTCTGTCTGTCTTTAAAATTGTACCCAGCAAAACCTAGGTTAAAAAAAAAAAAAAACCCTGTTACTTTGCCAATACGCGCAGCTGACCTCACACCTTTTCTTAGATGCTGGAGAGCCCTTGATGTAATAGTTAGGCACTGAGGTATTATTGGTCCATACATATTATGCTTAAAGAGGAATCTCGAGGTGGAGATGGTGTTCTCCGTATTCAGTTTATGATTTCCAGCTGTTGCCCAGAGTTAAACACTAGAATTAGGTCTGGGCTGTGGTTCTAGCTGCTTATATGCCTTTCCTTTAAATTTTATCTCGTAACCCCTTGGCACTGAGATTTTCAATTTTCCAGAGCTGGCCGCAAACTTAAAACAAGTGTCTAAAACCAGTTGTTAGAGTCAAAAGACCCGCCAGAAGTGACAATAGTGTTAAATGAATCATTTGTGGAATGCTTAACTGCTCATCTTCTATTTGAAGTGTCTCAGTGTTTTCTTGCTTTCTGTAGTAAAAATAAGTCAGGTTTACTAAAAGTATATATTTTCATTCCTTTCGCATATGTGACAATCTATTTTCTGAATTATTGGATTTCTGAAACACTGTGGGTAAATGGATACGAATTTAAATGCAAACCACATCTGGAAGTGTTATTTTTGAAATTATTGAACAAATTCTTTGCTATCCTGAGCATTTCCACTTAAACACTAACACTTCTGATCAAGGACAGCTTTTTACTTTAAAATTTTACTTTGAAATTAAGTTTCTTTTCAAATAAGAAGAGATCTTCCCTTGGACGAGGTTGGCAACCTGATTTTTATGTAGAGTTGTAATTTTCTATTTTAGTAAATCAGACAGCCCTGCGGCTTACTAGGTTAGCATTCTTGCCTGTTCCCTGCCACTTTTTCCTGGACTAAAAACAAAGAATGACAGAGTGAACATATTTAAAATATATCCTCCTGTTCGATGAAATGAGTAGTCCATGAGCCAGAGTGTGACTATTCTGCGTGAGTGATTGCTTTTATTGTTACAGATGTTTTATTTGTATGGCACTCACATGTCAGGATTTTTTTTTAATTGCATGTGTGAATTTTTAAACTGATGAAAATATGAGTACAAGTCTGACTAGTGGAATAGAAAAAAAAAAAAACAAAAAAAACCTATGAGTCCCGAAGAACAGGTTTCACGCACCTTGAAGTCTTCAACTTCTGCCCATCCTGTCACTAAAACCCCAAGAATGCTGAACTATCTTAATTACATTCCAGGGAGAGGCCCTTCTTCCAGATGGAGTGGTGTTCTTCTTTCTGATTTTCTATATATCATGGAGGTGCAGTATTAACCAGAGGATTTTTTTTTTAATTTTTATTAACATATAATGTATTATTTGCCCCAGGGTACATGTCTGTGAATCGTCAGGCTTACACATTTCACAGCACTTAACATAGCACATACCCTCCCCAATGTCCACAACCCAGCTACCCATCCCTACCCCCGCCCCCCACCTCCCAGCCACCCTTAGTTCGTTTCATGAGTCTAGGAGTCTCTTATGGTTTGTCTCCCTCCCCATCCCTTCCTGTTTCATTTCTCTCCCCCACCCCCCAAACTCCCACCTTGCTTCTCAAATTCTTTATATCAGAGAGATCATGTGATAATTGTCTTTCTCTGACCGACTTATTTCGTTTAGCATAATACCCTCCAGTTCCATCCAAGTCGTTACAAATGGCCAGATTTCGTTTCTCTTGATGGCTGCATAGTATTCCATTGTATATATATATACACCACATCTTCTTTATCCATTCATCTGTTGATGGGCATCTAGGGTCTTTCCATAGTTTGGCTGTTGTGGACATTGCTGCTACAAACATTCAGGCGCACGTGCCCCTTCGGATCACATTTGTATCTTTAGGGTAAATACCCAGTAGTGCGATTGCTGGGTCCGTAGGGTAGCTCTATTTTCAACTTTTTGAGGAACCTCCATACTGTTTTCCAGAGTGGCTGTACCAGCTTGCATTCCCACCAACAGTGTAGGAGGGCTCCCCTTTCTCCACATCCTCGCCAACATCTGTTGTTTCCTGACTTGCTAATTTTAGCCATTCTGATTGGTGTGAGGTAGTATCTCACTGTGGTTTTGATTTGTATTTCAACCAGAGGATTTTTTTTGAGATATTTTGAAAACTTCCAAATAAGAGAGGAGGGCTAACATAGACTCTCTAACATGATATTGATTAGGGACTTGGAAAGGTCTTTGATTTCATTTGTCACCAGTATTTTCACTTGTAATTCTATCTTCTTAAGTGTTAGACGTTCCTTAATTTGATATTTCTGATTACCTTAAATTGCAGTCATTAAATATCATTTCAGCACTGTAATTGCATATTCTAGTATATGATTCACTGTGCTTTAAAAATTAACATTGAGCTCTTGGTACTGGTTTTTAAGTATAGCACTGAAGCTAGTTTATTTAATTACCAGAGGAAAGCTCATTTATAGTGTAATTGGACAATTAGTGAGTCTCTTATATGGGTACTGAAAGAACATAGTACCTCATTAAAATAAAACCTAATTGTTTCTTGTCAGTGTAACTGACCTGTCACTTGGCAACAGAAGGAAATTAGATTTGTTATCCAAATGTCATCATCATGGGAATATTCATTCTTAGTCACTGGCACAGGGCAGGTGATTGCTTAGTAAATACTTACCAATGAGAGGACATATGGCCAAAGTGCTCACCTACTGCTGATGACTCCTAAGTCAACATTTCAGTTTGGAGCTCTCAGAAGGCTGACTGCCTTCTACACGTCTCTGGCTTGAGGAGCCACAAGTGCTCCACTTACCTACCCGATGCCTAAAACTGAACACTGCCTAAACACTCCTAAACCTGTCCCTCCGCTGCCTCTCTGCTTGGTCATCAGAACCACGTGCAACCCCTGTCACCTCCCCCTCAGTTCCCACAGCCAGTTCTTATCAAGTCCTCCTGTTTCTTCCTCCTTACCATCTACTTATAACATCGGCTTCTGTCCATCCCTCCCAGCCCTGCTCTTCCCATCCTTGTCATTCTCATCTGAATTTTAGCCCGTCTTCAGGTGAGTCTCCCTGTCATGCTTTGCTATATGAAAGCATTCCCCAAGGAGCTAACTCAACCTGGAGATGCCTAGATCTTACTTTCATCAGTTTCTTACTCGGTAGGTTTGGGTGGGGCCTGGAAATCTGAATTTTAAAGAGTTCCCCCCCCCCCAATGGTTCTGATGTAGGTGGGAGCAGACTTCCAGCTCCCTGACCTCTTGTCCATCCTGAGCGTGGAAATCTTTGCTCTAAAACAAAAGACTTAACACGTGTTCTGTAGTTTCAGATTATAGATCCTTTACCTCTTTACCTCTTTGGTTAGTTTTATTCCTAGGTATCTTATGGTTCTTGGTGCAATTGTAAATGGGATCAAGTCCTTGATTTCTCTTTCTTCTGCTTCATTGTTAGTGTATAGATATGCAGCTGACCTCTGTGCATTGATCTTATAGCCTGCAACTTCACTGAATTCCTGTATAATTTCTAGCCAGTTTTTGGTGGAATCTTTTTTTTTTTTTTCTCTGAGAGAGAAAGAAAGCCTGAGCGGGAGGGAGGAGGAGAGGGGGCTGGAGAAGCAGACTCCCTGCTGAGCAGAGAGCCCAATATGGGGTTTGATCCCAGGACCCCAAGATCATGACCTGAGCCAAAGGCAGACGCTTAAACCAATTGAGCCACCCAGACACTCCTGTGGAGTCTTTTGGGTTTTTCTACAGAGTATCATGTTGTCTGCGAAGAGTAAAATTCACTTCTTTGCCAATTTGTATGCCTTTTATTTCTTAGTGTTGTCTGATTACTGAGGCTGGGACTTTCAGTACTATGTTGAACAACAGTAATGAGAGTGGACATCCCAGTCATGTTCCTGGGAGGAATATTTACAAATGACTTGTCAGATAAAGGGCTAGTATCCAAAACCTATAAAGAACTTATTAAACTCAACACCCAAAACCCACAAAATCCAGTCAAGAAATGAGCAGAAGACACGAACAGATATTTTTCCAAAGACGACATGCCAGTGGCCAACAGACATATGGAAACAGGCTCAACATCACTCGGCATCAGGGAAATACAAATCAAAACCACAGTGAGATACCACCTCACACTGGTCAGAATGGCTAAAATTAACAAGTTAAGAAACAACAGAGGTTGGCAAGGATGTGGAGAAAAGGGAATCCCCCTCTTAGACTGTTGGTGGGAATGCAAGCTGGTGCGGCGAGTCTGGAAAACAGTATGGAGGTTCCTTAAAAAGTTAAAAATGGAACTACACTGTGACCCAGCAATGGCACTACTGAGTATTTATCCAAAGGATACGAATAGAGTGATTCGAAGGGGCACATGTACCCCAATGTTTATAGCAGCAATGCCTAATTTTTTTTTTTTTTTTAGATTATTTATCAGAGAGAGAGAGAGCACAAGCTAGGGGAGAGGCAGGCAGAGCGGGCAGAGGGAGAAGCAGGCTCCCTGCCGAGCAAGGAGTCTGATGCGGGACTCGATCCCAGGACTCCAGGATCATGACCTGAACCAAAGGCAGCCGCTTAACTGACTGAGCCACCCAGGCATCCCAGCAGCAATGTCTATAATAGCCCAAATATGGAAAGAACCCAGATGTCCATTAACAGATGAATGGATAAAGAAGATGTGTGAGAGACAGAGAGATAATAGAATCTTACTCAGCCATCAAAAAGAATGAAATCTTGCCATTTGCAATGATGTGTATGGAACTAGAGAGTATTCCACTAAGCGAAATAAGTCAGTCAGAGAAAGACAAATACCATATGATTTCATTCATATGTGGAATTTAAGAAATAAAACAGATGAGTATAATGGAGGGGAAGGAAAAAGAAAATAAGATGAAAACAGAGAGGGAGGCAAACCATAAGAGACTCTTAACTATAGGGAGCAGCAGTTGCTCTGGGGAGGAGGGTGGGTGTGGGTAACTGGGTGAACAGGGTCAGTGGTGCTCCCACGTGAGCCTCAGGTCCACATGTGTGGAGGAGTATGGAGTATGGAGTTCTGCTGTCATGGGCTTTACTCAACTCCTCCTCTGCCCCTGCCCCTCATCTCTTTCTCTAGTCAGAATCTTGGATCTTAACAAGAGATTTCCTTTGGGAAGTGTTTCTCTACTTTTTAAAAAACTGATTTGAAAAACCACTGATCTATAGAAGTGGCTTATACCTTTTTTTCTTTCTTTTTTTAATCGGGACTCACAATAAGAAATAGTGTACGTTTGATATCATGGCCCAGTGCACACACACCTTTTTGTGTGTAACTGAAACAAGTTTCATGAAACGTACACTTACTGTATGTGATGCACTCTGATGCTTTCTGTTCTGATTTATTTCATCTTTCAGAAAATTGCTGGTTGTAACCCACTAAATTGATTACCCAGCTCACTAATGAGTTGCAGTTGAGCCTGAAAAACCTCTGATCTAGCCTTTCTCATTGGGATTCTTTGATGAACCATGGAATATAGAAATAGTTCTTCATCTTCCTAAAGACGCTATATGACTCCTACCATTCTAGTTGCTTGGAAGAGAAATGAATTTGTTACATACAATGGACACCTGAGGCAAAGGCTGTGGGGTCTGATATCTTCACAATAAATCCAAATTCTTGAGTGTTGCATGCAGGGCCCTTGCTTAGAGGTGCCTGGGTGTGGGGACATGTATGAGGGCGGGAGGTGTGGTATGAAGGTGACCAGGAATAGGCCCCATAGGGTCTGCCCTGGGTCATCTCTCAGACTTCACTGTACCTCCTCAGTCACCTCTCTGGCTTCAGACTATCCTGAACTCTTTGGAATTACCCCAGTGCCTCATGCTGTGTCTCCCCTCTGCACAGTTGGGCTTAACCATCAACACTCTGCTTGCTCAACCGGCTGTCACTTCACCTGAGACTTTCCTTGACCGTAGTCAGAATCGGCACATGTCGAATCCAGGTTTGGACCAGACGCCATTCACAATGCTGCAGCTGGTGCAGTACCTCGCCCCTGAGGCCTCTTGTGAGATCTCACTTACCTTCAACCGCCTCTTCTCTGCTACTGAGTGGGGGGCTCCATACTTAGTTCTGAGGATACAGAACTGGCTAAACCTCCAGTTTAGCCCAGTGCCCAAGAGTTTCATGGGTTCAAATTATGACTCTTCTATTTGTTGGCTTCTGGACCCAAGACAAATTCTGGAGCTACACTTCAAATATCTGTCTGTAAGATTAGGCTAATAGTAGGAGTGGCAGCCTCACCGGGCCATGAGTTTCAAATGCCCAGCATGTGTAAAGCCCTGAGCACACTGGCTGGCCCAGAGCTCCTGGGAGAGGTGAGAGAGAAGTAAGCAGGTGACGTGCTCAGCGCCACGTGGCTGTAGTAGAGGGAAAGTGTCCCACGAGTTGAGAGGAAGGAATGATCGCTGTGGGTGGGACAATGGGAGAGGTCCAGTGGAGGAGGCAGAATCTGAGCTAAGCTTGGAAAGAAAAGTAGACCTTAGATTAGGAGGCGGGAAGGCATTCCTGGCAGGGCAAACCAGAGAGCTGACAGAGGCCAGAGGAGGACATGCGTGTCTCACTTGTGGTCTAGTTGCACTGCCGGTGTTCATACGTGTATTCGTGTATGTGATGTGCTCACACATCTCTCCAAATGAAAGCTGAAGGTATTGATCTCAGGAGTTGCTTATTTGCTTAGTTTAAAGAATTCTGCCCCCTCTCTCTTCCATGACTCTTTGCTACATCTTTACAGAATCCACAATGTTGCTGACAGGGTCAGCTTGAATAAACCATTTTGAGTCAGCGTAGAGAAATGGTTTATAGAACTGGCCATGTGTCATTACCAACCAGGGAGCTTTTTCATCCTACAGATTTCCGCATCCCACCCCCAAGGTTCTAACTATTGGGTCTGATGTGGGAACAGGGAATTTGCATTTTTTTTAAATTTTTATTTATTGGGGCACCTGGGTGGCTCAGTCATTAAGCGTCTGTCTTCAGTGCAGGTCATGATCCCAGGGTCCAGGGATCGAGCCCCAGATTGGGCTCTTTGCTCAGCAGGGAGCACCCCGCTCTGCTTCTCCCTGTCCCACTCCCCCTGATTGTATCCCCTTTCTCGCTATGTCTGTCTCTTTCAAATAAATAAATAAAATATTTTTTAAAAATTATTTATTTGAGATTAAGAGCAGGGGCGGATGAGCAGGGGTGTGAAAGGGAGAAGAAGGCTCCCCATCCCCCACCCCCTGCTGAGCCGGGAGTCTGAGGTGGGGTCTCAGTCCCAGGACCCTGAGATCATGACCTGAGCCAAAGGTGGACACTTAACCTACTGAGCCTCCCAGACACCCTAGGAACCTGCATCATTAAAGAGCTCTCCTGGTGGTTTGGATGACCAGCTAGGTTTGGGAGCAGCTAGCTCAAAGTGTTCATCTCCATCAGTTTTTAGCTGTACCATCTGATAATTGTATCCAGGAAACAAGTCTGATTTGTTGGAATTTTACTGGGAGTCAAAATTCATAGTTTTATAGCATGTAGCAATTTTCTACTTTGAAAAGAATTCAGAAATCACTTCACCCTATCTCTCATTTAGGAAAAACGCCTCCCTTTTGTACATCTCAGGGTGATCCAGGCAGCGGAAGTATTCCGCTGATGAGTGGCTCTCTGCACGCTCAACAACCATTTCCCCTCCTAAATAACTTCATTTACTTAGAAAGGACTCTTACATCCAAATTTTGCCTCTTTGTACTTTTCCCTCTGTTTCAAAGTGACCTTCCGGAATGGCCTGAGACCAGTCTGCGCATCCTCTGTCTGATGGACTTTCAGGCTTTGGAGGCAGTTAGCACATCGTGTCTTTCCTAAGCCTTTTCTTCTCCAAGGAGACCATACTTGATTTTTCCCACTGGTTCCCATATAGACACCTTGGATCCGCTCCTGTTTGTGAATGCCTGATTAAAAAAAAAAAAAAAGTGATTAGGACTTGTCATGACCTCTCTTTGAAACTGCTTATTCCCAGCTGGTATGGTCTGAGCATCGAATCTAAATACTCAAAAAACATTTCCATTCATTTTTCCTTCCAAATTTTTTGGAACTTGATAGGAAACTGGCTGATCTATATATCCCGGGATCTATCATCTATCCCATTTATAAGAAATAGGCCAGTTGCCCATCTGTTTGTTTATGGCATCCCCTGCATTCTCTAAGAATTTCTCTGAGATTACAGATTCCTAAGGCCAAAACCATTCCTGACATGTTCTTCTCCTCCTAACTCATTTTGGGGGCCTCATATCTAGCTGCCGACATATAGTAACCCCCCCCAAAAAAGAATGATGTGTTAGGTGAACCTCGCATCTCTGCTGAGATGTGTTTTGTGGGGGAAGTTGGCTGTTGGGTGGAGGAGTCTGGAAGCGGCGTCTTTCCCAGGGTTCGTGCCCCGTGTGTGGCTGTCACCTCAGACAGCATGAGGAGCTCAGGTTCTCTGGCAGCAGAGGGTGTCTGGGCTGCTCTGTCAAAGATTTGCCTTCTGTTGTTCTTGGAAACAGTAGAAAGGAAAGGTCAGCAGATTTTTGTTTCTTCTTACTCCTACGGCCAGCCTATATTTTTGTTGGAATTCTTTCTCCCTCCTTTCCTTCCCTCCTTTCCTCCCTTCTTTCCTTCTGGACAGAAAATCTTTATGCTAGCAAACCAAAGCATGACTTAGTTGTTATATATGGAGCTTCACAGTCAGATATGACATACCATAGATGGGACTCTAAAAGCCGAAGTGCCCTTCTCCCTCCCCCATCACTCACTTTAGTAATAAGACTCTCTGTTGCTGAACAGGCTAGGATGTGGACAGGAGCACAGCCCCTGGGGCCGGGCTGCCTGGGTTCAAATCCTGGCTCTTCCATTTATCAGCTCCATGGCTTTGAGCTTATTACCTCGCTTCTCTGTACTTCAGCTTCCTTGGGTTTAAAAAGAGAGTAGCATTAGTATTTTATTAGGCGGTGTTCATAATACTCCAAGGACTGACATGAAGATTAAATGGTTAATGCATATAAAGTTCTTAAAACAGTGCCTGGCATATATAATCATTACTCAATGAAAAGTTTGTCAAGCATTGATTGAATGAATTATTGTATGTAATGCAATGCAGAGGGAAAATATACATAAATTACTGCATTATGACAAATAAGACATCAGTTTGGAGACTTTATTTAGAGTGTTTAGGTCCCCTGACTAAACTAGAATTTTGTTCTGGGAGGAAAAAAGCTTTTATGATTTAAAAACAAAATTGGTTCAAGAAACAGTTTTTAGGAAAGCATATTGGCAATTTGCTTTTATCCTTTTTTGACACATGTATGTGTGAAATACATCATTCAAGCAAAATTATAAATGACATATGTATCGTATAAAGAATAACACTTAAAAGAATAAAAAAAAAAACTTTAAAAACGCCTGTGTACCTGCCAGCCAACGTAATAGAACATTTCCAATATCTTAAGCATCGTCTATGTGGATCTGACCCACTGACCACCCCCTCTTTTAGAGAAATAACTGTATCATAAATTTCATGTTAATCATCTTGCTTTTGGGTGTAATGGTACACATCAAATTGTTTAGATTCACCTGTTTCTTAAAAAACAATACCACAATTAACTTTGAGCTTGACTGTCAGTATATTTGGATTCATTTCCAATATCTTCTTTTGTTCTTTCTTTGTCCACTTTTCTATGTTTGACTTTCTGCCCCTCCTTTTTTTTATGTTGAGATCTTGTTTTCCTTTCCTTTGGTCCCATCCCTCCCCTTCCATTGGTTTGCAAGTTAAATACTTTATTAAATGTTGACATGCATATTTAACAAAGCATAAAGTTAATCAGTATTTTTCCCTTTTTCCCATTAACACAAGGGCATTAGAACTCTCCCACTGTAATTTCCTTGGAATTACGCAGTTTTCACACAGAAAGGAGTCTTCACATCAAAACTGGCAGCGGCAGCTTTTGATGTCTGGTTTGTTTAGTTCTTGCCTTTTGACAACATAGTAACCCTCTCAGGAAGAGCAGAGAACAAAAGTGTTACTGTTATGGGAAATATAGACCACTGGAGCTGGAGGGGGCCTTCAAGATTATCTAAAGTAGTGTTTTCTAAACTTTTTGACAAAGCCCAACAGTAAGAAATAATAGTTTACTTCATGACCAATATTCATATAAACATAGTATGTGAAACTGAAATGAGAGTTGCATGAAACAAAACTTCCCTTGGTCTGTGCAATGTACTTGGAGCGATTCCATTCCATTCTTGCATTTAAAAATCCCCAAACTTGTCCAAACCCATTAAACGGACTGCATCCCCACAAAGGTGCCCTGGCCCCAAATTGGAAAAACCCAGAACTTGCCTAAAGTTCTCAATTTATTGTTTAGGAAGCCAAACCCAAGAGGGATGACATGGGTGTCCCAAACTTGTACAGTAAGTGAAGGATATGACCCAATCTCTGATCTCTGATCTCCAAGTTCTTTATTCACATATATCAGTCAGACCAAAAATAATACAGAAAGAAATGAAAAGGGAACCATTTGTGAGCTGTAATTGTGAAATGGGGAATTAAGCCCTCCTGATAACTCCTAACCATCTAATTTTGGCTGATGCCTTTGACAGAGCATCTCATGACAACCAGTAGCTAGTGAACCTGGCTCAGTGTTGGGCACCACTTTCCATGACTTCTGAACCCTTACAACCACCCACACAGTCGCACCCACACTCTTATTTTATAAATGGAATGGGAGGGTGCTTGGGTGGCTCAGTTGGTCGAGCTTCTGACTTTGGCTCAGATCTTGATCGCAGGGTCCTGGGATAGAGCCCTGTGTCGGGCTCCTTGCTCAGCAGGGGGTCTGCTTCTCCCTCCCGCTTTCATCCCTTCCCCCCCACTCATGCTCAGGCTCTCTCTCTCTCTCTCAAGTGAATAAATAAAACCTAAAAAAATAATAATAATAATAAATGAGACAACGGGGGCTCTGAAAAATACAGTGGTTTGCCTCATTTGTGTAGCTCATAATGTGAGGAGCTGGACACACCTGTGTGCCCCCGAGGCTCATGGCATTTTATGGCCTCGAACAGCCTTTTTATAACTATTGACTTATTAGTGTGTCTCTCAGAACGAAGATAAAGTGACGAGAGGAACACTGTCCAGGACTTAATTCTAAGCAGACAGAATAACTAGTTGGTGATGTGATTTACAGACATGCTTGTTTATTCTGTCTCCCCATTAGCACTTGAGCTCCTGGAGTGCATAGTCCTTGCCTCATTTACTGTCTAGTGCAGGTCCTGACACACTGAAAGCTCACAAGGAATGTTTGTGGAATGGATAAACAGGGGCATTTAGAAATGATAAGGACTTTGGGGGAAGAAGCCATACCACAGTACGGAGACAGGTCACGTATGGCCAAGAGCACAGCCTATGGAGAAAGACTGCCAACACTGTCCCTTCTAAGCCATTTGATGGTGAGCACGTTACTTAACGTGTGAGATGTCCCTTCTAAGCCATTTGATGGTGAGCACGTTACTTAACGTCCCTTGCACCTCCCTTTTCCTGGGGATGATAACAAGGCCTACTTCACAGTGTGGTTCTACCAGTTAATAAAGGAAAACATTTACACCAGTGCCTGGCTCAAGTTAAGCAGTGTATAAATGTGAGCTCTCACTGATAGCCAAGGTGATGGCAACAAAGTAGGGGAATAATTGAACCTCGGTCTCATTTTTTAAGGAAAACATATCCAAAAGCTTTAGTGGTAAGCCAAGTAGGATCAGATGTCTAGTGACTCAGAAGACAATTCCTGTCCACGTGCAGCTGGTGCTAAAATTGTGCTAAATCAATTAAACTGCTACAAGCACATCCCTATCTCATCATGAAACAGAAAGATTTATTTCTGACAACAACCAACAAGAACAAAAAACTGAACCCAGAGCAGAGAATTAAACAGATGGCCCATGAATCTGTCAAAAAGAATAATACAGTGCTTACTCAGCACCAACATGGATTTATAAAGAATAGAATTCGTGAGCAGGGGACTTAGGGAAAAGACTAGGAGAATGCCACAGACGTGGTGTGTCTTCTTGTCAGAAAAGTATTTAGAACACCTGAGTTAGAGAACAGCGGAGCGTCGGGCTAAAGGTGTGAGGCCTTCCTACATATACTCCTGGCATCTGGCCTTGGTTTTTTCATCTGCAAAGCAGGGATGATGACCACAGAAGCCTCCTAGCGTGGTTCAGAGAGCTGACGGAGATGAGGTCTGTGGAGTGCTTAGGAAGCAGGAGGTAACTATGAGCCCCTCAGGACGAGCCCTGGGTAAGCAGCTGAGGAGTTGAAATAGAACATGGTGGACAGTCAAGGGGGTGCCTGGCTCTTGGCCTCTAACAAGTCCAGGTCTCAAGCCCTCAGAGGAAGGGTGGAAGTTTGCTTTGCAATTGTCAAAACAAATCCTTAAGGTCCCTTGATGCCACTCACTGACTGAAAGCTGGGCCAGAAGAAACCTCAGTAAGCAGCCCGCTTCCTTTTGTCTCCCCGCAGGGGCCTTTGTCGTGTGCTGGACCCCAGGCCTGGTGGTTCTGCTGCTCGACGGCCTGAACTGCACGCAGTGTGGCGTGCAGCACGTCAAAAGGTGGTTCCTACTGCTGGCGCTGCTGAACTCCGTCATGAACCCCGTCATCTACTCCTACAAGGACGAGGACATGTACAGCACCATGAAGAAGATGGTCTGCTGCTTCTCTCAAGAGAAGAACCCGGACAGACGTCCCTCCCGCCTCCCCTCCACCATCCTCAGCAGGAGCGACACGGGCAGCCAATATAAGGAAGACAGTAGCAGCCAAGGCACAGTCTGCAACAAGAACAGCTCCTAAGCTGTGGGTGTCCCTGTGCCCACCAGGGCCTCCTCTGGGAGAGGAGCTGTGAAGAATGGCTGCCTGTCTCTAACAACGCCCACCTACAGTGTTATTTCAGGTCTCAATTAATCACTGGTGGATTTTTTTGAAAAATTATTTTGCATAGTTTCAAAGCATGGGCAGTAAAGCGGGGACACGGTGCATTTGGAGAAAATGCACAAAAGAGGGAAGACAGCACTGTGGAACCCTCAGTGATGTCCTTGGAACCGCTCGGAGCACCATTCCGGGCCCTGCCGCCATCTTGTAGCCATTCTCTTTGTGTTTTAAAAGGATGTTGTTGATAGAGGGCTTAGGCCAAGATAAGTCATAATGTTACTTGAGCCACTTGATATAGCTGCTTGGAAAGCCTATGTAGTTCTTTCTGCATGCATTTAAAATTTTGAAAATGCTTCAGCTATGATATTTGTTTCCTCAAAGAAACCAGGGCCAGTAGCTAGGTGTTCAATAGGAATCTCAGAATAACAAATCAGTAAGGGCTCCAGATTAGATTTGATTTTTGACTAAAAGAACATTCTGAAGAAGATTTAGTTAATAACAAAAAAAAGAGGTAAATGTTAGAAACTTCTCTTGAAGCAGAAGAAAAAGGCCTTGGTGTGGTGATCTTAAGTGGGCACGGGTGTGTGTAGACACATGTATGTTTATACATTTCTAATTTGTATTTAAAGACCTCAAGGACAGTGATGGTGAAATAAATTTACTGGCCATCCAGCCTGTTTGGTCTAGGACTATAGCTGTAAAAATGACCTGTTGTGCTCTAAAAGAAAAGAGAAAGAGGTGATTCATTTGCAAACAGACATACAGATATACAGCAGAGTAAAAGGTATATTGATAAGTGGCTGAATTCCATTCATATAGGATCAAATATGAGCTTGACTTGAGTCCTTATTTTCAGTTACCTCTCCATACCACTGATGGCTTGTCAGACTTAGTATGTGGAATAATTTTCTTGTTTCATATTTTGCCCACAGTTACCGACATATTTCTGGTACTTGTCTTACTTATGGACTGAATTTTGATCCGTGTTCAATTTTAAAATTTTCTACTTCAAAGAACTAAGAAAGCAACATGAAAGGCTAGTCAGTAAAGAAAAAAAAAGTGTCATACACATAGGCTACTGACCAAAGTTTTTTATGTAAAGAATTTAGAATATAGTCTGACTTTAAAATAAGAATAACTTCAAGGCAGTTATTGTAGTATTTATGTAGTTTGCAAAAGAAGTTTACATTTTTTCGCTATTGTGATGTAACATTTACGTGCGAGAACTACTTGGAATAAAAGGATTTGAGAAGTTGAGCTTTTTAGATGTAATGGCCTATAATAGAGAGTATTATGATTTGAAGGTGTAGATTTCACAAACTCCATGTAGTAAGTGGGTCTATCTGAAGCTTATATCAAAGCTACCGATAAAATAAAATAAAATAATTTGTTCTCTCTTGTTGAGGTGCATTATTGCTTTGAGTGTTTTCTAAGTAAAAATATAGTCTGTGGTGACTATAACACACATTTCTATTGCAGAAGAAAAATCAGATTTGCCATGAAGTACATACTCTCAGTGTTTTATGTAAGCATTTTGAATCTACAGCTGGCCAAAGGGTGGAGGATTGAAATTGAATTCCAGTCCCTGAATAGCTACTAAGGGATCTTTAAAGGTTTTATTTTGAGGAAAGCACCATTTTTTAGTACCCTGCAGCAGAATGTCATATTCAGAATAGCATCTGGAGGGGATCCAAGTGTGGAAATTCATGATGGAAATATATAGCTTTTGTTTTTATGTGCACACACATATCTCAGAGATGGTGCAAGAGTCGAGAAGTTGTGTGTATTTGGGAATGACAAGCGCCAGCAGTCACAAGGCTCATCCAGAGCATGGCAAGCCCATCTCTTAGTTGGAGAAAAAATGAAGAAAGAACATTTTTCCTCAGATCCTAGGACCCCACGCTTACCTGCAAGTCATTGAGAGGATGGTTCTAAAACATCGATCTAGACCTTTTGAGACCAACCCTGGATGCAAAGCATGGGCTACTCCCTAGCCAAACAAGATCTAATTTTCTCAGATTCGTAGCAGTGCCCAATGTGTTCTCATGTATCTGTGTTGGCGAAATTTGGTTCTTTGTGAAGATTGCCTACTTGGAAAGAAAGAATTTTCAGAAATAAGTTGCTGAAGATTTTTGGAGAAATTTTTTTTTTTAAGTGAATGGTGTACTTTGGGCCATAATGTGAGCTTTAGAAACACTGAAATAATTATGGCCCACATTTGTGTAACTCCAAATAAAAACAATACTAAACCATAGAATAAATGTGAGCTGCTAACAACTCTACTTGCCCTCACCATCAGCCCTTTGATGCTTTTTATAAATATTGACAATCAAAATTTAGAAATTTCACTGCCTTCTTTTACTGGGCACGCTGAGCACATGCATAGCCCATGGTCTGATGGGCCAGGATCCAGGACTGGGTGACGTCAGCAGCATCAGTATTAGGTGGCGGGCGGGGGGGAGGGGGGAAACGAGGGAGCCGGTGGTACAGCTCTGTTCATCTGCGGATGCCACCCTTCAGACTACAGGACATGCCACATCCCGGGTCTGTAGACTCATTTCATGAGGTTAGAAGTGTTTTGTGCTTATTAGCACATAATAATAATTCTTTAATCATATGGGGCGGAGGAGAAGAATACTCAGCCCTCTTTCAATTGACTGAATAGCCATCACGAAGGTAAGCCTGGGAAGACATCCATGAAGGTGACTTGGCAACAGTCTCAAACCTTATCAGAACCTGGAGTAAAAATAACCAGTGTTATTCTACACGATGATCCATCTCACTGTGTACTAAAAAGAATTTAAAACTTGCAAGCACAGATCTGATTCCTGGGATACTTACCAGAGAATTCTCTCTCCTTGGTGGACTAGTAAATGTGATACTAAATTGGAAACCCCTAGGGCTTTTCCCAATTGACATATTGTCTTTCAGGCACAGGTGCAGGGGTTAGAATCACATAAAGACATGAAAAAATTTTGAAGTAAGGGAAGCTGTATTTTGTGTGAGTGACACTCTCTTGAACACATGCCTTAATTTAACATTCTCATCATTTAAGATCAGTTTTCACAGAAGAATAATGTTAGGATGAATGTGCTTTGGCTGTGGGGATAGGGTTTTTGGGGTCCTAATGCTGTATTCTATTTTTACATCACTGTCTCTGGTACTTTTTGGAGTGTGCTCCTTCCAAAATTAACAGATGGTCAACTATCAATGGTAATGATTAAGAGTTCAGAGTGTTTTATCGTCTATAATTTCTGAGCTAAAGGTTTATAGTGCAAATGATAGTACAATGGTCACCAAAATCACATGCGGAGGTTCCAGCGGACATCAGTAAGAACGTAGGTCACATCAGGCTATGGATACAATGCAGTACCCTGGCATCCCAGTCCATGAACACGGTTTGCAATTCACTGGGTCAGCGGGTCTTGGAATGCACAGTGCTTGCCAGCTTTTTAGGGAGTTGCAGTTTTGTACAGCAAAACTTTATAAAATTTTTCTGTATCAGCAACTTCAAGTTTGAACAATTCAGATTTCCATAAACCATCTGAGTTGTATTTGTTACTGAGATTAGAGCCTAGTACATTCTGTATTAGTCATTCTGTTATATCAAAAAAGTGGCGAGGGGGGGAGGCTGCCTGTCACAAGCCCACATTACGTGATTGTGCATATTAGAAAATCCTAGCCCTTTCTCAAGATACTCAGCTTGCATCTTTTGGAAAATAATCTGCTATACTAATTTTGTTAGAACTTTACTACTATGTATCAGAAAACTGTACTAATATGTAAGCATGTCCACAATATGATTGGCATACTTAAGAGCTGTTCATTTCACCACTCATACAAATGTACGTGACAACCATCTTAAAGCAATAGATTGCAATTCAGAATACTGGGATTCCAATTTTTGTTCTGCCCTAAACTATCAATGAAACTCTGGATATGATTGCTGGCCTACTAAATGAAGGGGTTAAATGAGAGGCTTAAATGATCTATAAGAACTCTTTTAGCTCCAAAATTCTGTGATTCCATATATCATCTCCCACGTATGAATCATGTAAAGAATGCTAAGTCTTTGGATTCTTTGGATTTCACTCCTTGTGGGGATTTGAAAGAGAAGGAGCTCTGTTTTCGATTATTACAATGATTCTCAAGCTTGGGGCGCCTGGGTGGCTCAGTCAGTTAAGCATCTGCCTTCAGCTCAGGTCATGATCTCGGGGTCCTGGGATTGAGCTCCCTGTTAGGCTTCTTGCTCAGCAGGGAGCCTGCTTCTCCTTCTTCCTCTGCCCTTCTCTGCACTTGTGCACTCTCTCTCTCTCTCAAATAAAATCTTAAATAAAAAGATGGTTCTCGAGCTTTAGTGTAAAAGTGCAACTAGACACTAAAATCACCCAGGGAGACTGTCTAAAATCTGTAAGGGGGCTCCTGGGTGGCCCAGTCTATTAAGCATCTGACTCTTGATTTTGGCTCAGGTTGTGATCTCAGGGCCTTGGGATTGAGCCTCACATCCAGCTCCCCACTCAGTAGGGAGTCTGCTTGAGATTCTCTCCCTCTCCCTCTGCTCCCCCGCCCCCCGACCATGCACATGGTCTCTCTCTCTCAAAAAAAATAAATCTTTAAAAAAACAAAATAGAATCTATGAGATTAAGGTAGATGTGAAATGTGTAGTTATAAAAACATCATCAATACAGGGGAAAGGATTTCTGGAATAAAATTAAATTGCTCATCAAAATAGAGAACCTAAGAAACCTAATGGCGTGCTTATCTGTGCTAACGTGAACTTAAATGTGAAACGTGTAAACCACTATTTGTTCCAAGGCCAATAGAAACCTACACATTTAGGGGCACCTGGGTGGCTCAGTCATTGAGCGTCTGCCTTCGGCTCAGGTCATGGTCCCAGGGTCCTGGGATCGAGCCCCACATCGGGCTCCCTGCTAGGCGGGAAGCCTTCTTCTCCCGCTACCATTCCCTCTGCTTGTGTTCCCTCTCTCGCTGTGTTTCTCTCTGTCAAATAAATAAAATCTTTAAAAAAAAAAAATAACCTACACATTTATTTTGACATTTACCAAAATCTTTGAACATTCCGTAGGTGCTAGGGAGCAAATAAAAAAGACCTACCCTTAAGGGTGCCTGGGTAGCTCAGTTGGTTGAGCCTCTGACTCTTGGTTTTGGATCAGGTCATGATCTCAGGGTTGTGAGATCAAGCCCCATGTTGGGCTCCACACTCAGCAAGGAATCTGCTTGAGATTCTCTTTCCCTCTCACCCCTCCTCTGCCCCTCCACTCCCTGGGCACTCTCTCTCTTTCAAGTAAATAAATTCTTTTTTTTTAAGTCTTGCCCTTAAAAGAATTAACAAAATCATAAATCAAACATATATACAAATAATCCAAGGGACATAAAGTCCCTTTATGGGACTGAAGGGAGCTGAAGATGTTAAAGAGGGACATGAATGGATGTCGCCATCCTCAAGGTATCACTTTGGAACATTGGTGATACTGGGGTTATATTTTTTAGATCTGTCCTCTGTGGTATAATTCTTGATATAGAATTCCCAAGACCAGGCAGAAGAAAGGAAATCACATAAAGGGGCATCTTTTTGGGTTAAAATTAGTTTACAGTTTATGGGTTAGGAATCTGTTACTAGTAATCTAAATTAGACTTGTATTTCTCTTAGGTGAAAGCCTGATCACAGGTTTATATAAATTTGGAGATGGGACACATCAGCCAGGCTTCAGTTGGGAAAATAGAAGCCATTCTGGGTACTTGAAGCAAGAAGGTTTTTAAACTAGGCAACTAGGCACTTATAAAACAGTTGGAAAGGCTAAAGGAGCAAAGGGGGGAAGGGAAGCCCATAACTGGTTCTCAGGTTTGCAGCTAACTTTCTGGGATATATTGCCACACTGGTCAGGAACCTTTGGAAACTGCCTCCCGAGGCAGGTAATTTGTGAAAGAACACCCAGAGGCCACTACAAAATCTCACATCTGCTGCTAGAGGAAGAATACGGCTTCGGCTTCCCCTCTGTCTTCCTCATCTCTCATAACTTGTCTGGCACTGGCAGTGTCAGGACTGGGGTATTTGCTGGCTTTGTGTTCTGGGAAATATGGTTCCCAGGCTTCCAACCTTTCAGATTCAGCGGAGATAGAAAAGATCAGCAGCACAGCAGTACAGCTGCTGGCAAACAGCCAATCCAGCACATGGAGAAAGGAAAAAGGAAGGAGAGGGGACTTCTTGACTTCTGAGAATATCCCCTTTCTGAAATATATATCCTTTAGGGGTTTTGTTTGTTTGTTTGTTTCTTGTGGGGTTTTTTTTGACTGAGGGTAGAAGGTATAGTTAGTTCTGGAATGGGTGAAAATTCTCTTAAAAATGACTTGTTGGTACATCTGATTTACAGGTTCCACATTTTAGTACATGGAACTTCCAAAGGCTGAATGGGAATAAGAAAAAAAAGAACATAAAAGCAGAGTTCACTTATTATTGGCTATTCATTGTCCAAACCTATGATATCAAAGTTAAGATTAGAATATGGGAAATATGGGGCGCCTGGGTGGCTCATTGGGTTAAAGCCTCTCCCCTCGGCTCAGGTCATGATCTCAGGGTCCTGGGATCAAGCCCTGCATCGGGCTCTCTGCTCAGCGGGGAGCCTGCTTCCCCCTCTCCCTCCTCCTGCCTCTCTGCCTACTTGTGATCTCCCTCTGTCAAAAAAAAAAAAAAAAAAAAAGAACATGGGAAATAAAATATTTGTATCACAGTTGATATACAACCATGAGAAATATAACTTATTCAATCTTTCCTTCAGGTTCAGATCAAAGAGGATCTTAAAACAATAAGGAATGAGCCAACATAGGTGTAAAACTCAGATTTGCCAAGTCATTTAAAGTCAGAACTCAGTGTTTTGTGGTCTTAAAAGATGCAAAGGATCAACCCCTTCCTGAGTAGAACAGTCATAGATCTAAGTTTCAGAGTTTGTGGTTTGCTTGGGGGGAAAGTAACACCAAAGTTTCTTCTTTTGACAGCAATTAGGACCTGATAAATGCATCTTTGTGAGGAAGTTGTAATGTTGGGATTATCTTGAATTTGCAAATGGGGAAACTGAAGACCACAAGATTGAATGAGTATGTAAGATACACAGTAACTAAATCAAGGATCAAACTTAGCTATTTCAAGTTCTTCTCTAGATTTTCTTCTCTATTCAGAAAACAGTCCTTAATAACTTCAGATTTCAAAAAGCCAATGTTAATTAATAATCGGTTAGCCATTTTAGGGATTAAGAATGTTTATGCTCTTTGAACAATTCAACTTCTGAGAATGGTTCTAAATTAGGAAAAGGCTTTGTACACAGAGGTGGTCAAAACAACATTTCCAACACTGGAAACTTCTGAACAATGTAATTATTCAAGCACCGTGGTAAATAAATGTAAAGCACTGTAGTCAAGCACACGGACTCTGGAATCCTATTGCCAAGGTATCGAAGCTTTCTCCCTTGCTAGCTCTGTGACTCTGGGCCTGCGATCCCACCTATCTCAGGCTTATGGAGATTAAATAAGTTATGTCAAGCATTTAACACAATGCTGGGGCACTCCGTGTGTGTATTTATTGTTATGTATGGAACTTCGTTCGGCAATTTTAAATTAAGGGCATGGTTAATGTAGTAACATTGAAACACATGTATGATGGAGGATTTGCTATTGGATTGGATATGGTAGTGAGGGATGTGTCTTAAAGAGACTTCTAGGGTTTGAGTTTGAACTGCTACAAAAGTAGAATTTCTTTTTCTTTTTCTTTTCTTTCTTTTTTTTTTTAGGTGAACAGCTTTACTAAATGTTGAGAGCCGAGCCTCCCCACCCTTCCCCCCCAACACCCCAGCCCATGCCAGTGGCCTGGGCCTCAGGGTTGGGGCATCTGGGGCATCCGGGGAGTGGACCACAGGTCAGAGGCCAGAGACCAGAGCCCACACACATGCTGGGGCCCCAGAGTGGCTGCACATGTTGGGGCATGGCTTTCACCTTCCCACACCAAGCAGGGTGGTGAGCTGAGGTCCCCGCGGTGCTGGGTACTGACTCTCGCTCGGGACCATGGACAGAGCCACGGGTGGCCAAAGCCAATGCCAACCTCCCAGCTACCACCCCGCGAAGCCACTGGGGAGTTGGGGGATTGGAGGGGGACCCACCTACAGCCACCAAAAATAGAATTTCTTCTCTCCAAGATGGAGAAGTTGGTTGGAGCAGGAGATTTGGGGCGGCAGGGGGAATCAGGAAATCAGTTGTAGTGTGACCTTTGATGTATAGAGACAAAACCTGGTGGAGGTGTCAGGAAGGCAGCTGCATAAATAAATCTGTGTCCAGGCTGGAAAAGTTCATCTGGGAGTCACATTGTATGAACGGCATTTAAAGCCATGGGGTTGGACTGAATCATATAGACAGTGAATGTAGGTAAAGATAATAAAAGGTCTGAGAACTGACTCTTAGGCATTTGCAGTGTTTGAGGTCAGATAAGAACCCGTTAAGAAGACAGAAGGAGCAGCCGGTAATGTAGGAAGAGAACCAAGAGGCAGTGAAGACCCAGAGTGATCCGCTGTGTCAAATGTTGTGATGGGAGGTTTTAGACTTGACTGTTGATTTGGCCTTGGAGGTTTGGATGGCCTTGGCAAAGCTGTTTCAGGGCAGTGGTGGGGATGAAGGCCTGATTGCAGGGGCTTCGGAGACACTGGGAGGAAAGGACCTGAGACAAGTAAGGACTAGCTAATTTTAAATTGTTTTCTTTTCCTAAAAAGGGACCCACAAGGTGGAGGAGTATTTGGAGGGGGCATGTGCAATAATGGGGGCTTATTTAAGACGGGAATTATTATAGCATGTAGTTAGTGGTGGGAACGGTCCAGTAGAGAGGGAATAAGTGATGATTCAGGAGAGTCGTGGTGATAATTGCCGGAAGGAGTGAGCTTCAGGGTTTAAGTGGAAAATCTGGTCTGTCACAGCAACAGGGATGTCCCATTCACAGTAGGAGGAGAGAAAGCAGGGTCTGCATGCAGGGAGTCCAGAGATGTGCCGATGTGGTGTGTTCAGGGTTTTCCTCCTGTCTTATCAGTGAGTACTGCAGACCGTTAGCAGAGGGTAATGATAAGGCAGGAGGAGTTCAGGGGTTGAGGGGAGAAGAGGAAGTGAGAAGTCACGTCCAGGAGAGTGAGACAGTGAGTGGACAGGGGAACTCGGTAGGGCTGCTGCACCAAGGCCCACCTAGTGAAGCTAGCAGGCACAGATCAAAGACCATTCAGAAAGTTCCTGTATTTCCCTCCAGCCAATCTAGCTGCTTGGCTGCAGTCACGGTGCCCACAGAGAGCTGAATTGTCTGTCAAGTAATATCTGGGCTCTGTCTCAGCCAATTAAATCAGAATCCCCGGGGTTTGGGCCCAACCGTGGTGTATATCTGAAGGGATTGCCATGTGCAGTCAGGCTTCAGAACCACGGATTAAAGCAGGAAGGTGAAGGGAAGGTTCACAGAAGAGCCTGAGATCCAGGACACCCTGCTGTGAAAAATTCAATGTCTAATTACCTAAGTGGGGATGGAAATTTTAACTGAGCAGAGGAGCCCAAGAGGGGGAACTAACATTGAGTGAGTGCCTACTAGGGTTAGAAATTGTGCTGTGTGCCTCACATGCTAAGTCTTACATAAATTAAGAATTAGGTAAGAATCTTAGAGATGAGAATTTTTAACTAACTCTGCTTTACGGTAAAGAACCTGAAACTCAGACAGGTAATGTGAGTGGCCCCCAGCAACCTGGCTAATAAGTAGTAAAGGCAGGATTTGGATCTGGACCAAGTTGCTCTAAAGTTTTTGCTTAAGATTTCCTGAAAGATGTGAGACTAGAGCTGTGTGTTCGAGGAGGAAGTGGGTTCTGATTTTGGACATGTAAGAGGGCTTCTCAGCCAGAGGGATACTCAGAAAAAAGGCCTGGAGGCAAGAAAGAACATGATGAATACAAGGAATATTCCAGGGGGAAGGACACCTCCTGTGGCCAGGTGGCTTGAGGTAAATAAGGGAACAAATGATTCGACCAGCCAGCAAACAGATGCATTGGGGGGTGGCTGTCCTCCGAGGCCAGCCAGCTGGGCAGCCTGCCAGTGTGCTTGGGCTCAACGAGGCTGCATTGCAGAACTGCTAAGCCAATGTTCCCTGCATTGTTTGTACAATTCATTATTTTTAAAAAATGATAGCTGTTGGGCTCCATTGAGATAAAAGATGGCCTCTGAGTATGATCTCATTATCATCTGTCACCGTGGCTCAGGAGCTTTATGTGTCCGCAGAATCTCAGAATCTGTATTTCTCTAGCTTTAATCTCAGGGTCGATATCCCAGTGCAGCACTGCTCCTAATAAATAGCTCGTAGTAAATGATAAAGTAGGCTACTGTGTTTTATTGTATTTGGCTTTCAAGCCGATCAATTTTATAGCTGTCTGTTTGAGTGCCGGAAAAAAAAAATTCTGGAGACAGCGAAGAATCATATGAAAAACTAGAACACGCTGACAAAATGAATCTCTATCTCCCCGGCTTCTCCCATGGAAAGAGGCCCTAGGTAGACTGTTGATTATGCATCTAATAAGGCGGCTGCTCGTGGAAATGATCCTTTTGATTGGTTTGCAGACTAGCTCTATTTTATGCCCCGTTGGCCAGTGATAAAGCTTCTCATATGCACTTGTGCAGTATATTCAGTGATGACATTGGTTTGCTTGCCTTCTGTCAGTGATTTTTTTTTTTACTTTGAGAATATGGAAAAATCATCATTCCTGAAATGATAGCCAAAGAGAGAGAAGGAGAGAGATGAAAAGTAGAAATAGCATCTGTCCTCAACAGTACTGCTGATTAAAAAACGGAATCTGCTCTCCTTCTGCCTAGTGTTCTTCCTGGAAATATATGTGCTTCAGATAAGGTGGAAGATGTCTTCCCTGTCCTGGGGTAGAAAAGTCTACACTTTTGAGTCTTTTTATGTTACGGGGGAAAAAAAATAAATGATCCAATCAAAAACATGCCGTAAACTTAACAACAAGGGCAACTTCTAAGCATAATTGCTGTGCTTGTCTGTGTTTCAAGTTTCTGACCTAGAAAGTCTATTTGGGTTGACTCATTCGTCAATGCAGCAGGCATTATTCATTCATTCCCTGAGCAAACTTTTTGTTATCGAGTACCTACCATGAGCCAGACAGTGTGCTGGGTATTGAGAAAAATGCCAAGGGAAATAAGATAGACCCTGAGTTCTAAAACAGCTTACGCCAGTGACTAAGGCTCTCCCAGTAGATATTCATGGGACAAGAAAGGGACTAATAGTCAGAGGTTGCCCCTACTGTTCAAAATGTATGACCAAAGTTATGGCTATTCAGAGTGTGATTTGGATTGCCTTTGTACAGCTCATAGGGTATAGTATAAAGTTCACTATTGCTATGGGATCACCAGGAATCTTCCCCAAAACCAGTGACTGCGTGGGCATTTGCATGTGATGTGTATATTTTACGCAGATTATGTGAGTGAGTTAATAGGCATACTTTTAAAAAATCATCACTTGCTATCCTGAGGTGTATTTCTTGATTTTTATTTCCCTTATTATTTTTTAATTATGGAAGGCTAGGCAGAAAAGCAAAAGATATTTCACTTGAGAAGAAGACTCAGGGGAAATTGGGAGGGCTACAGCAGATGTAACCCAAAGGGGCTCACTGTCATCACACGGAGGACATTCTCAGAGTTAACTGCAGACTCTAGCGCAATGGAGAACACAGTTCCTTGGTTTCCAAGGCCACACGTTCTTTTCATTGCCCCTTCTCAGTCTCTTTTGCTGGTTTCACTCTTCTCCCTGGAGTCTTAACCCTGGTGGGAGCCACCACTGGTCCCACTCTCTTTTCCTTCTACCTTCACTCCTGCTCACATCAAGTCACACAGCTCTGAATACCATCTAAATTTTGGCAACTCTCAAATGTATGTCTATACCCAGGACCTCTTTCTCTGTGTCTCTGTCAAACTCTAAACTCACGTAGAAAATTCCTCTTCAATGTCTAGTAGTCATTCCCTCTCACCCCAGACTTGCTCTACCCACACCCCTCTCCATCTTAGTTGACGGCAGTACAATCCTTTAGGTTGCTCAGGTCAAAAATCGTGTCATCTTCCTTCACCTCTCTTTTCCTCACCCTCACATCCTATATATCAACAAATAGTGCTTTCCTGCATAAAAGCAAAATCTGACCACTTCTCACCACTTCCAGTACTGTGTTCCCGCGTGAGCTACCTTCATCTCTTGTCTGGATTCCTACATACCCTCTGATTGGTCTCCCTGCTTCTACTCTTCCCTCCTACTATCTATTCACACTGTAGCCAGAGTGACTCTTTTAAAATTCAGATCATATCCTGTAATCCCTCTGCTCTTGGCCTTGTGATGGCCCCCTATCTTATTAAAGTGGTGCCAGTGACCTTCACTGTCTAGTCTTGTCATCTCTCTCCTTTTCCCCTTCTACTCTCCGCCTCTCTCCTAGCACTTCAGTTACACAGTTGACGTGCTTGTCCTTGAACATGTCAGAGATGCTTCCATTTCAAGGCCTTTGCACTGTTGCTTCCTCCGTCTGAAATGCTGTCTCCCATATATCTGCATATGGCTTACTCCCTCACCCCCTTCAAGCCTTTACTCCAGTGTCTCCTTCTCCATGAGATCTGCCCTGACCACCCTATCTAGATTTAGACCTGCCCCACTCCTGGCACTGCCCTGCCCCCTTCTCCTGCTCCATTCTTTCTGTGGTACTTTTCACCTTCTATAAGGCTCCCCCAACTAGAACCTAAGCTCCGTGAAACTCCGTGAAACAAAGTCAATCAGGACTGACTTTGTTCAGTCATCATCCCATGCCCTTAGAACAGTGCCCAGCAAATAGTAGGTGCTCAATAAATATATAATATGCAGGAAGGAACCTCCTTTTAAGGAACATTTCTACCTACATCAAATTTGTGCTCAAATAGTCCCTAAGGAAACATGGAAACACTGTTCTGAAATTCTAGTGTTCTAATCACTAACCCTTTTTGTGTGCTTGTTATAAACTGGGCACTGTGGGAAGTACTTTACGTGCACCATCTCTTTAGTCTTCACAACCCAGTGAAGTAACTTGGAATAATGTTAGCAGCATTTTATATACAGGTGTACATCAGCTCAAAAAGACTAAGGAGTTTTCCCAAGCCACCAGCTTATACATGGTAAAGAGTTTCTTTACCACCCTACAATGCCACCTCCTTTAAGTAAAGACCTACTATTGAATTGGTTCATCGAGATTCATTTTTTCAACAGCTTGTTCAAAGTCCTAAGAGACTTCCTAAACAATCCTTTGCACCTGGCAACAGAAAGACCTTAGAAGTATGACCGACTAGCCAGGCAGAACCATAAGAGAGATACAGAAATTCAATTGGATACTCTTTTAATAACCCTAGATATTGATGACTTTAACTGATTGGAAGGATATGAAAAGAATCCAGGATTCTGTCAAGTACAAATGTCTTTAGAGATAACCATACAATATATTTATATGTGTTCAGAGTCAATAAATGCAAAACCCGATCGAGTAAAGTGTATAGTCCAGGTGGGAGGAAGTTAGTGCAGAGGTCTGTGAGGAGATAAAGAAGTCCAGTAAGACAGAATGGGAACTCAGAGCCATGAACAAGGAGATGAGCTCACCTGAAAGGCATTGATAGTGGGGCTGTGAATAGAACTAGGATGTCCCATTAGTGTTGCTACCAGAAAGGCACTCAGCTGCCACCTCTGGGCATTGCCATGATTCACTGGAATGACAAGACCCCTGTGGGTAGAGTGGGTTGAACAGTGGTGGCTCTTCCCCCCAAAAAATATGTCTATATCCAAATCCCTGGAACTTGTGTGTGTTCCCTTCTTTGGAAAAAGGATCTTTGCAGATGTAATAAAATTAAAGATCTTGAAATAAAAGCATCCCCCAGTGGTCCAATGACAAATGTCCTTATAGAAGACAGAAGAGGAGATGCAGAGAAGGCAATGTGAGGCTAGAGGCAGAGATTGGAGTGGTTTGGCTTCTACAAGCCAAGAAAGACAAGGAATGCCCGGAGCCACCCGAGCTGGAAGGAGCAAGGAGGGATTCTCCTCTCAGCTCTCCAGAAGGAGCAGGGCCCGGCTGGCACCTCGATTTCAGACTTCCAGCCTCCAGATTGAGAGAGCACAAACTTCTGTTGTTTCAAGCCACTCGGTTTGTGGTCATTTATCATACAGCCCTGGAGAACCAGTACAGTGCCTAAGTATTACTCGACCCCAGGCTGCTTTAGGTTTAAGTACAGATGTGTTTAAGGAAGTCAACCTGTTGTATATTAACATTATGTGTGAGGGAGTAGTTTATATTTAGTATTTCATGTGCCTGTGATGTTTAAGACAATTTTACCTAATATTAAAATGGATAGGACTTAAACTCTAATTTATAGTGTATGAATAATTGCTTTAGATTTTTAAGGTATACTTTTACTAAGTTTATATATACAGTATTGTAATATTTAAAAGGTTAGCCCTCCTTACAAGTTTGACTTATTAGTACTTAGAAAGTTATGTTAGGTCAACTAAAACATTGAAGTAATAAAAAAAGAAACAAAAATGCACTGAGTTATAAATGCAGTTTAAAATGCTTGCAGGTATTAGCTTAGAAATAGGATCACATATTATTCAAAGGCCTTTATCATAGTTTAAAAATATATAACAGGCAATACATAATAGGCCAGGAACAGTAAGATTTGATGCAGAACTTAAAAGCTTCAGGAAAAATGAGGTTTTTTTAATCTGCAACTTTAATAAATTGAATATTAATATTTAAAAACGACATTAACCTCTGAATCGCTGTTATTGCCTCAGAACCACTCGAGGGCACCAAAAAACTCACATTTAATAGAAGCAACATAAAAGAAACTTTCTAACTATGTCATCCTTCAGGAACAGGGCCAGGGGAGGCAGTCAGCAGGAGTGAAATCAGTGTCTGGACAGTGTGAAGGTGATCTGTGCTCTGGTGGGAACAGCAGAAGGCCGTGAACTTCGCTGGTGGGTGCCTTTGTTCTGAGTCAAAGCGTTCCTTGGCACGCGGAGGAACATCAGGTCCAAAGGCCTCTAGTGACTGAACAGATAACGTGAGTTCCATCAAAGCTCAGCTCCGCTCATCCCTGCCTCTCCTCCCCAAGACGGTGCAGTGAGTGTGGCGTTCAGGCAAGCGTTTGATGTTCTCTTTCTTTATTAGTTTAATTTGAGGAACCAGCTCTGTCCCCATGGAGAAAACCATAGAATAATCATTTTGAAATGGTAGCCATTTCTGGTTCTAGCACTTAAATTCTCATTCACTGCTGCACGTATGGTTGGTTTCCTCACATGCGGCTGCTGGTCCTAATTTCCATTTTCTTCCACATTGGGCTGTCAGTCGGGTCTGAATGGCAGAGCCCTGGGCAGATGCTTTCGTGACCTGGAATACAGGGTGTTGGTCTGCATGTTACTATTATGAGAAGTCAGAATCTCAGTGGATGACTGAAGACCTGTGGTGGGGCAACCAGAAAGAAACAGAAATGATTTTATATGAAGAAAATGAAATGGGACTTGATAATGATCTTAAATGTATAACCAGTTTTAAGGCTGTCAGTAGTTCTGGTCACTTTCACCTTATATTCACTTCCAAGCTCTCAGGGTGTCCTAGGGGCTTGTAGAGGACAGTGGGGGAAGCAGAGTTGAGGTGAGGAGCATGTGGCCGGCATTGCCCTGCAGAGAAGCGTAACCCAGTGCTGACCTGACTCGGACTGCAGAAAGCTTAGCACTCTTTCTCTGCTCTGGGCTCTACCTGCCAGTTCCAGAAAAATAGAACCATTCCACTCGCCATCTCCCACTATCGAATTATGAGAACAAGAACAATGGTGTGTACTGGGTTCAATCAGCAGGGTATTTTTGTCTTTTTTTTTTTTTTTTTAAGATTTTATTTATTTATTTGACAGAGAGAGAGATCACAAGTAGGCAGAGAGGCAGGCAGAGAGAGAGGAGGAAGCAGGCTCCCCGCTGAGCAGAGAGCCCACGTGGGGCTCGATTCCATGACCCTGAGATCATGACCTGAGCGAAGGCAGAGGCTTTAACCCACTGAGCCACCCAGGCGCCCCTGGGTATTTTTGTCTTTATCTCCGTGGGGATGACTCAGGAGGAAAGAAAGCCCAGCAAACCAAGATTTTTATTCTATGTCACTGGAAATTGTTCCCTTAGTCTCTTTAAAGAAGTTCAGGGTCCTGCTCTGAGTGATGAGGGAGAGCACGCATGCGCCTTCCCCGCAAAGTCTTCCCCGCGCCTCCTGCTGGCTCCCCAAGGAAGCTGGTTGTGCTGCCATCTTTCTTCCATTTATCTGACAAACCCTTTTTGGCACTTGCTGTCCTGGAGATATAAAAAGAAAAGTCTTAGTCTTGGACTTCCAGGAGCTTTTAGTATAGCGAAGAGAGAGAAAAAGAAACAGGTAGTCATAACACAGTGTCATAAACACTAATGGAAGTGGCGGGGCTACTGGGACTCCTTATGCAAATGGGGTACCGCGCAACCCTGGGTGGGGACAGGGTGCCTCCCCCGGCCGCAGGCTGGTGACCGCGCAGCCACGTGGGGCAGCTGCAGGAGCCCCGGAGGCAGATAGCAGGGGCAGCTCATCTGGGCTGATGAGAAAGAGCAGAAGCGGGCAGACTCTACAGCGCTTCCTGTCCTCCCATCTCCTGCGTTCTCATCCCTCCGCAACCCCTTCCTCCCAGGGTGTGGCCAGACCTGCGACTTCACTTTAACTCCTCTAAGTCAGCGAAGGTGAGAGGATGTCCCTTCTAGATTCTAGATTGTTACAGAACACTGTAATGCCCTCTTGCTGAGAGTGCCCCTCCTTTGCTGGCTTTGAAGAAGCAGGCTGCCTGTCGTGAGCGTCCCCATAGAGAGGGCGACTGGCACGCAGTCTTGGGCAGCCGCTGGCTGATGGCCAGCAGGAAACTGAGGCCCGGAGTCTGACACCCCACAGGAGCCGAACGCTGTCGGCGACTACTGGAGTTTGTGGGTTTCCGACGAGAAGCCAGCCCCGCTGATGGCTCCACGGCAGCCTAGTGAGAGACCTGGAAATGGGGGAGCCCGCTACCCCGCACCTGGACCTGATTCCAGGGCTGTGAGAAAATACATAGGTGTTGTTTTAAGCTGCTAATTGGGTGGCGACATGGTTATGCAGCAAGAGATAACATCTCCGGTCACTTACACACTCTGTTCCCCTGGCACTTTGGAAACTCCTCAGAATGGCGGGTCATAAATGTCTGTCTTCCCCCTTGAAGCCATAGACCATATCTTATTCCCAGGTTTCCCCATCGATAAAATAGGATAACAATAATACCTACTACTTAGGGCTGCAAGTTAGCTAATTTAAGCAATGTTCTTAACACTGTGCCTGCCTTAGTAAGTGCTCACTAAATCCTATCTCTAAATCTCCAAGACTTAGTCGGGCAGCTGGTGCATGCTTTATAAATGTTCAGTGCATGAATGGTTAGATGCAAGAACTGATGGAGAAGGCCGGTGTATCGGTGCCTTACGGCAATAGGGCAAGTATCAGAAGCTTGGCCATCATCCCTCAGGGTGAGCTGGAAGGAACCGAAGAGGTATTAGACAGGTGTCAGGGTGACTAAGCACACCCAGCCAGGAGCAGCCCCAGTTAAGGTAGCGCAGGTTGGGGGCTGCTTGGTGGCTCTGCCTACTGTGGACACCAGCTTCTCGACTGGAATCCGTGTGTGACTTTCAATCAGGAGTTCTTTTTTTCAGGTTTTATGAATCCACACTTCGTACTGAGAGCTATGAACAGTTCACGTACCTACATACTGGCATACCTCGTTTTATGGTGCTTTGCTTTATTGCACTTTACAGATACTGCAGGGGGGGTTTTGTTTACAGATTGAATGAAGGCTTGTGACAACCCTGTCTTGAGCAAGTCTACCAGCACTATTTTTCCAACTGCACTGGCTCACGTCATGAGCACTTAGTGTCACATTTTGGTAACTTCTCCCACTATTTCCAACGTTTTCATCATTCTTTCTTTGATATGGTGATCTGTGCTCAGTGATTATGACTCACAGAAAGCTCAGCTGATGGGTAGCATTTTTTTAGCAAGAAAGTATTTTTTAATGAAGACATGCATATTGTTGTTTTAGGCATAATGCTATTGCACACTTAGTAGGCGTAACTTCTGTATGCACTGAAAAACCAAAAAAATGTATCTGACTTGCTTTATTGCAATATTTGCTTTATTGCTGGAGCCAAACCTGCAGTATCTCTGAGGTGTGCCTATACAAGAAATACAGGAGAATCAGCAGATTCTGCTGTGACTTTTTTAATTCCTCCTTTCTATGGATCTGATAATAATCTTTATACTCCCCTTGCTACTTCTTTCATTCATTATGCATTCATGTATTCCACCCACAAACATTTATTGAGGACAACTCTGTGCCAGTCTTTGGCGTAAGCACTGGGAATACAACAGTGAGCCGAACAACTGCTCACCGTCCTGAGGCTCATGAATGTCACATCTGGTTGGAATCTCTTCCGTATGTCTGGAGCACCAGCCCCTCCACTCTTGCTATTTGTATTGTGCTGGAATGTTCTACTCTTGTTTCGGGGTCCTTAGAATTCTTTGCAGTCTTTACCCTTTACTTATGCACTTGCTTCGAGAAGAGTCTTTATACATTGAAGCTTCATCAATTAAATTCTGGGGAAGGTTCTTCTCCCTCCAGTGAGCTTTCCCCATGGGACTGGGAAAGTGATTTTGCAACTAATAGCCTCTTTAATCTGGATGTTCTTTGTGATCTCTTTTCTGATATTTTCTCTAAGGAACTAGGGAGATAAGGAGGCCCTTTGATGGTTAAAAAATCCTTTATTGCTTGGAACATGAGCTTAAAGTGGGTCATGCATTGCATAATACCCCACACTTACAGACATTATGGAAGGAAGATACCCTACCTAACTAAGACGAACAGCTCTAGTTGTAGAGGTGAAGTAATCACCAACAGGAGCATGGAGAGCAGTAAGGAGAAAGCCCAGGCGCAAGAAATATGACCACCTGCTCAGGTGGTCCCAGAGGACCAGCCCCTGTCACCTCAGTCTCACTATTGCTGGTTTTTTAGCAAAAGCTTTGGACCCACCAAATAGAATTATAAACAGAGGCAGGCTTGCGTTAAAGTTTGTTGTCTGCTTAAAAAAAACAAACAACAAAATGTACAGAACACTTATGAACCTACCACACAACCTAAGAAATAGTACATTATAAATATCATCACTGAGTAGGGTTGTCAGATTTAGCCAAAAACAAGCAACAACAAGAAAATATGCCCTATTGATTTTAAATTTCAGGTAAACAATAAATAATTTTTAGTATAAGTATGTCCCATGCAATATCTGGGATATAGTTATACTAAAAACATTATTCATTATTTAAATTCAAAATTATCTGCCTCCTCCCCCACCATTTTTATCTCGCAACACTGTCTTGCCAATCACAGCCTTATGGTGCTCCCTTGATAGATAACCATTGTTTTTAAATTTGGTTTTATCACTCCTTTGCTATAATTTATAGTTTACCAAATATATGTGCATCCCTAAACAAAATATGGCTTTGCTTGTTTTCCAAGTTTATTAAAATATCACATTTCACGTATTCCTTTCCTCTCAACATTCCATTTCTGAAATTCAGTTATATAGCTCATTCGTTTTTACTATCACAACCATTTTATAAATATACCTCAATTGATTTGTCTTTTCTCCTGTTGAGTTGTGTTCAGTTTTTTGTTAATAGAAACAGTGCTGCTAAAAATACACCACTACCTCAAACATATTGCCTGGTGCTCATGTGGAGAAGTTCTTCTAAGGATATTCCTGGGAGTCATAGGAGACGTGCCGTCTCAGCTACACTAGACATGTCAGAAGTGATTTCCAAAGTGATTGTATCACCCATTGCAAGTTGTTTAGGAGACCTCATTGAACTGTTTAAAATCGTCGGATTTTATATTTGTACCACTTGGTAGGTGTATAAATATCTTGTGATTTCATTTTGCTTTTCCTGATTACTAATGAACTTAAGGTACATTTTGTATATTGATTGGCCATTCATGTTTCCTCTTTTGTGAAAAACTTTTCATTCCTATTGCTCATTTTCTATTGGGTTCTTTTTGTTTTCTCATTGATTTTTAGGTGTTCTTCATGGATTCTATATACTAATTTTTAGTTAATTATGTGCATGACAAATATGCCTCTCAGTTTTTGGCTTATCTTTTTACTCTCTTAACAGTGTCTTCAGATAAAAAGAAATTCATAATTTGAATTTCTCTAATTTATCAATCTTTTCCTCTGTGGCTTTTATTTTCTGGGTCTTGTCTAGAAAATGCTTCCTTACCAAAAGTTAAAAATATTTTTCTATATTGACACATAAAAGTTTTAAGGTTTTTCTTTTCACATTTAAATCTTCATTTCACCTGGACTTTATTTTATATATGATGCGAGAGAGGAATCTGATATGATTTTTATCCAATATGGATAAACTCTTGTTCGCACACTATTGAACAAGTTCACTTCCTGCCATCCCCTCTGCGTTTGCCAATGGCTCTAGAGGGCCAGCAGATCAGTCATCAGATATTTATAGATCCATTTCTGGGCTCACCATTCTTTCCTTTTATCTATTTGTCCCTGTGCCAATATCACATTGTTTTATTTAAATTTATCAATCTTAATATTTGGCAGGGCCACCCCATCTTACACACACACACACACACCTTGTTCTTATTCCTCAAGAGTAACTAAGTATCTTGACTATTTGGGGGCCTTTGCTCTTCTGTATAAATTTTAGAATCAGATTAATAAGGCCTATGATAAACCGTTGAGATACTGATTTTAATTGCATTGAATATGGGGAGAGTCAACATAGTTATATTGAGTCTCTCTACCTATGAACATGGTGTATCTGTTTGTTAGTTTTGGTCTTCTTTAATGTTTTTCAATGAACTTTTTCTCCATGAAGGTCTTGCCTCTATTTTATTATAGTTTTGTTTCTATTGTAATGGTATCTTTAAAAAATTCTATTACTATGATTTTTATGGCTGCTACATGGAAATGCAATTGGTTTTGTATACTTAGCCACTTTGCTAAATTATCTTCTCAATTCTAATAATTTGACTATGGATTCTATTGAATATTCTCTTTGGGCATCATATCACCTGCTAACATTGATTATTTTATTCCTTCTTTTCCAATTTGTATACCTTTTATTTCTTTTTTACATTTTGCTCATGCAACTAGAATAATGTTGACTATAACAAAGACATTGGGCATCCTCAACTTGTTCCTGATTCTAAAGGGAAGGCTTGTAAGTTCTACCAGGAAGAATGATATTTGCCATAAGCAGGTTTTTTTTTTTTTGTTTTTTGTTTTTTTGCTTTTATCTTGTTAAAATTTACCTTCTTAACTATAATCTTCAGAATTTCTATCACAAATTAGATTGCTTTTACTCAAATGCTTTTCCTACATCTACTGAGATTATCAAATGGTTTTCTTCATCCGATCTGTTAATGTAATGAATTAAACTAATCATCTTGGGATGTCTGGGTGGCTCAGTCAGTAAGGCCCCTGCCTTCAGCTCAGGTTATGGTCCTAGGGTCCTGGGATGGAGCCCCCACATTGGGCTTCTTGCTCGGTGGGAAGCCTGCTTCTCTCTCTGCCTCTGCTTGCCACTTTCTGCTTGTGCTCTCTCTCTCTCTGACCAATAAATAAATAAAATATTTAAAAGTAAATAAATAAATAGATAACAAATTAATTAATCATCTTTATAATGTTAACCCAACATTGGATTCCCAAGATAAACTCAATTCAGTATGATGGGTTATCTTTTTCATACTCTGCTGGATTGGTAATTGTTTAGTATAGTTTGAGGGTTCTTTTGCATTGTTTTTGCAAGTTTGCTTATGAATAAGATTAATCTGTAATTTTCCTTTCTAGTTCTGTTTTGATTTTAGGATCAGTGTTATACTAATCTCATAAGATGAATTGGAAGAATTTAAGATTACTATAAGAAGATGTTCAATTAAGTTTCAGGTGAAGTACCAAGGTTTAAGATATAAACTTGCAAAGTGAGATGATAGGCCCAGATAGTCTTTTCAAAAAACAGATCTAGGAATTAGTTCTTTGACATTAACAATGCCTCATTCTTTCAAGCATGTCAGTGGTTTGACAGACGGAGTGTGATGGAAATTTTGAAAGTGGATTTCTTTGGCAAACATGGCCGCTATGAACTGAGACAGCCAAGAAGGAATTCAGGGGTTCCCCTTACTCCTCTGCCACTAGGCGGGCTAGTGGACTTGTATCTGGCTCTCATCTGAAACCCAAAAGGCAACAATAGGGCTGGCTAGCTGCTTTGGTGATGGAGTGAAAGAAAGGTACTCCTGGGCTTGAGTCAGTCTGCATCCCCCAAATTTGCCTGGGCAAAGAATCTGTGAGTTTTTCTTTGGCTTAAATACAGCCAGATGCACACAAAGGAGCTGGCACAGGGTCATCTTATATTGTCTCAAGTAGAGTTGGCTCCCTTGGAGAGGTATACAGGTTTCATTACAGGAGAACCTGGACACTGCTTATTTGGCCATTAAATGGAGGTTAATAAGCAACTCCCAGGTTACAGTGCATTCATTTAGATCAAGGATATCAGCAGTGATGGGGTAAGAAAATAGGTTTGCCAAAGTTCACGTGAAAGCCCTCCGTGAGAAAGAATCAGCTTCAAATACCCAGCAGGTCCAAAGAGAGCAAAGCATTCTAATAACAGAACCAGTTAAGTAAGGGCTTTCTGTTCCCTTCCTTCTCCATCTCCCCACGCTGGAGAGAATCGGAAAAGCAGTGAGTGAATGGGGGTCTGTCATTCATTAAAAGTCCACCTTCTTTTTCTCTGCTCTGTGATGTGAGAGCCACCCTCCTGCAAACCACATGTCTGCTTTGCCAGCTTTTCCCTGTTGGGCTCTGGCAGGCAAGGAGCTGGATGGGGACTGGGAGGCTGGAGGAGCGGAAGGGGTGCACTCCTCGCTGCCTCCTTCCTGTCTGGCCCACTTTTGTCCCCCTGGCACAGCTCTTCACCCCATCAGGGATCATTCCTTCCATGGCAGCAGCCAGTCCAGTTTACAGTTTCAACAAAACTTGTAAGTCCAGGCTCATCACATCCACCCCTTCATCCTAAGACAGGACTACATCCTCTTCAGAGTTTGGGTCTCATGAGCTCCTTCCTCTGAGCTCAGGCACACAGGTACCAGCCAAGCATCACCTCTTCCTCAAGATCCAGAGTTTCAGCTCTGTAGGGTCCTTGGCCTGTGGTTTGAAGTCTCGAGAATTTTAACATCTTTCTTTTATTCCCTCAGCCCCGAGAATGGTAGCCTCTGCTTGAAATTGCTACGCTCAGGATACCGTAGAATTTTCTTCTTGTCTCATCAGTCATCTGGCTAGTGACTTCAATTTAGTTAATAATTTTTCACATTAATTTTGTCCTCAAATCACTGGCATAATTTCAGTTTCTTGGTTGAACTCTGACTTAGAGATGGGGGAGTGGTGGGGGTGGCAGGGAGGTTGGGGGAGGGGGTGATTGGAAAGGTAGGAGAGAAAAAGAGAAGAGGCTGACTCCATTTCTTTTCCCCAAAACAGGTGGTCTGCCACAGCCCTGAGTTGGGGGAGGAGAAGTCTTAACTTTTAACTTGAAAGCCTATCTTATATTGTACTGGACATTTTAAGTTACTAATTTGAGTCTGGGTTTACGTCTATAGGTTAACACAGGCATTTCTGTTACTCAATAATTACCTTAAAAGTCAAGGGACTTGCCTGAGTTTTCATCCAACGGCAGAAGATTACCTTCACTGAGAAGATTTAAAGGGAGAGTAGGGGGCAGCAGGGTAGTAACTTTCTTGATTACATTCCATGAATCCTGCTTATTTAGCATACTGGTTATAATCTGAGGCTGTAATTGGAATATCTCCTAGAACTCATAAATAAAACCCTCAAAGCATAGGATTTCTTTCATGGGAAGATTTGTACTACTGATTATACAGGCTCTCTATTTCTTTTTTAGTCAGTTTTGGTAAGTATATTTTTCCAGGAATTTTACCATTTAAAATGTAAGTCCCCCAGTTAGCTTTCTATGAGAGACCAACCCTAAAGGCCCTCGTTAGCAACCCTGTTGGGACCCCTGTCACTCTTGAGAGCTTTTCCTGTATCTTCACTTAATAAACTTCTATCACTTCACTCAAAATAAATAAATAAATAAATAAATAAATAAATAAATAAATGTACATTTTTATACTTATTGGCATAAGATTTTTTATCTTATAGATATATATCTATTATATTTGCGATCGTTTGTATTCTTTTTTTATTCCTAATATCATGTGTGTCTTCTCTCTATTTTTTAGATTTCCTTATTCAGTGGTTCTAGGGGTTCGTCTCTTCAGAGACCCAATCTCTGGCTTTGATGATCATCATTATTATCTCTGATATCTGTTTCTTTGAGGTTGTTATTCCCTTCTTTTTACTTTCTTCGGGAATATTCTGTTGCTTTTTTTCTTCCCTTCTTACATTTGATGCCCCTCTTATTAATTTTAAACTTTTCTTCCTTTTCCAAAGAAATATTGAAAGCTAGAAATGTTCTTTTATGGGTACTTTGGACAACTCTTCATCATCCTCGGTTGCAGCATATTTCCCCTTGATTTGCGTGAGTTCACCACATGCTGTAAATTTTGAGTGTGGTGTCATGCAGTTCTTATTTTTCATACTTTATAATGTGATTTCTCTTAGTTGATATGTCTTTTTATTTTAAGTTCTTTTATTTTTAAGCTCTTTATATTTAAGCATAACATAGAAAATGTAAACTGGTTTATGTAAGACAAAGAAAAATGCACATCCTAAGTGTATAGCTTGAAAAAGTTGCCCAAACTATACACACCCATGTATCCATAGATGAGGATTTAAGCAGAGTTATAATGAGCACTCTTTTTCATTGAGGTGGAAATTCATATAAAGTTTACCAGATTGAGGTGTACAATTCATAGAAAGTTAACCAGATGGAAGGATACTCAGAATATTGTGCAACTGCCACTGCTGTCTAGTTCCAGCACATTTTCATTACCTCCAGAGAAATCCCCAGACCCAGTATGTAGTCACTCCCCATTCCTCTCTCCTCCCAGCCCCCGGCAACCACATTCTGCTTTCTGTTTCCGGATTCTAATGGTGCTTCGAAATGTCCAAATGTATAGAGGTTTCAAGGCATAGGTTTTACTGATTTCTAACTTAATCGTTCTTATGATACTGGTTCTTTGAAATTGTCGCTTTATGTCCGAATTCATCCTCTGTTTTCATAAATGCAATATGTGATCTGGGAAAGAAAGCGTATTCTCCAGTGGTTGAGTGCAGTGCTCTATATAAGTCCTTTATGTCAAACTTGTTAATTATGTTGTTCAAAATCTTTATAACTTTACTGAATATTTTTGGCTGTTTGATCGATCAGTTACTAAGAAATACATGTAGAGTTGCTCACTCTAATCAAGAAATTGTCAATTACTCCTTGAAGTACTACTGTCAGTTCTTGCTTTCATGGTAGACTTTTCAGATAACACAGAGAGGCATTAATCAAAGCAGAAACTTCAAATGTGCTACATTTGCAAAAAGGCTATCAGCTGCCTCAGTCTTTTCTGCCATATTAACCTAGTTTGGTCAAAGTCTTCCCGGAACAAGGTGGCCCTACTGTCACTCTGACTCCCGCCCCCTCTTTTCCTTCCTTCCATTCTAGAAACGCATATATTTAAAATCAAAAGAATGGTCTAAGATGATGTTAAATAAAAATACTGTAGATCTTTGGGATTTCCTTATTTCATTTCAGCAACAGAATGACAAATATCAGCAAGTTATTGTTTCACCAACCACCGCACAACCTCATGGCTTGCCATTGTGCACAGGGGGTCTCTGTGCACCAAAGACAGTGTTAGATCAGGGGTGGAGTGGGCACTGTTGGCGTCTCCTGTCTGTGTATTCCCAGGGTTGTGCTGCCTCTTTACCAGGCAGCAAATGATGAATGATGAGTTAGTCCACACTGGGGGAAGCCTCTGTCATCCCACCGCTGAATTCACTCTGTTCATTTGCTACCTTAGAACAGGAGAAAGCATGCATAATGAATCATTGGGCTGGGTCCAGCCTCTTTATTCCTCATTACCTTCTACACCAAATACAATTGCTAATTGAAATAATTACTGCCTTTACCTGGTAGCAGCAGTCTATTTTGCTTATAAGACAGGATGACTGATGTGCTTTGAAAAAGCAGCAAAACCTCTTTCACTGAGCTTGGATTCATTTCCCTTAGCAGATGATTTCAATAACTTCACATCATTTTTCATCTGGCAAGTCAAGGGAAGCCAAGTTTTGAGAGAAATAAAGCTTGTTCCTTGGAGTGGAACAATGCCAGGGAAGGGGAAACAACTTCATTTTCCACACAGACATGTGAGCCCTTCTAGTTTTTGCACAGAGAGCTGCCTGGATTTGCTCAAATCAACTTGCGGTGCTCATACTAATTGGTTGTTTGAAATGGGCCGGCCAGCTGGCAGCTGTCTGGCCGCTCCAATGGCCCTGGGGGTGCTGATTCATTTCTCTCCCTCAGACTGAATGGCCTATTATTTGAAAGGGAGGATGAGGCCAGCTCGGTTTGCCCCAGCTTGCTGCGGGTGACCTAGGAAGCAGGCCACTTCTCCAGTGTTTCTCCTGAACTTGGAAGAAGCATTTGAACCTTTGTACAATAAATCAGTGCCACATCTGGTGCCCCTGAGCCTGGAGGTCAAAGACGATCAGGAGTTCTGCCAGGACAGTGTATAGTGTGAGGAAGAAGCAATGATATGCTGAGATGTGTGAACTGGTCAGCTGGCAGAGTTTCCAGTATTTTGAATTTGTTCCTCCACCCAGGATTAACCTCCTCCTACTCATTTTCCTGAACTGAGAGGCAGCGGCAAAGGAAAGGACCATGCAGCAGATGATGCCAACCAGCATGGTAATTAACACTTGCATATTCATTGACACAGCCTTGTAGGCCTCTAGCCAATCAATGAATGCATCTAGATATATTTATTGAACGTCTGCTATATGCAAGGAAGGGTGCTAGGTGAGGGAAATAAAATAGAAATCTAAGAAGATCACTGCCCTCAAACTCCTTTCAGTCTAATTAGGGAGCCCAGACGTAAACACAAAACATTAAAGAACAATACAGGGGTTCAGAGAGACCACAGTAATATACATCAAGAAAATGTCGAACTCATTCCTCTCAGCAGATCAATTTCTAGCCACCACCAGAGGTGCAAATGACTGGAATCTTCAACAGAACGATCCCTGGTAATAATAATGAACATAGGCTACATTACTGAGGGGTTGACTGTAGGTCGAGCATTTGTAAGCACTTCACCCATTATTTTATTTCACTTTTAGAAAAATCATTAAAATGTAGCAGAAATCTTAAAGAGTGAAATATGATTCAGGTTTAACACTGGATGTTACAGTAAACACTTTGAACTTCAGCCTTGGCCCAGTTTGTGTCGAAGCCTGGAACTAAGATTCTTCTTTATCTGATGACATGACGCATGTTGCATCCGAGCAGCTGATTCGAGTCCAGGCCGTGACTGTGACCCAGAGCGGTCAGTGTACAAGCAGGACCACGTACTGCAGCGTGCTGGGCCGTGTTCCCAGTTGGGACACTACATCGTAGGGGGTTACGGGCAGGCGGCAGCAACAAGCCCTTGTGACCAGGAAAGTTTCATGGAAGAGAAAGCATTGCAAAGAGAGGTCAAAAGCTCTAGTTACAGATTAGGAATGAAGACAGAGATTGAAACTTTCTCCCTATAAATTTTCAACCCAGTATGTCAAGATCAGATATCCATTATCAAATTAGTATTTTTTTGTCATTTTATTTTAAAGATTTGATTTATTTGACAGAGAGAAACAGAGCGAGAGAAGGAACACAAGCAAGGGGAGTGGGAGAGGGAGAAGCAGATTCCCCACCTAGCAGGGGAGTCCGATGCGGGACACCATCCCAAGACCCTGGGCCCATGACCTGAGCCAAAGGCAGGCGCTTAACGACTGAGCCACCCAGGCACCCTCACACTAGTATTTTTTTAAAAGATTTTATTTATTTGTTTGTTTGTTTGTTTGTTTGTTTATACGAGAGAGACAGCATGAGCAAGGGGGCAGGGGGCAGGGCTGAGGCAGAGGGAGAGGCAAAAGCTAACTCCCCAATGTGGTGCGACTCAGGGGCTCAATCCCAGGACCCTGGGACCATGACCTGGGCTGAAGGCAGACCCTTAACCAACGGAGCCGCCCAGGAACCTCCCCACCCCCATTATCATATTAGTTTAACAAAGGAGCAACGTGGCTCTAATATGGCTCAAACATCTCCTTGCAATACCAGAGTATGAAACTATGATCTTTAGAGCTTGACTTGCTAGTGTTCCCCAGAGGTTTCCTCTGGGGTAGTACAATAAGGAGCGAATAAGATGTAGAACTGAGCACATCACCCGTTTGCTTCAGACTCTTGTCCTTAAAGATCAAGTCAGGTCCCATCTCCTCCAGGAAGCCAGGGTTGAGTTACATGCCCTCCTCTGTGCTTCCGTTATAGTGGTTGTATTTCTGGGTGTGACTTAATCCCTAGACTCTGTGTTCCCTAAGGGTAGAGACATGTCTTACCCATTTTGTATCCCTGGCACTTGGCATAGAGCTTGGCGCATAGTAGGTGCTCAATCCTATGTTGAACTGAAGAGGAAAGGTGGGTTGGGGTCCCTTTTGAGCGTTTTGTGGTCCGGGTCCCCTGGGAGAGGTGGGGTAGGGTGGAGTGGGGCCGTGCATGTGTCAAGTGACTGTATGTTTGCTCTCCCCAGGGAGGAGTGTGGTGCGTCACAAAGTACTAGGCCACCTGTGCCATCTGAGGGCGTGCCTTACTGGAGAGAGGGCATGTAGACCCAGGTCTGGCCTCTCCCCTGCAGTGGGGGACAGTAAAAATGAGAGTAGGTGTTACTGACCAAAGTGGATCACACATGAGGATGGGGAAAGAAAGAAGAAGGAGGGAGACCGAGTCACAGTGCAAGACACTATGGCGGGTTGTGACCACCCATACAGTAATTATCGTCAGGAAGCCCGGTGTGGAAAACTAGAGGGACAGAGCCCCCGAGAACCTGTGGCCCACACTCTGCCAGCAGTTAATAAGAATCACAATGAGAGGGGCACCTGGGTGGCTCAGTGGGTTGGGGCCTCTGCTCTCGGCTCAGGTCATGGTCTCAGGGTCCTGGGATTGAGCCCCACATCGGGCTCTCTGCTCAGCGGGGAGCCTGCTTTCCCCTCTCTCTCTCTGCCTACTTGTGATCTCTCTGTCACAATTAAATAAATAAAATCTTTAAAAAAAAAAAGTTTAAAAAAAAGAATCACAATGAGAGTAATAAACACTCATAGAGGACTGCCTATCAGCAGGGCGTTGCTCTAAGCTCTTCATTTATTTAATGGCAATAGCTGGGGAAGAAGAGGTCCAGGTCCATGGAAGGGGTCCGCTGAAGCCTGCTCACTTCTGTACCCTTTCAAGCACCTCGTCAGGGGAGATCAAGATTAGAGTGAAGGGGGTGCACATAACCCTGAAGCTGGCCCTGAAGAATTAGAGAAGCCACCAGCCCGTGCCCCCAGCCTGACCCAGCAGGCGGGGGCTTGGGGACATTTTTGGCTGCGTGTCCCCACGAGCTCAGGGCCACTCCTTCGTGGGGGCCCTGTGAGGCCCTGGCCCCTGGAATCTGCCTGTCAGGATTAAGCACCCTGCTGGGGAGAATATCCATATGGATAGAACATGGCATCTTTAAACATGGTACAAGAGCAGAGGGACAACCAAGTCCAAATGATAATATTTTGAAAAGCCACAGGGAGCCTCTGCTGCTATTGAGTCAGAATTGCTCCTTTTTCATGTGATTAAAGAAGCCCTTGTGGGGTTTTTTTTCTTTTCCTTAGAGACATGAGCAGGGTTTCCCCCCTCCTACTACAGCACTGAATGATTTCTAAGGTTTCTAAGTGCACCGCATTTACATTTACTACTCGTTGGTTCTCTAAATGAAAGGCAGCCTGAAACACATTAATGAGCCTTCTGATTACTGCAGCCCTTGAGAAATTAATTAACGACAATGCAGCATACACTTAACATCCCTCCCACTCTCTGTGACTGAAACGGCACGGAGCCTCGCTTTCACCCCCACCCACCTGAGCGCGGAGCTGCTTTTCCTAGTGAAAGCCATTCCCTGGATAATTAAGTGGTAGCATCTTTCTCATGGCCTGGAAATTCCCCCCTGAACCTCATCCCCTAATAGCCAACACGTAAATGTTGCTTAATTTGCCAAGGACTGTGTGTATGTGTGTATACCTTTGCTTATTAAATTTCACAGGAATCCTGAAGTAGGGGTTACTATTATCCATGTTACATTTTTCATCCTTTATCTTTGTGTGCATGTCTTTCACGAAGGGTGAACCAAAGGTTCCAAGATGGCAGGTAAGTCGCTTAAGGTCACACTGCCAGTAAGCAGCAGAGCCATGATCCAAACTTGAAGGGTTTGGCTCAAAATCCATCCCTTAAGCACTAATCACATCTACAGCTACCCAGAGATGTATTTGTATTCGGGGGTCATTTGGGGCTTCTTAAATCCAAAACCTGTATATTGAGCTGGTTTCACACTCGTCTTCACTCTCTGTGCTACTTCTCCCTGGAGGGATATCCTTCAGTGACCTTGATTTGCCTCCCCAGGACAGCAGAAGAATCAACACACGGAACTACCATTCGGGCCTGGGTAAATTCCAGAGTGATTTCATAGCCTCCAGGCTTCTCACATCTAGGAGACAGGAACTGAGCTCTGCACCCAGGCTCTTTGTTAATGTGTTTCCTTTTCTCTTCTGGGGAGGGATGAAGGAGGTCTTTACAAGAAGCACATTGTCTTGTGGATATTCTCTTGTCAATCCTGAAAAGACAGGAAAGAAGTTGGCATGATTCTTCCCATTTTTATAGATGAGGACTCGGAGGCTCCAAGAGGATTACTAACTTACCTGCTCAGGATCATGCAGATCCTTTCTACCTAACTGCACTATGTCCATATGGTTCTGGTGGGTCAACCATTCACTGAGATGGCTGTCCTTTTATAATCACTTCTGATTTCAGGGGTACCATAAAGAATGAAGCAGCCTTACATATATGTGAGTCCCACACGTCAGGCTCTTGAAAGAGGTGTGCAACTTTTGGGCACCTCTAAGAAGCCCTGAAAGAAAGCTAATCAGAGTGGCGTTCGTGGGCATCCTGATAGCAACCAACTTACCTTGTAAAAGAGAAGCAGCAAAGACTCAGGAGGCCACCCAAAAAGCAACTTTGGTTTAACAATATATTTTTTTAAAGATTTTATTAATTTGGGCACCTGGGTGGCTCAATCGTTGAGCATCTGCTTTCGGCTCAGGTCATGATCCTGGAGTCCTGGGATCGAGCCCCGCATTGGGCTCCCTGCTCAGCAGGAAGCCTGCTTCTCCCTCTCCCACTCCCTGTTTGTATTCCTTCTCTCGCTGTCTCTCTCTCTCTGTCAAATAACTAATATTATTTATTTGAGAGAGAGTGAGAGAGAGAGAGCACAAGTTGGGGGGCGGCGGGGGGGCAGAGGGAGAGAGAGAAGCAGACTCCTCGTTGAGCAGGGAGCCCGATGCGGGGCTCCATCTCAGGACTCCAGGATCATGACCTGAGCCAAAGGCAGATGCTTAACTGCCTGAGCCACCCAGGCGCCCTGCACAATATTTCTAAGTAAGAGAGAAAACAATCATACAAGAAGGCGGTTTGCTCGATGAGCAAAGCACACAGCTTCAAAAGCATACTTTCCTCCCCAGGAAGCCCCGAGGGTCTGGGGGTGCCCTCCAGTGCAGCAGCACAGAGCGTGAGATCTTAGAGGTTGGGGATGTGAGTGTTTGGGCTGAGACTAGATCCAAGCTCAAGCCTCAGCGTCGTGTCCTAAGTATGTGAGCTGAGGCCCACTAGGTCATCCTTCAGCCTCTGCTTCATCATCTATAAAATGGGAGAATCACTGTACCCGTGTCACAGGACGCTTGTGACGATTAGATGAGACGGTGCCTGTAAGAAGCACATGAGATGTACAAGTGCTTGATTACACACATCCTAAGCACTTCCTAACAGCAGCAGTTTTCAGGGTCTGCCGTGCTTTTTCCCCCATGCCTCCTACAGAGCACCTGCTGTTCCCTCCGTCACACTCTCCATTCAGGACTCCCAGCTCTCAGGGCAGCTCACGGCAGACCTTCCCCAGCCACCCCACCTGCAGCGGCTCAGACCCTCCTGCCTTGCTTTACGCACTCCGTGGCACAGATCACGGCCAGATGCTGTGTTCTCTCTCCATTTAATGTATTTATCTGTTCCTTGTCTGTCTGCTTCCGTAAGAACACCAGCCCCATGATGATGGCAACTGGGTTCACTGCTGGAGTATCTGTGCCGAGAGCCTCGTCCGCCGCGTGGAGGGGACCAAATACGTGATGAAGGCAGGTGAGTACAATGCAACTCTTCGGAATCACTAGTGATTCTATACAGTGGTGCAACATAAAACCGGACGCCAGGCCCCGGAGCCGTAGTGTATATTGGGGACCAGCCTGAATGCCCGAGAAGTCCTGGCCCACGGAAGCGCTGAGCTGTGCTCCAGTGAGCCCTGCAGGCCTGAAGTGTGAAGCAATCACCGCAGCAGGCTGGAGGGGACCCAAACCGGCTCAGCCGTTCTCTTTGCTCCCACAGTTATAGCCTGAAGTGACTACCGTGGGAGCTCCCCTCCCTGGTATGCTTCCCGTCCTTCTCCTGCCCACCCGCCCACCCTCCCTCCCGGAACCCTTCCTGGCCGGTGCAGCGTCCTCAAGGACAGACAGCACATCTTAAAAGTAACCTGTGGCAACGGATGGTTCGCTGCTCTTAAACTCATTGATTATTTTTTAATGGCAGCATGTGGCTCCGATCCCATGATTTTCAATAAGGAAAAAGCAAAAGTGGGTTCTGCTCCTGGCTCTGCCTGGCTGAGGCTGAGGGGCAGCAACCTGCACTCCGGGTGTTAGGGCCCCGGAGCTGGCACCTGGTGAGGAGAGGTAAGAGCTGCCTCCCTCCTGCTGCCGACTGGGGGAGGCCCAAGGAACCGAGGGTCCGCGAGCACTAAACATTAGGTTTCCCACCTCCCATTAAGATCCAGGTAGAGAGCAAACTGGACCTAACAAGGCATCTTGGAACCACTAGTGGGGACTGACTGAGAGCCTCCTCAAAAGGGCACGGAGCTTTCCTAAGGTGCAAGGCTTGTAAATTCTAAGCACTTCCAGAGAGTGCAATAAACAGGTGTCTGTTTCCCAAAGCCTGCGTAGAGCAGAGACCTCAAACTAGAGGGAAGAATAAATTAAATAAAATAACAAAGAGCAAAGAGGAGAGTGTGCTCCATGAACTCTGACTTGACCTTACAATTCCGATACTTCATGTTAGAATTGAATTTCTCTGTACCCATATGCAGCAGTGAGATTGGCAACATAAGGCTTCTGGAAGTTGCCGTGGGTCCTTAAGTGAGTTACTGTCTGTGCCTTAGACATTGTTTTTCCACGTTAATGTATATGCTATATAATGTTAATATATATGCTATATGCAATAACTACTGGATAGGGCATATGAATGAATGCAATCATTAAGAGCTGTATTACCCCAGGGCGCCTGGGTGGTGCAGTCTGTTAACGGTCCCACGTGTCATTTCTGCTCAGGTTGTGATCTCAGGGTCACAGACCGAGCCTCACATTGGGCTCCATGCTCAGGGCAGAGTCTGCTTGAGACCCTCTCTTCCTCCTCCCCTCCCCCCGTTCTCTCTTGCTTTCTCTAAAATTAATTAGTTAATTAAAAAAAAAGGAAAAGAACTATAAGACCCCAAATCATGCAGGGAGAACCCAGACTGCCGTGATGATGTGACGTAGACCCAGCAGTGGGCTGTGCAAGTGTTTTTTCTTCCTTTTCTTCTTTTCTTTTTTTTTTTTTTTTTTAAGATTTCCTCTAGTTGTTCCATGTCAGATCACGTCTGTGGCCCACCGGACAAACCCAGCTGGACTTCTTGAGCGGTGTTCAGGTCTCTGGCTGTAGATGGGTTGCTTCTTCTTTTTCTTTCCTTGATTTATTGTAGCCCCAACGTGGAGCATTTCTTCAATAAACATAGTTTTATTGAAGAAAGCAATCTATTTGGGATTTCCTGGGCAAGACTGTGCCAGAGGAGTGGCCTTTCTTTGGACAGCTATACTCGTATGGACAAATGGGGCGGAAATTAGGATAATTGTGGAAAATGAGGATGCTGGCAATCTGTTGGGCTAGCCATCTCCCTGGAGCTTGAAGAATGCGATCCATGCCCCAGATGCTGGTTCCCCACAAACCAAACGGGGCGGGCAGACATCCGTGACCTTGAAAATGGAAGCCTGACAAGCAGGCGTAAGAGTATCTGGAGGAGCTCCAGGTTATAACTTTCATTCCCAAAACTACTGCAGGTGGGGGGAAGCTTTTCTACCCTCCTCCGTCCATCTCCTTCCCCACAGAGGAAATTGTGGCTCCTGCTTTGTGCCCCACTGAATCCAATAGTTACTTCTGACACGTCACCTGTAACATTTTGTACTGATTTCCACCCCTACCCCATCTAAAGTCCTCCTGAGGATCCACAGGGTACCCTGAGCCTGGCACAGGGCCTGGAGCAGAGCACTCAATAAAAGCTTGTTCCCTTATTTGTCTGCGGACCCTTCCTTCCTCCTGAGGATAGCAGAGTATATGCATGGGGACAGCCTCTGCCTTACAGCAAAATGCCAAGAAATGCATGATAGAAGGCCAGGTGTATAAAGAAATCTGACCTGATCGCTTAGATCAGGAATCCTCACAGAACTTTCCTTATCCAATCTCGAGGGTAAGCGTGGCTTCAGTAGCTGGGGTTCAGTTTAGCCCGAACAATGGAGTGTTGGCTCCTCTCCTACAACGCCTTCCATGGAATCCTTGGAGACAGAAATTTAGTTCTCTGTCTCAGCCGTCTCAGCTGATTGATAACCAGTTCACCTCTGATGGTGATTTAAAGTCCCTCAGTGGGGGACACCTGGGTGGCTCAGTCCTTAAGCATCCACCTTCAGCTCAGGTCAGGATCCCAGTCTCCTGGGATGGAGCCCCCATCAGGCTTCCTGCTCAGCAGAAAGCCTGCTTCTCTCTCTCCCATTCCTCCTGCTTGCATTCCCTCTCTCGCTTGCTCTCTCTGCCAAATAAATAAAATCTTTAAAAAAATAATAATAAAGTCCCTCAGGACCCAAATTCTGTTCTGTGGCTAACCCTGTAGCGATGATCCTTGCAAGTGTTGCAAGCTTCTGGCCTCCTGGGACTTCTGGGATTGAGGAATGTATGCTAATGGTGGCAAAGAAAGGAATGATTTTGCAGAAGAAAGACAAGGTAGCTTGGAGCAGGAGTAGCAGCTGGATTTCTTTTATCATTGGACTTCTTGGAGGGTCAGCCTCAGGGCCTGTGAAGGCTGTTACGTTGTTAGATCTGAGGTCCTACATTTGCACCAAGGAGGATCCTAGGGGAAATAGGAAAGACTTTGCCCAGAGGCACAGACAGTAAGGGAGAATGCTCCAAAAAGCCCAGGCCTTTCCTACACCTGAAGCCAGGATCCAGGGGCCCTTGTCTAATGGCTCCAAGACTTGGGTGTGGTTATTCCTCACAGCGGACCTGCTGAGAGGCTGTGTGTTGAGGGGAATCCCATCTACTCTTTGAGCCAGGCCCAGGCCTTCCCTGGGGACGGTTCCTGGCCCGCAGAGCTTGGGGAATTCCTCCCTAGCAGCGTGTCAACTGCATCCTTTTCACCTGGGATTTTGGCAATATGGATGTTTTTTTGAAAGGGTAGATTGATTTCTTGGCAAACAAAAAGGCATTCGTTCATTCAGGCTCCAGGGCCCCAGATGGGCCCCGCAAGCCTCCTCCTATGCCCGGAACCGGCCACCTTCTCCATCCAGGCATCGCCTTCCCTCCTGGGCCCCGTGGGGAGGCTCCCCGCACAGGTTAGGACAACAGCGCTGCCTCCTGGCTGAGCAGGACGGGTAGAGCGCCGCAGGCAAGGCTGCTCTGTGGGAACAGAAGGCCCGGGCATGTGCTCGGGGCAGAAGCTCCAGGGTGCCCCGTGAGGAAGCCGCCAGGGCCCTGGCTGTGCAGTCAGGGGAGGCTGGTAGGCTGCGCGCTCGCTGCCAGCCAAGAAACACAGAATGTTCCTTCACAGTACAGCAGGTCCCTCTGGGCGGGCAGCCCCTGCACAGCCGGCCTCTCTGGGACCGTGCCTTCGCCACTTGGAAGGCCACAAGCCATCACCGTTCGTTCGGGTGCCCCTCTGTGAGGCCAGGAAGGTGGCCCCCTTGCCGCCCTGCCCTCGGCTCCCCTCCTTCCCCCCACCCGTAGCCTGGGGTCTCCTCTCTGGCTGCTGCTGCCTCTCACTTAAGGTACAACCTTTAGGAGTCTCTCTTGGGACTGGCCAGGAGAAGAAGGGCCTATTTTAAAGAGCACATGAAGCTTTGGAGCATTTATTAAAGGCATCTAGCCAATGTGCTGTCAAGTGTTAAGCCTTCTGTCCTGCGGAAAGGAAGAAACACATCTGTGGAGTCTCTGGGACCTCTTGGGCAGAGAGCCTGCTGCCACAGCACCATCAACCTCCCCGTTGTCATCTCATCATCACCAGAAAGCATTTTCCAAGCCCATGATTGCCATGACAACCAATAAGGAGGGAGACTCTGGTGGAGCGTAGTTGAGCTTGAAGGGAGGAGGCCTGGATTTCCAGCCCCGCCCTGTCCCCGGTGCCTCTCTGCCTGTGAGGGTGGCATGGTTTCCCTTACCCCTCTCAAATTCGTCAGTAGGATCATAGATACAGCCCGCAGCATCCACGTTTCCCCGGCCGGTGCCCACTGCAGACATGGCTAACCGATCACCATCCCACAGAACCTCAGAACATAGGCTCCCGGTGGCCATTGCTCAGTGATTTGAAGGGCAGTCAAGGTGAAACCCATTTGCCGTTGCTGCCCTGATGGAATTTATAACTTGGGAATGGAATTCTGCACCAAGAACAGGCCGGGTCCCTCAGAAACAAACAGAAACAAAACCCAACCTTATCAATAAAGCAATAAATCTACCTCAACAGTCTAGACGGCTAGGTGAATGATACTTAGTTACTAGGCAAAGATAACTTCATTGAATTATTTTATCTGGGTAGACCCAGGGCTAAAGATATTGAAGCACACCCCAAATCAGAAATGCCCCTCTTAATTGCACAGAGGAGGACATGAAAGCCTGTGGTTGTGACTTCCCCGGACCCCCTGGCCTGGCAGTGGTGCCATCAAAAACCCAACTTTCCTGGTTTCCAGCCCAATGCTCTCTCTACCCACTGACTACATTGTCTTATGTGGCAAGGGACACACACACACACACACACACACACACACACACATACACACACACACACAGCTATTTCAGGTACAGGCAATTAATGGTTCTCAATAGTGTTTGTGGTGAAAATTAATGAAGCCGTGGCCCCTCCTTGAGACCACAAAAAATGAATTTCCAAACACCGCATAATTGAGCAGCAAGTCAGAACTCCTTTGTTTTATTGTAACTCTGCCACTCCCTGTTTGCATACGTGGGGGCGGTCACGTAACCCGTCTTTGTCCTTGGTTTTCTTGCCTGTACAATGGGCACCGGTCACGCTGCCTGTACTTGCCTCAGCAGGATAGAGAAGCTAGAAGCAAGAGATGGGGCACAGTCAGTTAAACGGCAGTTAGCATGAGAGGAGTGACGAGCAGTCAGGCGGTGGCTGTCATCCTGGGGTTGACAGCAACATTTGGCAAAGTCCTGGGCGTGTAGGATAAATGCACCACAGCCCAAGGATGACTCAGGTGATTCCCTCTGGGGTCAGGAGCCTTCAGTAGCCATCTTTATTGGGATGAGCGTGTCAGGAAAAGGGAAAACCCAGAGGGGTGTACCAAATGCTGAAGGACGGCTCCAGATAAGCGGGAGACCCAAGGGGTCCTTCCCTCTTTCTGCTGCAGATGTCTGGAGGAGGGCTCTGATAGCAAGGGGGAAGGCTCAGGATGGAAGCAAAAGGCGCATGCTTAATGAGTGTTCACTGGGGAGTCGCTGGAAACAGAAGGACCCGCGTGTAACAGATTAGCACACAGGGAGTCACCCAAACACACCTCCTCCCGGTTGCATTTATCAGGGCTCCTGGCTGGTTGTTGCTGACATTCGAGGAGCCTGGCTTTGCAACCACGTGCCCACCACACCAAAGCCTTTGCCGTAGGAAGTACTGTGTTCGCACAAAATATCTTCCTAGGACATGAATTAAACATGTGTTTCTCCCAGGTCTGGCAATTTGCCGCACCCCTGCAACGGGTTGAACCTGCTTTGTTCTTTTGCTTGGGTTGAGGCGAGACCTGAGAGCAGAAGGCATTTTAGGAAAAAAGAGTCCTCTGGATTGGCCACTAGGTGGCGCAAGAGTTCTACCAATGAGACCGGGGATGGCCCAAGGCCTTTTTAGGGAAATTCTGAGAGGAATTTTTAGCTTCCAAGAACTTCAAAGCAGGATGGGGCCTTTGAGGTCATCCAGGCCGACCCTATCATTTTAAGGCCAGGTATGAGGGGCTCAGAGAGATAAAAGATCTTGCTTGGTGTAAACAACCAGTTAGGCAAATCTGGGATGAGAAATCAGATCTCCGGCCTCCGGATTAGTCTCATTCAGTCAAACCATCATGTTTTCCTTTCTCTACTTAGGCTGTTTTGGATTTTTAGCCACTACTGAAGCAGGAGGACATTTCAAAAATGAGGATTAAATGCAGTTAGAGCTGGAAGGAAGTGGAGTCGCTAAGTCCCTTCCCAGTGGTGTGGACAGGCCTCTCAGATGCCCCAAGGGTCTGGGTCACAAGGCACAGAGAATTCTTTGGTGGTCCTGCCCATGCAGGCTCAAGGTCTGGGGATGCTGTCGTCCTGCCCTGGTCAGATCATTAGAGTCGAAGGCAAGTGGGACCAGCCTGGAGACCTCAATTCTTTTTTTTTTAAGATTTTACTTATTTGACAGAGAGAGAGATCACAAGTAGGCAGAGAGGCAGGCAGAAGGAGAGGGGGAAGCAGGCTCCCTGCTGAGCAGAGAGCCTGATGTTGGGCTCGATCCCAGGACCCTGAGACCATGACCTGAGCCGAAGGCAGAGGCCCAACCCACTGAGCCACCCAGGCGCCCCTGGAGACCTCAATTCTTATTGCATTCTGCTCACCACTTGCCAGGCTTAGGTCACTGTTCCCAAACCTTGGTTTCCTGGCTTACTGAAGCAACATGACCAAGGGAGGGTAAACCCCACCAGCAAGTTTCCGTCCAAGACTGTGGGGATCTGGAAAGTGAAGCTGCCATCATATTTTCTTTGTATGCTCCTTATTACTTCACATATACCCTACCATGTTCCAGAAAGGAATGGAAGCATAACGAACAATAGAATATTTCACAGACACCAAGACATATTTGATTTTAATGATGATTCATTCAACAAAATCAATCCAAAAATACTTATTGGGTGCCAAGTTTGTTTTTATATATAAAATCTACTTTATATGACATTCCATCCACCAGAAATCACATTTATCAGGCACACTTATACTTTTTCTTCTAAATAGGAATTCATATCTCTAATACATGGGGCATTGCCTCACAGAGGCTCAGAATGCAGGATCTGCCCTGGTTTGAACTTTCTGCCACTTCTGCTCTGTGTCACATGGCAAATCACGTAACCTCGCCAATCCCTATACTTCTCATCTCTAAAATTGGAATCATATTTTGATTCTAAATTATCTTATAATGATAGAGCGTGCCACCTAGCATCCAGATCTCATTTTCTAAAAGCCATTCTCCAATAAAAGGAACCAGGGCTCCTTTGGAAGAGTGGTTGGTTGTAGGGCTGAGGTAGGGAAAATCCTGGATGGAGTCTGGAGCACTTTGGTGTGCCAGAAAGTAAGAAAGTATCCACAAAAGGAAAATCATATGTCTAAAGGGCATAGGAGTTAGTGTGAAAGAGCTTCCAGTAGCCAGAGCTGGAACAATTTGAGCAACAAAATAAATAAAGATAGTGCTAGATTATAACTCATAGTATGAAATAACTATCTGTGAGTCAAGACAAATCTAAATAAATAGATGAATAAATAAATAAATGGGGAAGGGACAAATCTTCTTTGCGGAAGAATTACAACTGATACGTGAGGGAAATGAGGGACACATGACATCACCTTAAAACACCACAGGCAAGTTCCACAGATGGATATTAAAATTACGTGCAGACGTTTGAAGGGAAACATGTTATTTGAACAGTCCCCACGTATCTCTGCCAAGACACTTATCCATCCCAAAGAGAAAACAATGACTTTACAGTGAGGAAATCCAGGTGACATCACCTTCCCCAAAGGATCCTGGTCAGCATCACTAGTGATGACGCACCCGTGACATGTGCCCCCCTGGGTATGATTGACCAAGGACACATCGCTTCTAAGGCATTCGTGATAAAAATGCCTAACCTCAAACTTATGTAATCATAAGAAAACATCAAGCAGGGGCGCCTGGGTGGCTCAATGGGTTAAAGCCTCTGCCTTCGGCTCAGGTCATGATCTCGGGGTCCTGGGATTGAGCCCCACTTTGGGCTCTCTGCTCAGCAGGGAGCCTGCTTTCCCCTCTCTCTCTGCCTGCCTCTCTGTCTACTTGTGATCTCTTTCTCTCTCTCTGTCAAATAAATAAATAAATAAATAAATAAATAAATAAATAAATAAATAAATATTTAAAAAGAAAAGAAAGAAAAATGTGAAGCAAATGCAATCTGAGAGACGCTCTGCAAAAATAACTCACCAGTCCTCTCCGAAGTGTCAAGGTCATGGGAGACTAGAGAAGACTGATGGCTGTCACAGACAGGAGCCTGAAGAGACAGGCCAGCTCAATGCTGTGTGCATCTTGGATTAGAGCCTGGGTAGGAAAAGGACATTCATGCTCCAGGCAGAAAGAACAGCATGAGAAAAGGCCGTGGAGCCAGACAAGACGTGGACCCCTCAACCTCTGGTCGGAGGGTGTCTAGATCAGCCTCTGTTACCCCATGCTCTACAAATATTTTTTTTACCTGTGCCACTATGGCAAGGAAGTTTGGCAGCACTGAGGTTGAGGACCAGATAGTGGGGGACATTCTCCCCTCCCCTGCTTCCACCATGTACATTGGCCAAGGGCCAAGAGCAGAATCTGAATCAGTGACCCCAACCAGGCTAAGGCTGGTGTGCCACCCCACTCATCAGTGCACTCCTCACACTTGTGCACTCTACTCTGGGCCTGCTTTCATTGGGGGGAGACAACACAGAAGTTACTTAAATATACAGCAGGGAAGGCTTCGGGATACAGCACATCTGTGTTTAAATTTTTCTCACAGTTTTGTGCTCTTGCATAACTTAACCTCTTTGATCCTTGATGTCTTCATCTATAAAATGAAGATTAATAATTGCACTTGCCTCTTAGGGCTGTTGGTTGGAAGGATTGAATGGGACAGGGTAGAGGCTCAGTTAATAGGTTGTTTGCCTCTTTCTACACCTGTGTCTTTGATGGTGTTGGCAATGATGGCAGATTACCCCAGAGACATGAGGCTTGTGTTTATTTATTTTTTAAAAGATTTTATTTATTTATTTATTTGGCACACAGAGAGACAACACAAGCAGGACGAGTGGGAGAGGGAAAGCAGGCTTTCTGCTGAGCAGGGAGCCCCACTTCCTGGGCTCAATCCCAGGACCCTGGGATCATGACCTGAGCCAAAGGCAGATGCTTAACGACTAAGCCACCCAGGTGCCCCTAGGTTTAAAGAGAAAATGCCACCTAGCTGTCTGGAGTAGCTCAGGCTGTTCTGGTTGAACTACACATCACTAACAACACCACAAGGGGGCTCTTTATATAGGGAATAGGTAGTAAACATTAAAAGCTAAACACTGATTTAAGGGAGAACTAAAACCCAAAACAGATCAGAGGTCAGGACTCAGATAGATCTTGGGAGTGAAAGAGCACGAGCCGAGTAAAGATGGGGTGAGGTACATATTGACTATTTCTATTCTCCATACGTCCTCTTCTACTTTCCTGATAATGAGCTCAAGGTGTATGCATGGTGCCAACACACCAGCCAAAAGACTACATTTCCCAGCTTCCCTTGCAGACAGTGATACCCAAATGACTAATTTCTGCCAATAAAACATAAATGGATGCAATTAAGTGGACCTTCCAGGAAGATTTCTTAAAGAGGAAAAATAGTTGAAGTATGCTCTTTTTCTCTTCCTCTCTTCCTTCTGTTTCTTATCCGGAAGGCTGGCTTAATGGCTGGAGTCATAGTGACCAAACTCCAGGAGGCCAAGTGGAAATCACATGCTAAAACAGAGAGATACAAGAGCTTCAGTTCTTGCTGACACTGCAGAACCACCAAATCAGGCATACACCACCTACCTCCACACAACATATTTATTAAACGTTAGTTTCTGTCTGTTATCAGCAGTCAATAGAAATTCCTAATTGGTGCAGCAGTCTGGAAAGACGTGAGCTAGAGTAAAACGTGGTGATTGGTGCTGGCCATCACAAGGTAATGGTTAGAGTCTTCCCTGCAGAATTTCCATGCATAAGGAAGAAAGCTTGGAGGTGAGACTGGACTAAAAGCACGTGCATGCACACACACACATGCACCTGATCCGTTTCCATAGATGAGGGATTTCAGACAATACAGAATAGGTGATATTGTCGGGGCTCATGATCAGAACATGGCATGAGTGTCTTGCATTGTTCCCCAATCCTTGCTTCAACATTTATTCCCAAATTTAGCAATCTATTGAGCAAATGAGACAATAACTGTAGCCATAGACATCAGATTATCTTGGCTGCTAGAAGCCCCAACAGATGATTATTGTGAACAGTTTGTGGGGGGAGGGTGGTGGTCCTGTGACTTTAATAATCATTTTTTTCTTTGCAGGAAGCAATTTTCTTAAAACTCCTCTGTGCAAGTCATCTCTTTCCTCTTGGGGGGAAAAAAGCCATATTAGATAATGGCCTTACAGCATTTTTAGATGTTCCATCAAAGCAAAAGACAGCTTGGCTCATACTGGGCGGGGAGAGTACTCATTGTATTCTTAACTCAGGTAGAAACCTCCTCGGGTAGACTGCAAAACATCATTGGTTAGGGTTTTAAAGTAAAAAATGCCAGATTCCCATCAGAGTCTGATTCTGATGTTCAGGTTTTGATGTTATACAGACAAAAGGCCACCAGGCCTAATGATGGATAAGAAGGTATTCTGCAAAGACTCTGGGATAACCACTTGTACATCTGTCTCTCCATCCATCCATCCATCATCCATCCACCTAACATCCACTTAGGGTAGCCTATGTGCCAGGCATGGAGCTTACTGGTGAATAAGACACAACCCCCTGCCTGTGAGGAGCTCCTATTCCATGAGCCCAAATAAGAACATAAACCATTTAACAAATGTAGTAGAGCCTTTGAGACTTTGCTTTATTTCTCAGCACAAGCATCAAGTGGGGAGTTAGCGATAATTGAAAAGTAGGAAGCTAAAAAGCAAATAACTGCAGATCCTTATTTTCCTCATGTATGAATTATTATAGGTTACGATTTACGGAGTGATAGCTTTGTGCCAGGCACTTGACATGCACAATCTCAATTAATCCTTACAACGATCCCCTTGAGACAGACTTGTGTATCAGTTAGAACGTCTTGAGTCCCAAGAACCAGAATCCTCGGCTCTCACTGGCCTAAATCTTAGAGTGATTTAATCATCTCCTCAGCAGGGAGGAGGAAAGTTCCAGGGTAGTCAAGCAGCTCGATGGTGCCAGGCATCTCCGTGTCCTCCCGACCTTCCCTGGGCCCTAAATGTCACATTCTTCTATGACAGCCTCCAGAGCAGAAAGAGAGGAAAGTAAGAGAAAGGGGAATCTTCTCCCATGCTTTTTCATAGAGAAAACTATTTCCCTGAGAGACTTCCTCTGTCAGCCCACTGGCCAGAACTGGGTCAACTCCAGCCTCGAAGAGGGATGAGAAGACAGGAATCTGTTACACTCTGCTTCTGATGGGAGGGAGGCAAGGAAGACGGACAGGGCTGGGCATGGGCTGTCCTTATAGGAGCGCACTAGGAAGCGGAGATGTGGGGAGTTTTTACTTCTACTTGTCCCAGCCATGCAGTAAGACATGTCAGCATTGGGATTAAAATCCAGGAAGGTCTGATCTGGAGCCCAGACTCAATCACCCCTGGACACTTCGCTCGCCTGCTGTCCAAGACTGCATCGAGTTTAACAACTTTGCCCATCAGTTGTATTTCCCTGCTCTTCCCGTCCACCTTCCATGGAGCTCTGATGTTGTAAATCCTTTCTAGAAGGCAAGAGGCAGCGTAGTGATGGAACGGAAGTGACGGTTGAAATAACAAACACCCCAAGAAGGGAGCCGCTGAGCAGAGCAATGGTGGGGGCATGTGTGTGGACCAGGCGGGGCAGCGGCTGGAAAACCACCACGCAGGCAGGGAGGGCTGACAAACCTCTGCTGTTCGGCTGAAGTTTTGCCACCAAAATGAAGTTTAAGGTGAAGGGCAGATCTCACCCCCCCGCCCACCTCTGGCAAACTGGGTTAGCATGAGATGTACCCTGCACACAGTACAATTTCAGTCATTTGCCCCCCATGACGTTTAATGCTGCTTTCACTGGAAAATGCATTTTAATTCCCGACAAGCTACGCCAGGACTCAGATGCCCCAATGGGTGTCATGGCGGGTCAAGGGCTCCTTCTAGCAAGTGGGTGAGGAAACATAAAGAATGACTCTCCCTCTGCCAACCCCCCAGGGAGGAGCCAAGATGGAGGCATGACAGGGGAAGAACCCCAGGAGGTCTGCGCCCGGGGGTGTAGGCAGAGGGTCCAAGCTCCTTGTGAATTTTCTACCTGGAAGTTGGCAGAAGGGTTGGGCTGTTCCAGGATCAGCAGCTCAGGAGTCAGGGGGACCGCGAGCTGGATGGGACGAGCGGGGAACATGCTGCACTAAAGGGCTGCTTGTGTGCATTGTTCCCCACCGGTCTGGGGATGGCCAGCTTGTCATCCCCACTCCCACCCCGGTCCCATCGGGCTCACCTTCCCCCTAGCACTTAAGCCGTCCTGTGCTGAGGTCAAGGCTAGAGGGGGAGGGAATGTGGCAGACAGAAGGATGGCTCCCCAGACATGTCCAGCCCTAACCCCGGGAACCTTGCCCTATGTTACCTCACTGACCAAAGGACTTGGCAGATGGGATTAGGTTAAGGATCTAAAGATGGGGGAGATGAGCTTGGATTATTCAGGTGGGTTCAATATAATCGCCAGGGTCCTTATAAGGGAAAAGCGTGTGCGGTGGGGAGTTAGGGTGGGGGTAGGAAGGAGGTTCAGAGAGAGATTTCAAGATGGAAGAAGCGGCCATGAGACAAGGAACGGAGGCTAGGAGCTTCTAGGAGCTGAAAGACACGGAAATGGGTTCTCCTGAGCCTTGCTGATGCTTTGATTTCAGCTGCAGAAGACCTGTTTGGGACTTCGGACCTCCGGAACTGTAAGAGAACAAATGTGTTTTATTTTAAGCCACTCGGTCTGTTTAGGTGGTTACAGCAGCCGTGGGAAACCAGCACAGGGCAAGAGGGGGCGCAGGTGCCTTGCTGAGTGCCCCTGGACAAGGAGGGGAGGGTCAACGCGCCGTGGACGCAGGCGGGGAGGGGTGCTGTGAGGACACGGCCTCCGTGCCCCCTCCACGGCCGTCCACACGGGTCAGCTATCATCCTCATCCTGGCCCCTTTCCCAAAGGGTGTGGGAGACCCTTGTTTGGAGCCAGGCACCCACCTCTAGTCTCTGAGCTAGAAATACACAAAGTGACTTTTTTTTCAGAGCTAAAGGGCTGATGATGGGGCCCTTGGTTTGGGGGCTCCTGCCCATTTCCTGGGTCACACTGGAGTGCCCCAGTGTGTTTCTCTTCCAAAGTGTTTTTCCCTGCTCTAGTTTTAAACGATTCAGCTGATGGGCCCACTCACTCGTGCTCTTGTGCTCTCTCGCTCTCTCCCCGGCTTCCTAGGAGTCTTGGTTCATTACACCCATTAGCACTTCCCTGCTTCTCCCCAGCAGGAGATTTTCAAAGCATTAGTTCAAATGGCAGTCGCCTCCCCTGCAGCAGTGTGTCGGCTTCCTGGCTCTGTTCTGGCTTCCTCCCCTGTCCCTTGGCAGAGGAGACATCCCAGGTGGCCTCCCCGCTTTGTGAGACCTGTTTCTGGTTAGAGAAAGCGCTGTGCCCTTGGGCTTTACAAGGATTGCATTCCTTTGCAGTGGTTGTTCCCTGCTTGGGAGGATAATCACTTTCAGAACCTATGGAGAAAGTGGGGGGAAAAAAGACCCAGGGTGCATAAAACCTGCTTTCAGCCTTCATTCTGGAGTTTTCCTTGTTTTACCTGAGTTGACTGTGATCACAGGGCACAGCAAGGGCTGCCTGACTCAGGTTAGCTGCCTCATTAGAGAGCGTCTGAACAAAGACGGGGGACTTTTCTCCAGCTCCCGGCACAAAACGCCCCTGCTGTGGGCACCCCATAAGGTGTATCTGGTTTATGGCAAGAGCTTCTTGCTCTCTGAATTGCTGGGTGGAAATCAGACTGTGCTTCACTGTGAAGCATCCAGAACACATGATTAGTTGAATGTAGAAGACCGCATTAGGCAGGATTAGCTCTGCAGATAACCAGCAGCATTTAAGGCTCAGATACTCATTTGAGGCTCATTGAAAACTACGATTTCAAATAATAAGAATGCTTTCCCAAGTCCAAATATCAATGGAAGGTATTTAATCCAGCTGCATATTTTTTTTTTTAAGATTCTCTTCTCATTATTTAGCCAGAGCTATGGCTGATAGGAACTTTTATACAAGCAAAAGCCTCCATGAATTTATGAGCCAAATGTAGATGAAGTCAGTTGGAAGGGCAAAGTCTGAGGAACTGGCTCCTAACAACCAAGAACATGTTATATTGACCAAAAAACTATAAGCAACCGGGAATATGTTATATTAACAACAATAAGGAAACTGTGCCCTTTGGAAGCTTCTAGTGAAATAATTTTTTTAAATGGCACACCTGCTGACATCCCTTCCCTGGACAGCAGCAGACATTAGTAATCGACCACCATACTTTCCCCGTTAGGCCAAAATGTTGCACCAGAATCCTTCTCTGCACAGCTAGGGTACGTACGAGGTTTGCCATGCAAGATGAAACTCTAGTCCGCACAGTAGTCCTCCATCAGGAACTTCATTCAAAATCCCTTTGGATTTTGAAGCTTTCACTTCAAATGTCTACATGTCTAGAGCAGCGAGCTAGGCACTGGGTCAGAGGATCTGTAAGGGAGGTTTTGTTGAACTAACTGGAATTTGTAAGATAGGGGAAATCCTCCCAGAAGAGATAGTATTTCAGTTGGCTGGTTAAAGGGTAAAAGGGACTCGAGACCAAAGAGAGGGGCGAGGGCACAAACAGCCAAGATGATTAAAAACAAACAAACAAACAAAACATGCTCCTGGCACATTCCAGGTCACATAAGGATGGGGTGGGGGGTATGGCTAGGAAAATAGGCTGAAGTCCTTGGGAGAAGGGCCTTGAATGCCATACTAGGGTTTTCCTGCAGCAAATGGAGAGCTGATGAAGGTTTGTGAAGAGCGACCCAAGGCAGCTATGTTTTAAGGACACTCTAACTGCAGCATGCGGAAGCTTTGCACGGGGTAGACCCAGAGAAGGGACTCAACTATCTTAAAGGAAAGGATGTAATCCCTCCATCTCCCTTCTGACACTGCAAAGCCTTATGGTCAGCTCATCTTTGGATTGACGACATTGATCCAGTGCCTCACCCTGAGTCTCGGGAGAGCTTCTCCGGCTCCCATTCTCCCACACATCTGGCGGCCTCTAGTGACCTCTTCTGTTCCAGGCTGGCCCGCTAGACTGGACTCTCCCTGAGGACAGGGGCCGGGACAAGTCCCCTGTCATCCCAGTACCAGCCTATTCCCCACCCACAGCAGAGGCCCTAGAGATGTTTGTGGAACTAATTCCCTGTAAGAGGTTCCTCTTTTAATGACCTGCACCCCTACCGCACATTCTGCCCCCTCTGAGCAGATCCTCCATTTTACAAGCTGGAAAGCCTATTTCCAGGCTCCCCTCTCTGACCCCCTCCACCTGAACAGAAGGTGTCTTTCCTCCATTCCCCAAACCCAATCCACACGCCTCCCTCCTAAGAAGTCTGTTCTGAGTAACACATAGACATGAGTCTAGGGCTTGGGCTTCCTGAATCCACGGGATATATGCTCCTTCCATGCCCCTGCCCCCCAGGGAAAGCCTCGTTGCCCCCTTTGTTTCCAAAGGCTTTGTTAGCTCGGGCTTAGAAAAGGATAGAGCTAGGGGCGCCTGGGTGGCTCAGTGGGTTAAAGCCTCTGCCTTTGGCTCAGGTCATGATCTCAGGGCCCAGGGATCGAGCCTCGAATTGGGCTCTCTGCTCAGCAGGGAGCCTGCTTCCCCCTCTCTCTGCCTGCCTTTCTGCCTACTTGCGATCTCTCTCTCTGTCCAGTAAGTAAATAAAATCTTAAAAAGAAAAGGATAGAGTTAGCAGCAGCCGGCCCCGGCCCCCTCTGCCTTGGTATGGCGGAGAATTGAAGCCCTACTGTCCCCACTTCATGAGTGGCAGAGTCAGGATTAACTTGGTCCCCTGACCTCTCTACCATCTATAAAAACTTGCAGCTGTCTCTCCTGTTCACAGAGTACATGATCCATGAACTTCCTGCAAATAGTTGTTCATGGAGGTGACAAGCACATATAGATTACTGACTCTGAAAGAAACATTTTTTTCCCCAAATAAAATCCATTTTATGCCACAGTGGCACAGAACGTGATTTTTAGGAGGTGATCGTGCTTCCGAAGGCTCTCCACAGTCTTGTCTCCTGGTGTTTGCATAAATCCCCATTGCTGTCACTGTATTGGCAATGAGGTTAGCACGGCAGGGAGAGGGGGGAGGAGAGTGAGTAGACAGGGCCCTGGAAGGAGGGAACCCAGATCCAACAGCCGCCACAGGCCTGACCTGGCCTGGCCGGGGTCTCACACTCATTACTTTGTTGTTACTCTTGTTGGTGGTTCTTCCTGTTTCAAGATGCTGCAGCTCAGGTCTGAGATGTCCCATTCTCCCTGAAGGATCTAGGAGACACCCCGGGGTCGGGGGCCAGGACTGATGATTGACTTTCACGTATTAAGTCCCAGCTCAGGGTCACGGATAGTGCTGGCTTCCGTATCTCGTTTATTCCTCGCACGCCCAGTGAAGCAGGCATGGTCTGTGATGCCGGTGGACTTCATTACCTTGCTGGTAACTTCGGGGTCCAGCCGTCAGCTGCACACTACTGTCGGGGAAGTGTTAGAGAGTGTACATTGTGTTCATTTGTTTATCTTTGCATTATGCCTGCTGGTTTAGAACCTAAAGAATTTGCCCCAATGGGTTTCCTTTCCGTAAAAGGAGTTAATAGTAGCTCCTACTTACGAGTGTGGTCATGACAAAGACGTGAGGTGATGTATGTAAGCTAATCAGAGCAGTGTCGCACAGATGGCACCCACTCAACGTTTCTTTTTAAATTGTAGTTACATGGCCAATGATGGTTGATATTGTTTGGGTTTGTTGGATGTTACGTGTTTTCTTTCCTTTTCAACATGAAGCTAATTCTTTTTCTGATAACAAAAGCGACACGAGGGAACATAAAATGGAGCCTAGCAATAAATCATATTAAACACTTTTAATACCTTGGCTAGATGATTTTAAACCCTTTCTGTATACATATGCGCCTACGTACAAGTACATGTACTCATACATACCTACATACAAAACGTATTTCCAGGGGAACCTGCCTGGCTCAGTTGGAAAAGCATACGACTCGTGATCTCTGGTCATGAGTTTGAGTCCCACGTTGGGGGTAAAGAGAACTAAAAATAAATACACTTTCAAAAAAATGTATTTCCAAAACATTTTAAACTATCAAGAATTTAACCCAGAAAGTGTCATTCACTTAGCTACTCACTTATGCAACAACTATTGTTGAGAATCGGTGCGCCCAGCGCTGCTTGGAGAAGGTATTGAGGGAGGCTGTGCTGCCTTCTTAGAACTTCCGGACACTTTTCATGGCTTGAAATGAGTGACTTCGAGAAGCATGTGGGATTTCTGTAAGAGAAACAGACTTGGCTGGCTGAGAGCGGAAGAGTCCTCTAGGCTCCTTCATTTGACCCTCTCAAGAGCCTTGAGGA
>CM053606.1:61033813-61044911 GCA_028646535.1 Procyon lotor | reverse complement strand
CCTCTCCCCAACACACACTTTGGTCAAGGTGGTAGGGATGGCTCTTGTTCCAGCTGACCTTCTGAGAAGCTTTTTGGGTTGTGTGAAAACAAAGATCTTAATTGTTATAGGGAAACATGACTGTCTCAGCAAAAAGCTCATTCACTGATTAAATGTAAGAAAGGCACCAGGAGGACTGTTTACTGTTGGCAATTAATCAAAGTTAATCCGTCCGGTGGTCAAGGCCAGCCCTTGTACCCACCCGCGTTCAGGGAGCTGTTTAGGCACTGGAACCACCGTGAAGACTGCCAGTAAGCCCTGCCCAGATTGCCGGGGAAGGAGTAGTGGGTGTGTATTATTTATGTTCCCCTTTCAAAACAAGCCCAACAAAAGAACAAAGCTTTCCTTCTCTGCTGGCAATGTTAGCAGCTCCGGCATATGGTGCTCCCTGGCTCTCTCTGCTGAGGAGTGGGCGTCCAGGCTGCTGGAGGTAGTGCCCGAAACCATCTGCCAAGTGCCACCTCTTTGCTCGGAGCTGAATCCGACTGTGAGGCGGGACCTCTGGGGGGTGGCGTGCGGAGGAGAGCGGCTTGGAGAGAGGGCACGATCTGGTGCCACAGGAAATGTGCTCAGCCAGATTGCCGCGCATCGCGTGTGTGGTCCAAGTCCCATCTCCGGCAGAAGCATGAGATGATGTGTGTGAGAGAAACAGGGATGAAGGGCAGGAGCAGGAAGAGAAGGGGAAAGGGGGCAGGGAACTGGGAAGCTTAGGGACGTGAGGGAAGCTATTTGTAGGTTCCTGGCCACAAATTCACTCTCCAAGATACTTTGTTATTTCTAGCCTCTCTCCCAGGCGCTTATGAAAACAGTCACAATGAAACCACCCACAGGGGGTGAAAACTGCGTTTGCAGGATTGACTTGGGCCACAAAATTAATGTGTAGTTCAATGTGGCATAACAATAATCCTTTTGTACTCAGGGGTTCTGAAATGAAAGACTGGGAAAATCCGGGCAGGGCTTGTGGCATCAGTCTGGCCCTTTTTGTGTGATAAACTTTACTTCTGTGCCCCTGTAATCAGACGTGCAGCCCAGCAGGAGGCAGTGGTAGAAGTCCCAGAGCACTGAGCTGGGGGTGGAGGGTGGGGGTGTGTGGGGGGGTATTTTAAATACTTAAAAATACTTCCCATGTGTGATTTTGAATGTCACAGACTGTGTGCTGTTGGGCGCAGAGTGACTGGCCCTTGTCTAGGCACACTGATGCTAAGGAGCATACACAGGTGCACATTTTAAAACCCGACGCAAAACACACATTTGGCCCTGGAGATGATAAAATCCCCTGGAGACCGATGTTTTCGTGGCTCAAACTCTGAGCTGTGGAATTTATTACCTTAAGCTAAGATGAACTGGGCTGTGTCAGGTTTTCTTCCCCTTTGTTTCTCCTCCTCCCGGAGACCCAGGGGTCTTACTGACTTCCTGAAGCAGTCTCCTCACACCTGTGACAGTCACAAGACGAGCCTTTATCTTCTTGCCCCCAGTGTGCCTGGAGACCTGGAAACCGGAGCCTTTCAAGGGTTGCTAATCCCTCAGCAAAGACAGAACAGGTGGAGACGGCATCTCTTTAAGTTAAAAAAAAAAAAAAAAAAAAAAAGGAGGGGGGGAGAATTAGAGAAATTTGAGCACTTTCATTTTCTAAGGGTTATTTCTCTTCTAGAGTAAAAATAACATGATGTTCCCTGACCTTTGCCTCTCCATCCTTCCCTGGAGGAACCCCTTGGGGTAGTCCAGGGACCTTTGGCCCTTGAAGGTGGGATCCCCTTGCTGATGTCAGGCAAAGTCTAGGATCTGTTACTACTATTTCTGATGCATCCTGTCCCTGATGTTTGCCTCATGGAGCTCGTTGGGTTGCCTTTCTTCCCAGCCAACAAATAAAGTCTGAAAGTATCAAATTTAATTTGCAAGAAAGGAGAGGAGGAGGAAATGCAGTACTTGTGAGTTCGAACATGCATTCCCTAATACTAGCTCCAGGTTTGGTCCTGGCGACGCTCTGTCCCCTGCAGGGACCCTCTGCTGCACAGTGAGTGAGTTTTGCCATGAGCCACTTGGATGGAAGCCGTGTCAGAAAACGAGGTGTGCTTTGGATCCCAGCCCCTCGGAACTGGGGGAACTGCGATCCCTCAGGGCAGGACTCGGCACACTTTCCCTGTGGAGGACCCAATAGTAAGCGTTTTAGGCTCGACGAGCCAAGAAGCCAAATTTAGCAACAGTTCTCAACTGCAAAGCTAACAGGCCCTTGGACGTTTTACAATTTACATTTTAAAATGTAAAAACCATTTTTAGCTCTCAGGCTATACGGAAGGTGCAGGAGGCTAACACATGCTGCCCCTTGGCAGGCTCCCCGTAAGTGGCTGTGCTTCAACCTCCAAGCCGGAGGACACCCCTCGCCTCCCAAAGCCCCCAGATCTACTGGAAGGCCGCAAAAGTTTTTGTTGTTGTTTTTTTTAAAGATTTTATTTATTTATCAGAGAGAGAGAGCACAGGCAGGCAGAGAGGCAGGCAGAGGCAGAGGGAGAAGCAGGCTCCCCGCCAAGCAAGGAGCCTGATGTGAGACTCGATCCCAGGACCCCGGGATCATGACCTGAGCCGAAGGCAGCCACCCAACCAACTGAGCCACCCAGGCGTCCCAGGCTGCAGAAGTTTTGAGAGAACACATCTTTATATTGAACTACCCTTTGCCCTCCTGTATGTTATTACTGAAGAATTACTTGAACTGGTTTTAATCCTTTTAAGAGCTGATTTAAGTGTCTAGAACTCTTTTTTGGTGGAAATCCCCCTCTATTGCTCATTCCTCTTCTTCGCAGCCATCATGGGCCCTTCTCTGAGTGTGTTGGAGTCATTATGGAAATAAATGCTTGTGTGGTGCTATGAGGCAAAGAAATGGTGATCGGTTGCTGGGGTATGTGGGGCTCTTGGCCCTTACACGAAGTGTCCCTGCAGGGCACTCCCTGAATCCCTGTTTCTTCCATGTTTTCAGCCCGATCCCTTCTCCTAGGAATGTCACCCGTGTCCCAAGTCCGTTCTCCTTGTTGTCTGATGCCCACTGAAGCAGTTCACCCTCCTCTTGTAATTCAATGTTTCTAATCTTCCCGTGGGCTAGAAACCTGGCAGTGGAGAGAGAGCAGACCTCAGGAGCCTGGGGAGGGGGGAGGGGCTTTGGTATTTGACGTGGGTACTTTCATCAATGACATAGTTAAATCACTCAGAGGCAAATTCTCCCTTTCTCTCGCCCTCTCTCCTTGCCTCCCACTCCCTCCTAAAACCAGCTAGGTTTTTGAGGACTCACAAACGCCTGCCAGGAGTACAAATTACCATTTGGGTCGTTTACCGATTATAATTTCCTCAAGGGCAGTGACTTTCTGAACATCTTAGCCTTAGATCCTGGTCCAGTGCTTTACTGGTAGTAAGATTAGCATGCATAGATCCTATGGTTTAGGAACCAAACGCAATCAACCCTAGGGATAGGACAGAGGGGGCCAACTTCCCGTATGCTTCTGTTTCCACAAATCAGCCACTGACTGTTACATAACCTGGATCTATGCGATTTATGTAAATGTGAACAGGCTGTGTTCGTCCTGCTGCTCACCTGCATGTGGGGCTCCGGGCTTGGCTTGTGTGGACATGGTCTCTGTTTGTAGCTCCAGATTCTCGGAGGTAACCGTGAGCTTTAACTAATTATACCCTGCATCACCCCCAGGAGGTAGGTAATGATTATAGATGTGCTTGGCTAAAGTAACTCCGAATGTCTTAATAATCACTTAATAGAATCTTATCATGAGAAGCAAATTGCATTAAATGGGCAAATGAAGTTGACTGTGAGAAGCAGAGTTAGGAAATAAAATGCTTTGGGGGGTTTTATATGGGAAAAATCCAATTAACACCTTTTTAAAAGAGTTGGCCCCATGGCTTTTTCATATCCCTCGCAGTGCCTATCACAGGGTTATGCCCTGAATGAATACTTTCTCAATCAATGTGAAGGAAATTATGGATAAAAGCCAGGGGGAGTGCCTGTGAAGGGTACATGGGGGATGGGGAGGCAGGTACAAAAGCCATCTGAGATCACAACTCCACTTAGCAGCAAATGGCAAAATGATTTGATTGTGAAGCCACTGGGACAACCTTTACAAGGAAGGTTTTTCCCAGCATTTTATTCTTAAGCAAAATGGCTGGTATGCAAAATGCCAACCAGGTAAGTCGTGGGCACGCGGTGGGTGGGTTCTCCGTTTATCCAAATCTGGGGAACCATAGTGTTGAAAGGATGTTAAGGCAGCAAGATAACAAAGTTGGTGAGAAGAGCGGTCAGGTGGTGTAAGGTCCATATGAACACTCTAGGGAAGATAGCTGGAATTTTGTGTCACCCCGGAAGATAGGGAGGCACAAGGGAAGCTTCTATGAGACTCTTGTGACCCTGAAGACACAGGAGGCAGGTGAACTTTACTCTGCTGAATGATTCTGGGGAGCAGAGCAGTCAGTAATAGAGCTGGGCTTTAAATAAAACAAACAAAAACACAACCTGGAAGGTGGTAGAAGGGCATGCACAAAATCAAGAGAGCGTGTGTAAGATCCCCAGGTCCAGCACAATGTGTAGGACATCAGCATGATGTGGCGGTGGGGTTGGGGGGAGCCAGATTCTGGGGGGTGGACCAAAGCAGTACACGAAGACAGATGCCTGTTCCTGAGACTCAAACTGGACCCCAATTAAAGCAACAAGAAAAATTGTACTCTCAAAGTAGCACACGGGATCATTGGGTCCTAACGCTGAATTGCACAGCCAGAATATACATGTGTACTTACCTGTGTATATATACATTTCTACATATGGAAAACTCCCAAACTAGCCCAAGAGGACCTCCTAAGGAGAGCTGAGTAGAAAGGGGAGAAGAAGATCAAGCCTTCACTTTTTCCACATACGGTTCTGTGTTACTTGATTTCTTCATTTTTATAAGGAACATGCATCCAGGTAAAACAACTACCACATATTATGTTAGAAAATAAAATGGGAAGGTAGTGGAAGCACATATCACTTAACGGAAAGGACACTGGGGCTTTCGTGTTTGCAGAGAGAAATTGCCTCCCTTGTTACTTAAAAGACAAGATGGACCCTAAAGTTGTTTCATAATGTTTAAAGGGGTGCTGGGATTTATTTTTCACACAACGAAAAAAAATCCCTTTGCCTTTCTCCTGGAGGCTCTTGTAGTTCCATCCATAGGAGGAGCCTTTTTGTGACCACTATTCTTTGCCTGCATTTCCTTTACTTAGCACTTCACTCGCCTACTGCAGCCATGCTTCCCTGCACTGTGTGGCGTCCCTAAATCAGCCTCATTTCCCTGGTCCTGAGACCGAGGCGCCGCTCTGGCCATTACCGCCTAATGGCATGTTCTGTTGCTTATGTTTGTCTCATATCTGTGATGGACAGACCTCGGGGATGCATTATCTCGTCATTCTAATTGAGCACAGAACATTCTGTTTTCCTGCCTTGTCAGGGTGACTAATGAGAGAAAACAAGCAGGTGCAATGAGCGATCAGGGTCACTTTCCTCCCGTGGAAGACTAGCAGGGGCAGAGGGCACAGCAGCAGAGGCGCTGATGGGCACAGGGGAATGAAGAGGTGAATCAGACTTGTCTAGCATCACCCAAAAACTTGAGTTGCCTGCTGTGACTTCCTGAACAGGGCTGGTTCTGCCCACAACATCTCCGCATTAATAACCTAATGGATTGGTCAAACCGTGCTCAGATGTGCTTCGCCGATGCTTCCAGAATGCAGTTAGGTCTCTCAGCAGAACAGATTTCTGCTGACTCCTTGGGGAATTTTAATAACATGTCATTTAACAAATTAGAAGGTGAAGCAAATTAAATACAGTAAATCAAAGGAAAGCTTGAAAAACAAAGTAGATGCAAGCAGATCTTTTCAAAGCATGCAGATTTGAAAATGTAAGGTTTCCAAACCATTAGCAAAAAAGGGAAAAGTTACCATAGCAACTCCCAAAGTCCTCCTTGCTAGCTAGCCTCCACAGGGTTTCAAATGCCCTGCCCCGTGTAGGGGCAGAAGTGGGACACGTTTAAAGACAGTTCAGGGTTTGTTTGTTTTTGTTTTTTGTTTTTTAATAAGGGAATTAAAGAAACAAGCTTGCTCGTAGGGGGTTACAATTCATCTTTAAATGCCAGGAGCAGCCCTCTAACGCAGATTTCAGGAACAGAAAATGCCTCCTGTAGTGATGACAACTGATTACTAGGTGGCGCTGTTGTTCCACTGCTGGGTGCTGCAGGAGCTTTCCCCCAGCTCGTGAAAGCCTTCTTCCCCTCCCAAGCAGGTGCTCTTCCCTGAGCCGCCCCAACGTTCATGTATTCAAAAAAGTATCTATAAAGTATCTACCAGGTGGCAGAAACCATGTGGGTTTCTCCACTAAACTGGTGAACAGAACAGTCTGGAGCTCCTCGAGCAAGAGAGACGAGTGATCAAATGAAATAAGGACACGGTTGTGGTCGGATCAGGCTTCTGAAATAGAAAATAATGGTGGACAACTGCCTTTAATACAAACTGGTCGGGAAGACCTCTCTGCTGTGTTTTTAGGCTGCACCCCACCATCTCCCACACACAAAGGGATGGGGGACAGGGGTCACCTTGACTGAAGCACAGCCAGGAAAGGAGGAGTGTGTGGAGGGGGAAGCAGGTAGGGCCGGATTGTGCAGAAACTTGTGGTCCTGGGAAGGCCTCAGTTCAGGTTTTGTTCTTAGGGCCAAGGGAAGCCTATTACATGGTGTCTTAATTCCCATTGTATCACCTTTACTTTAGATCGATGGGAACATTTGGGAAAAAACACTCAGGAGAACAATTTCACATTTTTACACAGCTATGTTTTTTTCGTAATTATAAACTATAGGATATAAAGCTTAAAATCTTTGCTGGTGGGGAAGAAGTTGGAGAGAAGCAGACAAAATTCGTGGTGAGAGAACACTAGATTTTGGTACGTCGGAAAGCTGAATTTAGTGGCCCGTCCTCCTAGCACTTTTCATACTATGTTGTCATTACTTTCTACTTTGTCTTCTGCCCCCACTAAACTCTGGGCTTGGGGGCCATTCATCTTTCCCTTGCTGTGTGCAGTCAAGGTGACCCCTGCCCCCCTCCCGCTTGGTACTCTTCCTGATGAGTGGAGGGAGGGATGGATGATTGGAGGGATGGATGGGCAGGCAAAAGGGAAGAGGTGCCAAAGCTGGATAAGCAAGACGTCAGAATTTTAGTGACACTTTCTTAAAGATAAACAATTTTCAACTTCCAGACAGAAGACAAAACATTTCTCTGGCCTGCCTGCACATGTAGCAAATATCACGTGAGCACCCACTATGTACAGATCGGGCACACAAACATGCATCCTCAAGTTACTTAACAGTCAGTAAAGGACATAAGACCAAAGCACAACTAATCCACAGTTTATTTTTTTTGAGATGTTATTTATTTGAGAGAGAGAGAGAGAGCACATACACAGAGGAAGAAAGAGAGGGAGAAGCGGACTTCCCAACACGCAGGGAGCCCGATGCAGGACTTGATCCCAGGACCCCGGGATCATAACCTGAGCAGAAGGCAGATGCTTAACTAACTGAGTGACCCAGGCGCCCCTGATCCACAGTTTAGAAAGTGTTATGCACACAAAATGAGGTGCGCACTAGGTGTTGAGAAGAGGAAACTTTCATAAAAGTGACATGTGAGTTTCATCTCAAAGGAGAGGAGCTTTCCTTCTGGGATGACAGAGCTCTGAGCCTCCACTAAGAGCTAGGAGCAGCGGCTTGTTCCTGAACAGGCGTCACGTAAAGGAAAAGGAATGCAAAGCTTTCTCCTACCCTCCTCCCCATCTTGGGAGCCCAGGGTGCTTCCATCTCCTGGGGCATCAAGATGGCCCAGCTTCCCAGACCACAAGCTGCAGGCCACCATTGAGTATGTTCTGGGAGAATGTTCTGGACCACAATATTCCTAAACCTCCTCAGCAGTCTTGGTGGCTTTCTTTTTTATTTATTTATTTGTTTGTTTATTTATTTTAAGTTGTTTTGTTTTTAATTTATTTGACAGAGAAACACAGTGAGAGAGGGAACACAAGCAGAGGGAATGGTAGCGGGAGAAGCAGGCTTCCTGCCGAGTAGGGAGACCGATGCGGGGCTCGATCCCAGGACCCTGGGATCATGACCTAAGCCAAAGGCAGAAGCTCAACGACTGAGCCACCCCAGGCGCCCTCTTTGTGGCTTTCTGTTAGAGTCTTCAGCTTGAGGACACTTTTATGTTTCTTTTTTTTTTTTTTTTTAAGATTTTATTTATTTGACAGAGAGAGAGATCACAGGCAGGCAGAGAGAGACGAGGAAGCAGGCTCTCCGCTGAGCAGAGAGCCCGATGTGGGGCTCGATCCCAGGACCTTGAGATCATGACCTGAGCCGAAGACAGAGGCTTAAACCACTGAGCCACCCAGGCACCCCCACTTTTATGTTTCTACTCTGGCATTTTTCCAACCACAGATCATAGTCCATTAGTGGGTCAGGTAATCGATATAGTGATCAGTATACAATGTGACCAGCATTAAAAAAAAAAGGGGGGGGATAAAAGGGCCCCCGGCTGGCTCAGTCAGTAGAATAGGTGACTCTTCATCTTGGGGTCATGAGTTGGAACCCCACACTGGGTGTAGAGTTTACTTAAAAACATTAAAATGAGAACTATTAAGGTACATTGCATAGTGAGGAGAGTATCATTTTGTGAAGTCCTTTTTTCAGTTAAATGTAATGAATGGTGGCAACCCTGCTAAGTGATCATTTTCTTAGAGGCTCCAGGAGATAAACTTCTTGCCAGAGCATTGGTACCCCACTCACATTGGTACCCCACTTTCAACCTTTCCCAGAATTGAGGGGAGCACTCCCAATTTAAATTTAGATCTCCCCTATGGCCCCTGGATGTGTACCTTCATGCCATAATTTAGTAGAATCAGAACACTTTTGTGCTAAACATAAACATTTTTTGAAAACAGATGCCTTTTTTGGAGGCCCATTAAAATATTCTGTTTCCCATCCCATGTGTTGTACATACAACACGTCCTCCCGGGACTGGGAAAGACCCTTTCTGTCAATGCTCAGAGCAACGTCCCTCATCAGGTTGGAAAATACAAGTCAAAGTACCACAAAATGTTTGGGCCAGCGAGTCAGCCAGAGCTTTGCAAAGCTCTTTTAAAAGACCTTCATTTTGTTAGAATTGTTTACAAACGTGATTTCTAATAATAGATTTTAGATTAAATTTTCTACCTTATGAATGGCTCGCAGAAGCCTTCAAATGCAGGTTTTGAAATCATGGAGGTACAATTCCCTGTGGATGGATCCAAGCGGTATATACCTTTGTCCTCTAGAGCTCAAGTCGCACTGAGAACTCAGCAAGACTCCCTTTTTAGGATGGGACTGTGGAGAAGAACACATTGAGAACAAAGAATGAAACTCCTCTTTTCCTAACCGAATGAAGGTATTTTAATGATTGCACCCCAGCCTCCGCAGGGAAAGTAAAAAGCAGTTGCCCCTCCTTTATAGAAGATCCGAACCAGCATCAAAAATGGAGAAAAATACCTTATTTGCTATGTGAAACATGGTAGAGAATCTGGAATGTAGGGGACCCCCAGTAAGTGTGTGCAGAAGTGCAATCGTCCCTCTCCCTACAGTTCTGACATTGTTTCCACAAATTGGGGGCACCGTGCAGCCAGTAAGATTCCAAAGGAAGGAGTGGAGATTTCTGTCTGCCGTCGGTGCTGGAGGTCAGCGGTAGCAACTAACAAGCTGGTGAAGTGGATTCAAATGAACATTTGGTCACTTCTTCACATGCTGATTTCCTAGATAGGCTACTAATTCCAGCTACACCAGCACTTACTTCCGGACACGCCGCCCCAGCCCAGCAGCCTGTCCTACAGAAGGGGGAGGGTGTGACGTCATGTAGCTGTAGGTACAGTGGCCGCAAGGATTAGGTTAGAACCCCTCGCCATGAGTCAGATCAGGGCTGGAGGCCCAGAAAAAGCCGTAGCTGCTAGGCCATGTCAACCCACCTGGAGGACTCTGTCCTCCACCAGCAGCCAAGGCCACCTCTGTCCCAAGATTCCTGAGACTTTCTGTAGGAGATTCAGAGGATAGTTGAGTCTAAACCCTTGGATCTTAGCAAAGTCCGGCACCACTTGGCTTCATCACAGGACCCCTAGATCTCCTGCTTACAACTCGCCAACCCCAGAATTCTCAGGAGCATCGTTGACCTAGAGATAACCCATTCTTGTGGCCAAAGTCTGCAACTGCATCTATTTATGGGGGGGTTGGGAGCCCACTGATCTCAGCAGGTGAGGCAACCTGATCCGTCTAGGCCATCTTGCATCCAAGGGCCTTGGGAAAGTGCGTGTGAGCAGAGGGGGAGTCTATGTTCTCCCTCCTGCTTCACATAAGAAAGTGTTTGCTTGGGGCGCCTGGGTGGCTCAGTCCTTAAGCATCTGCCTTCCGCCCAGGTCAGATCCCAGTGTCCTGGGATCGAGTCCCGCATCGGGCTCCCTGCTTGGCGGGAGGCCTGCTTCTCCCGCTGCCGTTCCCTCTGCTTGTGTTCCCTCTCTCACTGTGTTTCTCTCTGTCAAATAAATAAAATCTTTAAAAAAAAAAAAAAAAAGTGTTTGCTTATCCTTCCTGAGGATTGCCTGTGTTAATATCCCGAAATGAAACCACAGGTAACTGAGCCAAGCTGACCTGCCTGCTGGTGGCCTCATCCAGGATTGCAACAAAGTTATACATTCCCAGTATACTGTCAGTCAAGTCAAAGCATTGGCTTAAGATTTTATTTTTAGGTAAGCTCTACAACCAACCTAGGGTTTGAACTCACAGTCCCACGCTCTTACCAACTAAGCCAGCCAGGCGCCCCCCAAGTCAAAACAGTTTTGTTACAAAACTCAAGCTGGTAAATAAAAACTGGATAAACTGAAGCCCAATGCATCTGAAAACACTGGGTTGTTTGCAGTGTGTGGTGGGTGTTCTCCTGTGGATTCTCATGTAACTCAGCTTTGAAATCTACCATTGAAATTGAT
>CM053606.1:61019452-61033313 GCA_028646535.1 Procyon lotor | reverse complement strand
GACTCTGAGCAACAAACTGAGGGTTTAGGAGGGGTGGGGGTGGGGGGCTGGGTGAGCCTAGTGGTGGGTATTGAGGAGGGCACGTATTGCATGGAGCACTGGGTGTAGTGCATAAACAATAAATCTTGTAACACTGAAAAAATAAAAATATTTTTTGGGGGGAAAAAATCTTTTTTTTTTTTAGAGAATTTTTTTTTTTTAGAGAAAAGTGAATTTTTTTTTAGAGAAAAAGAAAAAGAACTGCACCATGAGTCCCCTGTTTCACCACACAGTGACATTTAAAAATTCTTTTTATTACCTGTGCACAATACAAGTGCTTCTGGTTGTCGTGACTAGAGTCACCGAGGGAAATGGCACACAGACACAAACACAGCCAAGAGTGAACAAAGACAGGGCAGAAAAAGCAGGCTGTCTCAGTATATCTTGGAATTCTTCAGTGACCCTTAGATTATTATGCCCTAATGAGCTATTTTAATTAGATTCTTAATGCCCCAGTCTTGAAAAGATAAATGTCCAATTCTGAATGGGATTGTCATGATAACCATTCCCAAAAAGAAGACTGAGCCTAGCACCTAGACTGAATGATCAATACCTTTGGTGCAGAAAATTATAGGGTGACGGATTATGGATTAAGAACTGAACAATGTCACTTAAAAAGGGATCCCAAAAGGCACTGTAGACGCCTGGAATAAGCTGGAAACTAAGGGATCAAAAGATCAGGGTTTCAAGTTTCAATTTTACCAGTTATTAGCTATGTGTCTTAGGTCCTGTGTCTGTTACTCACTATTTAAAAACAGGAAGGTTAATATTCTATTATTCAAGGAATCAAAAGAGAACGTGAATGTTGAACATTTTAGTAATTGTAAAACTACCATCTGGACACTTCAGGACTTTTCATTATAATGAAAAGTTTAGAGAAGGTAAAAGCAGCCTTAAACACATTCCTTAAAATATATCCCTTTCTAAAATTAAGAATAGTTGACTGTTTTGTAATCAGCGATAAATCCCTCGCACCAGGTAAGAGGTGTTGCTGGTTATTTAAGTAAATGACCAAAGGGATGATCTATGGAACACACCTGCACCAGGTAGCAGCAAATCGTCAGCGCCCAGCACGTGGCCGAGAGGTCCACAGCTCCTAGTCTCAGGGGAGGTTAGGCTGGTTCCGTGTGTGGAGGTTCTGGACAAAGCAATGTAGGTGGAAGGCGGGTCTCCCTCGGGTCTGATCTGTAGAAGCATCCAGTACCATCTGCTAGGCTGCCGTTTCCCTGATTTGATGACGTTGGAGGCCATGAGTTCCAGATGGCATACCTAGAGATGGAGGAAGGCTGCCCCAGCCACATCAGCAAGAATTTCATGAGCAAGAGTTAAGTTTTTGTATTGAGCCATACCGACTTTCTGGTTTATATTTGTAACATGGCCCATTCTGTCCTAATAGTTGGCACAGAGAACTAAGCTAGGTGGAGTGGGAACTAGGATTCCCACGCCCCCAATCCCCCCCAAATCGTAAAACAAGTTTCTTACACTTGAGAATTTGATAGTGTATTTATGCTAATGAAGCAATGTGTTAAATTATTTCTTAACAAATTATCTTTTTACCATGTGTCAAGCATCATACTAGGTACAAATATTTCTGAATCTTAAATATAAGAAGACTGAGGTGGACCTTTACCGGGGACTTATCACTGGCATTACAGTACTTTCTGAATCCTCTGAATTCACTTACACGTAAATGTTAAGAATTTAAAATCTTGACCAGTCCAGTGGAATAGTTTTTATATTAAATAATTTATCAATAGTCCACTGTTTTTGTATCCCTCCTGAAAAATATATTTAGAAAAGAACTAGAATAACCTATTTTTGTATCCTTGTTAACATGTCCCAAATCTTTGCAAATGCATTTCCTATTACATGTTCTTGTGGGGAGAAAATCTTATACTGCTTTGCAGAACAGTTTTGTTTTTTTTTTTTTTTTAAGATTTACTTATTTGACATAGAGTGAGCACAAGCAGGAAGAGCAACAGAGGGAGAGGGAGAAGCAGGGAGCCCGATCGGGACTCGATCCCAGGATCCCGGGATCATGACCCAAGCCGAAGGCAGACACCTAACTGACTGAGCGACCCAGGTGTCCCTGCAGGTACACAATACTTCTCACAGGAAATAATGTCAAGACTCTAACTGGAAGCCCAGCCATGTCACTGCCAGGCACAGAAAAGTCAGACCAGGTTCTATTAAGAGACCGAATGCCTGAATAGCGTTTCCCATTCTTTGTTCTGATTTAGGCTTGGGTAGCCAGTCTCCCATTCAACTCAGGGCTTCTCGGTGGCGGTGTGTTCGCACTTGGCTGTCTAGGAACATAGTAGTGAGCCCTGACGTACAACAGGTACTTCATAAATGCTTGGGAAAAGATTGATACAAATGACCAATACAGGGAAAAGTGTACTTACTAGCCTTTGTGACCCATACTTACCTTAAACCCAAACTAGGAACAGACTCTGAAGATCCTTACAAACACGGCGGTGACACGACGGGCTTGCTCGCATACACTGTTCCGGTTATACACACCCAAGACCTCCTGGGACCATCACACACCATGGAACGTGTTTTCCTACAAAAGCCGTGTTACCACAAACCTACACACAAGTCTGGTAAGCTAAGGTAGGAGACACAAAACTCTTTTGAAGTAACAAGTGTTTTAATTATACCATGCAGAAAACAATTTGCTGTGGACTATTCTGCAAATCTAAACATTTAATACATTACTTCTATCAAACCAAACCAAACACCTACTTATGTTAAATTTTAATCTTAATTTTCTGGTATGATGAATCTTCTAAGTTTCTCATCATCATATATTCAAGATACAAAAATTTAAAGAGTAGGAAATAAAATGTTTCTCTTAAATTTTCTTGGCTGCTTCTGTCCTTTGAAAATTCAAAATGAAAAAAGGAATTCAAAATGGATGCCATGTAAAAACAAGCGAGGTGCAAGGTTGCAGATTTACATGTTGATGAACCAGAAAATGTTTAAGGTTATCAGGAGGACTCGTAAGCTAAGGTTCCCTGTAGTACCATCATCGAATCATGGCTGAATGTAAGACCACAGCACTGCTGGATCGTTAGAACACTGCAAATACCCAGAGAGAGGGAAGGAAAGCAAAATCCTAGGAGTTGTAGGTGTGAAGTTGGAAGTTTTCCAACATAGAAACCGTTCCCATAATCTAGGAAGTTTAGCGTGACTGGGAATCCCTTTGGAGTTGGAATTTACAGTAAAGCCAAACGGATGCTCCCAGGTCAAACACAACTTATAGCTATCTGTGCAGACTTCTTATCAAAAGTACAATGAACCTGGCTTTCATCTTGCTGTATTTTCCCCCCCACACCTTAGATTTCAAAGTACGTCTCAATATGAGAATTTTCTTCCAATATGAGAATTCAACCAACTTAAAAGGAAGCAGAACAAAAACCAGATGCTCCTTTGTAGAAGTCCGTTGTCATGGAATGCATTATTCCCTAAAGTAAGACTTACTCCAAACACTAAAATGTTCTTTTCTGGCAAAGTTTATCATGGACTATTTTTAAAATTTGATTGCTTTTCTTTGATCATGTGACTGTTCAATCATAAGAAAGCTCAGCTGTTTCTTCTTTTGGAGTATGGTATGATCTCAGAAATTTTATGTCCTTTCTAACATATAAAACTGTGAAGTGACCATGCATCACACAGAGGGCTGTGAGTGAATGCTTTGCCTTTAAGAGCCAGCTTTTTGAGACTGTAAGTGTGGTTATTGTGTTACAGGTAGTTTCACCAATGTCTTGTATGATGCTCAGTGAGGGTCCCGCAGCCCTGAAAAAATGGTTGCTGCTACACAAACTCCTATATAGTGAATGGAGGACAAAAATAAGACCATTTTTCATATGCTGGATTTAAATGGACGGCCATACAGGGTGAGTGTACGTCCGTGGCTGAACTACTCCCTAGAGGAGGGGAAGGCAGGCGAGCCTTGCAGGCTCTAGCCGGGCTGGTGTGTGCAGGCTTCCGTGCGCACACGGGGTTCGGCGTCGACGCTCTCTGGTACGAGCTCTGGGAACAAGCCTGGGCCTACATTTATCATCGTCAATAACGACATGCAGAAACATGCAAGCAGTTCTGAAAGTGAGAGGACTTGAGTTTGTCCAGAGTGGTAGGATGATATTTAGACAAAATAGGGTGCTTTTTACATTGTCAGATTTATCATGAGCAGCAAACACCCCAAGTTTATTGGCAGCTACACCAAGCCCGAGGTTGCGGTTGTGGTACTGGTCCCCATCTAGTAAAGAAAATCTCACCATTCAGATACCTTAAATGTCTTCTAGCACCCCAACTATCTTAAACCAATATTCTTAAATTGTTTTATCCAAAGGTACTTTTGTTACCTTGCCTCTCTTACCCTATCACAGGAGTCCTTTGAAAAATTATAATATCTGACATGTATAAAAGTCTGCTGCTATAGAAATCTCAAAAATGTAATGTTAGCAATGATAATCATCTAAAGAAGTCAGCTTCATGGAACAGCTTTTGAGTATTTATTGCTCAGATGCATTCAGAAGATTCTTAAACATAATGTGGCATGGCTCTAATACATCTGTAAACAGAATACCACTAGAAAAATTTTATTGGCATGAAGTACTATAATTATGGATGTGTAAAATTTTTAAATCTTAAAGCCTCTTAACATAATCATGTATATCTATGTACAAAACATACATAAATTTCACTTTATTTAAAACATATGAAAGAGGAAATTTCAAATCACACTAAACATAATAAATATAGAACTTGCTTTGTTAAAAATCTACAGTATACATTCAAGTAAAGGCTAAACTTCCAATGCCAACTACGTATGAGACAAAATTAAACATTTACAATAATCAGTTTCCTAAAAGTGCTATTTTTAATACCTATAAGAGGAAACTCATTCTAGTGCTTCTGTTCCCATCCAAACATATACATTCCTCTATTCACAGAACCAGATGCTTCTGTTACTAAAAATACATATCCAAAGCTTTTATATCCTTTTAAATAGATTCAACATTTTAGCTCTTTGGGGGAGGAACAGGAAAGTCCAAACAAACACCTCAGACCATCTTAAATTATTAGAGACGTCGGACTTTATGACACACCCTGTTTCCGCTCAGATGTGCAATCTGATGGGCGTGTCCGTGAGAACAAGTCCAGGCCGCGCGTCTAAGGTAAGTCGTCTTTTTCTACATGGGAGTTTGTGTGGGCCGAGAAGCAGCCACTGTAGCAACCTTCCTGTGATCCAGGTCTCGAGGCCATGCTCCATTTCTGACTTGTACCTTCTCCTCCAACCTGATTTGGTTTAGTTTCTTCAGGAGTTATGTTCAGGACACTGATGGAGCTGCTGGGAAAAGAAAGATCTTAATAATCTTCTCCTCCTTCTTTTATATTTAAGCTCTGCCTGAAGGTCTAAATTCCAACTGCCCCTTGTCCTATGCTAAGCAAAATTTGAGGATACACAGATTAGGAACAAAAAAGTGTTTCAAGATGGCCTAATTTATCACTTTTAGTCTAACATCCACCTTTTTATCTGTTCACCCATCTACTTACTTATTTATTTCTTTGGTCTACTCTGAAGCTCTCTACATAACTGAAGCCTAAGACAGAACACGTGGGCTGTGAAAGCTCGTGTTCCCTGATGTCCCCATCTTCCCGCCACTATTTAATAATCTTATTTTATTCTTCACACATCCATTTGCTCATGCAAGCTTTCCTCCATCTAGCCATTCCCCCACACAGCTATTTCATGAGTGCTACACAAGCAGTAAAGAGTTGAGACTCTGAAGTCAGAGGGCTTAGGCTCATCCCCGCTGGACTGCTCAGCTCACCACATCACTGTTTCCTCAGCTTCTCACCGATCTACCTCACAGGGTTGGGTGGAACTGAGTTAAACCACATTAAGTGCTTAAACCAATGCTCAATTGACTGTGTCAGGGGGTAACAATCTCAGTGTCTGAATACAGACACTCTGCTGCCCTTCACTGATACAATCTGAGAGGTATCCTGCAACCAGCCTCAAAACAAAAAAATCTGGTGTCCCTGGGTGGCTCAGTCGGTTAAGTGTCTGCCTTTGGCTCAGGTCATGATCCTAGGGTCCTGGGATGGAGCCCTCTATCCGGCTCCCTACTCAGCTGGGAGTCTGCTTCTCCCTCTCACACTCCCCCTGCTTGTGTTCCCTCTCTGTCAAATAAAAAAATAAAAATCTTAAAACAAAGGGGCACCTGGATGGCTCCGTGGGTTAAAGCCTCTGCCTTCAGCTCAGGTCACGATCTCAGGGTCCTGGGATCGAGCCCCGCATTGGGCTCTCTGCTCAGCAGGGAGCCTGCTTCCCCCTCTCTCTCTGCCTGCCTCTGCCTACTTGTGATCTCTTTCTCTCTCTCTCTGTCAAATACATAAATAAATAAAATCTTTAAAAACAAAAAATCTTAAAAAAAATTCTGTTTCTATGCCAATGATGTTGTTTAGGCCTCAGAATACATGAAAGAGAAAAGCACTTCTATAAACCATGTATGTTTACATGTATTTTTATCACCCGCTACTGAAGGCTGATAATGGACCAAGTACTGTTTTAAGTGTTTGAGATGTGTCATCACTGAAATCTCCTAACACCCTGCAATGTAGGTACTAAATGCTGGACTTACCTTTATTGCACAAAATAATGTCCTAAGGGATTATTAATGCAAATATTTCTTAACTAAAAATAATTAGATTAAAAAGTCGGAATTGGGGGCGCCTGGGTGGCTCAGTGGGTTAAACCTCTGCCTTTGGCTCAGGTCATGATCTCAGGGTCCTGGGATGGAGCCCTGCATTGGGCTCTCTGCTCACCAGGGAGCCTGCTTCCCCCTCTCTCTCTGCCTACCTCTCTGCCTACTTGTGATCTCTCTCTCTGTCAAATAAATAAATAAAATCTTAAAAAAAAAAAAAAAGTCAGAATTGTAAAGACATAAAAATAATCGAGGCAACTGCTACGTTCTCTCTCAGATACAGAAGGCATTATTTGAAAATGGTGACTAGAATTTGTGTTATTTATACAGATCATTCTGATTGGTCAAATTTGGGAGTTTAATAACATTCTGTATAAGAAAATACTCTGAGCTTACAGTATCTTTTGATTGTAAATCAAATTTTCACTTCCCAAACTCACCCCATTAGTCAATCTGTTGGCTCTATTCCAAATCCCATCATGTCTACCTTCATGTTACAACCCTTGCCTAAACTGTGACCATCTCACTGCGACTCCCCAGAAGCCTCCTAACCGCGTCTCCTGGCTTCCAGCACGGGCTCCTACAGTCTTCCCCATATAAGAGGACAGCCATCTTTCCAGAATTATTTTTGGTCACTCTCCTGTTTTCATGTCTCCAATGCTTTTCCTGTTGCCCTCAGAACAATAATCTGCTCTACAAATACAGAGATACTTCACAAGTGAGATGTCAAGTCCATGTATGTGTGGGGGGCAGCAGAGTGGGGTTATGATGAACAATAGTGTCACGAGCTGGTAACTGTTGAAGCTGGGTGATGGGTACACAGGGCATCATAACTTTATTCTCTCTACATCTGGAGATACCTGATCTTTTATACAGTAAAGCTGGTATCCTCATCGAGTCACCCAGGGCCTCACAGGATGTGAGGCCTGCCCACCTTCCACCATCCCCTCTCTTCTTGGTCTTGCTTGGTAACACCACTAGCCCTCCACAAACACACCAGTGTTCTGTCTCAGGGTCCCTACGCTTGCCTGGAGGACTCTTCACACGCTCATTTTGCCCCTCAATGTTTAGAGTCCTAATATTTTTGCAAATCAACAATATATACAGGGTCTTGTCATTTCTAAGCTTCATATTTTTGTTTTGAAATTCATTTATTTAACAATTTTCTTTTTTTTTTTTTAGATTTTATTTATTTATCAGATCGAGAGAGGGGGAAAGTACACACAAGCAAGGGGAGCAGCAGGCAGAAGAAGAAGCAGGCTCCCTGCTGAGCAGGGAGCCCGATGCGGGACTCGATCCCAGGACCCTGGGATCATGACCAGAGCAGAAGGCAGACACTTAACCAACTGAGCCACCCAGACGTCCCTTATTTAAAAATTCTTGGTCCAAGGGCTAACCGGCTTCTTCAACACTTAGGTCCAGACCAGCCTCTCACTACCACAGGTCACATGTACTAGAGCCCTGATCCCTGCCCTCTAGCGCACCTGCCAACCACACAAGTCCTTGTGCCACAGTCTCCTACTTTGGTTAAGAGGAAAGATCACCACCACACTTTCCAAGATATACCTTTGCTATTTTCTATTCCTCTCTCACTAGCAATCTTGGAATAGTCTCTGAGGCAAAATACTGATTTTATACCTTAGAAAATGATTTAACAACTTGTGACAGAGAAAATACCAAAATGCATCAGTTAATGGAAATATATGGGTTAAAAAAAAAAAAAGAAAGAAAGAAATATATGGGTTCCCGGGGATGGGGAGCAACTTTTTTTTGACCCTGTCATCCTTGGGCACAGATCTTTACCAGTCATGATGAGGACATTTTTCTCAGTTCTTTGCCCTTCAACACCAATAAAGTGGGCATAGCAAAAGAAATTTTCAAATATAAACTCTACAAAGACTGTGAAAATATCCTTCTATTTAACAAAATTAAAGAATTCAAAATACTAAGTGATACCTGTAATACAAGACTGTATTTTAAATAGTATTTTGGATGTGAAGTGAAAGGAATAACATTATATGATTTATCTCCCAGCAGACTATCTTTCTAGCACCTGACAGGTGTCCTTATCTAATGGCCACCCAATAAATACTTGCCCAATGAATGATCAACCTACTAAATCCTCTCCAAAGCCACTACCGTCGCGAACACTACGGACGTGCCAACTCGCTCTCAGCAGTGCGACTCTAGCAGTGGGACAGAAATGTGCAAAGATCACCTACAGACCAGTACCTATGCTCAGATGCACACGAACGTGTCTGGCAAAAGTCTGAAGTAGAAGGAGAAGCAGGAAGAGACTTAGTAAGTTTGGATGTGCAAACGGGAGACCCATTAGCCACGCCGTGAGGCTTCTTCTGCCGTGGCCTCGAGTGCACTGTTAGACCGTCCCGATCAGAACCTGTGAAAAGAGAAGAACAGAGGCAGTGTGTAATGGTGAGCTATCAAACAAGGTGAAGGACACTAACTACGATGATCTTCTGCAGAGGCCTGAGGTCTGAGGCAGAACAAGCTAAGGTGGGTGGCCCCTCCAGCCCTTGACCCTGGTCTAGCTAATCGCACCATCTCTTCTGCATATTCCATAAACATTTAAGGATCTAGTTTTAAAAACATTTGGTGATCTCCCAGGTTGTATATTAATAATGGACAGTATCTATTTACATGCATTTTCCAATTAAAGGATTAATGAAGTACTCACTTCCTGAGAAGGCACTGAAAAGTTTCATATTTTCTGAGTTCTGGTGGTCAAAGGTAGTCATATTTAAAAACTGTTGCTTTAACCAACTGGCTCTTTCTTCTTCAAATGCCTTTCTCTATCATAACAAGCAAACCAAAGAAATATTGGTCAATATTTCAACATTCACATTGTTGGCATTTCCCATGACTTCCGTAGCTGTTGGGTGTTTGCTTTCTGGCTATTGTATAGATTTTGTAAGTCAAATGAATTAACCTAGAAAACTAAGAAAAATTTTATTTAATTATATTTAAGAAAGAAAAAAAATCACCCATTTCACCTAATACACCAACTCTTCACTATTTTCACATCCGTTTTGAGTAAATTCAAATGGGCAATACAAAAAAAATAGTAATAGCATTATTAGCTGAACTCCTGAACATACAGAACATTTTATTACAAACAACAGAAAAATACCCACTGCAAATGAATCCCTTGAGAAAAAGGAGCTATGACTTCACCAGGCACTGCTCTCAGCCTCTAACCATCTACCAGCCACCACCACTGAACCACAAGAGGGCACATGTCAGACCGTCCCCTTCCCAACAGCTGAGAATCCTAAATACTCGCTCAGCCCTCAGGTCGCTCACGCTTCCTTTCCATCCTTCCCTGGCCCCACTGGCCCCAGTGCCCAGAGGCAGACAGATTCTCCTGCAGAGAGCTGGGAGCAGGACACAAAGTAGCAAGCGTATCTCCTGGAACAGGCTGGGAGACAGAGACCCAGAAACAGGATCCCAGAAGTTAGGAGAAAATGCTGGTGCAAATTTTCTGAGAAAGTCAGCTATTGATAAGACAGATTTTCACAGCTGTGGAGGACATCCATGCTAGTTACTTAAAGCAAAATACAGTCTTTCATTCCTAAATTCAATACAAAACCATGCATCATCAGACATTTGAAGAAAACTACAAGCGTGAAAGAAAAATAGCCAAGATAAAGAGCCTTGACCAGAAATAACAGTTCAAGAGACCCTTTAAAAAAAATTCTAACACAAATGATTAGATTATGAACATCTGTAAAATAATACAGTGCTATACAAAGAAAAGCAAAAAATAAGGACATGAGAGAACTTAAAAAAGATAAATCTAAAATAAAAACTCAGTGTATGAAGTGAGTTAAAAGTGAGAGATATCCTCGAATTCAGAACATAAAGGCTATCTAGAGATACAGTCAGAAGGCCAATCATTTGGCTAATAAAAGCGTTCCACAAAAAAAAAAAAAAAAAAAAAAAAGAGCGTTCCAGAATGCAAGAGAAGTCAGAGAAGGAAAAAATACAGAAAATATCCCTAAATTGAATATAGTGTCTTGAGGCTGAAAAGGAGCTACACCTAGATGCATCCCAGTAAAATTTTGGAACTTTAATAACATAAAAAGAAGAGAAGGACAGAAGGCAAAAACAAAGCAGGATATCCACACCAAGTACCGTATGTGCAGACTATATAACAATCAGGCTTCTCACTAGTAAAACCAAACAGTAGAAGAAAAGGAATAACTCAGTTTTGAGGGAAAAAGTTGGAAACTCAATTCTGTATCCAGCCGAACCAATCATATGAATGTATTTTTGGATATTCTAGGATTCAGAATATTTTTCACCCACACAATACTTATGAAAAAAACTACTCAAGAAGGTAATATGGCAAATTGAAAAAGGAGCCCAAGAAAAGATAACATGAGATGTAAGCTGAATGTGAGTCAGGAAATCATAAAGGAAGCTCCAAAGAAAGTCAAAGAATTCACTACACAGGGATGTGTGAAAGATTCTCTTCCAGGTGGCAGAGTCTTAACACAGAATACCTTCTATGGGGCCAAACGTATTACTAGGTTAGAGAATGAATTCTTTCAAATGTTAAGCCTCAATCCTGCACAAAGTACTTACACCTCGATTACCTTACAGGCTAACACTTGACAATGAAAAAGAAAAGCACAGACAGAAACTGGGAAGTGGAGGGACAAGACAAGTGGAACAAGGGTGCGTCCAAGAACGTCTTCAGCTTTCACCGGGGGATAAACTGACACCGTCTCAGGAGGAGCAAACGTGAAATAGGAGCATTAAATATACTGTTGAAAAAAAAAGTCGACCAGAAGAAACCGTTTTTAAAAAGTTTGGTTAAAAAAGTAACACTATAACGAAGAAGTTATATATATATAGATGAGGAACAGTGTAGATGGGAGGTCTGATAAGGGTACAAAATTCTCTACACAGCAGGGGAATCAACGGACTGTTATCAAGGAAAAAAAGACTGAAGTACACTAAAGTTAAAACAGCTCGCCCCAGAAGGATTACAAACTTAGTTGTTACCTATGAAACTGGCGATAAGAATGGGTAATATTTTTCCACTTTGTGGCTTTTTCTACGGTTTGTGTGAAATCATGTTCACACATTACTTCTATAATCTTTGAAAGGGAAATAAGTAGGTTAATATATTGTTCAATTACAAAGCGGGCCGCACAAGGGGTCTGCACACACTGCTGGGTCGGGGAGAGGGGGAGAACTTCTGCACAGTACTCCCCTCCCCCCGTTTTGAACAACAAACAGGCTCTGATGCCGCAGCCCCGGCAGTGGCCAGACCACAAGTGGCCCAGAGAGAGCTCCTGCGGGAAGCTAAACACGCACCAGCACAAAGCCCATCCAAAGGGGGGGGGATAACGGATGCTGACGGTTCTCTAAAAGAAAAGTTTCAATTCCCAAATCAGGTAAAGGCAGACTGATACCCTTCCAAATTAGTTCATGCGCTTACAATCCCTTCCCGTTCACATTAGTTATAAGATCCCTGGTAAAATAACTGAAGAAAAAAACTAAGAGCCAAGAAACAACGAAGGCAGAACTTGGATGCACTCCGCTGCGCCTCCCTAGAACTTCCAAAAGCGCTGCGAGAACAGCTACTGCTGAAAATACCTCCAATCCTAAGCGAATAGCCGCTTCCGTAAAGCTTCGTCTTTCCTTCTCAAAATTCTTTTTTTGCTCTTTAAACAGAGACCACTCTTCCTTGAGGCGCTCCTTCTCTTCCAGCAAGTAACAGTCTCGTAGCAGGGAGGTGGTGTCATCGTCACACGCAGTGGCGAGCTGCTGCTATTAAGTTTGGAAACACAGTTAGTTCCCAGGGGGGTCCCTGCAACACTCCCGGTTACGATCCGGGCAAGGGAAGCAGGGTCAAACCTTCAGGGAAGGACAGAAGTGATGAAGAACCAGAAAGGCAAGTAAGGACTCTCATTTTCCAACTGGCAACGGCATGCGCTGTACCTGTCGGCAAGCCAAGAACTGAGCTTACGGCAGAACAACGACCAACCGGGACAGGTCTGCAGAGAGGCAGGGGTAACCATCAGCAAGGCGCAGTAAAACCCTGGCCACGCACACAGGAAAACAGCTTGAAAAGGCAATTCACACTTACCTGTAAAAGCTGCTGCTGAGTTTTAATCATTTCTTTACACTGCTGAATTTCTAACTCGAGTTTTTCGGTTTCTTGCTCGTGGTCTTGTCGTGAGATGACATCTTCATCACTAAAACCTTCCAGGTGTACCTTTGAAACTAACATAAAACCAGTCCTTTGACATAGGATTGACACCACTCAGTTTATGGTATTTTTTGAATTACAGTTAAAAATCAAGGCTCTCAGAATTTCTCTCTTTCTGAAATCTCATAGGTTTTCTTAAAAGGTACTTATTCCCTTTGCTCTTTAAAAATTTCATAAGCTATAATAATACAACTAAATTTATAGTATTTTAGCACTATGAAAAAATTTATAAAGCAAAGCAACTTATAATAAGGGATTCATGACAACTACAAATACGTACTATTTTGGACTAAAATGATATCTTAATAATAGTTCTACTATGAACATTTAATCTGTAATCCATATTTACCCAAGACTATGTCCTAATTAAAAATGGACAACCTATAAGCATCTAGCTTCGGCTCAGGTCATGACCCGGAGTCCAGAGATCAAGCCCTGCATAGGGCTCCCTGGTCAGTAGGGAGTCTGCTTTTCCCGCTGCCCCTCACTCTGCTCATGCTCTCTGTCTCTCTCACTTGCTCGCTCACTCTCTCAAATAAATAAATAAAAACTTAAAAAAATGGACAACCTATATTCACAAAAGAGAAAAATAATTAACAAATCCATAAACTACTTTGGACTCTTCAAAGATCAATGGAGTGATACAAATCTTGCAAATTCTATTCGACAAAGTCCAAACACACTTGCCATTTACTAAGAGATGGTGACTAAAATCAATAAAATCTCATGTAAATTAATTTCAGCACAAAATTTTGCTGATTACTCTTTAAAAAAAAAAAAGATTTTATTTATTTATTTGATAGAGAGAAAGAGATCACAAGTAGGCAGAGAGGCAGGTAGAGACGGGGGGGGGGGGGGGGGG
>CM053606.1:60967458-61019352 GCA_028646535.1 Procyon lotor | reverse complement strand
TTTATTACTGAAGACAACTGGGCATTGATTTTGTGACTTTCGACATTTAGAATAACTTTTCTTTCAACAGACTCCATTTACTGAGGAGAAACTTTAATTTTCTTGATTTAAAAGCATGCAAACTTTAATATAAAATATTAAGAATACATTCATCAATGTAGATCTGTACTATCCACAGTGACAGGGAATGGTGTCTAAAATAATACACTGTTAAATGAAAAAAGCAGCATAGAAAAATATGTTATATTCAATTTTTGTTTATATATATTTTAAAGATTTTATTTATTTTAGAGAGAAAGAGCACGAGTGCACGTGCTTGAGCAGGGGGAGGGGTAGAAGGAGAAGGAAGAGAGAGAGAGTCTCAAGCAGACTCTCCACTGAGTGCAGAGCCCCACATGGGGCTCAATGACACGACCCTGAGATCATGACCTAAGCTGAAACCAAGAGTCAGACGCTTAACCGACTGAGCCACCCAAGCACTCCAGTTTTTTATATATTTTTAAATAAATATTTTGTGGGCACCTGGGTGGCTCAGTTGGTTGAGTGTCTGGCTTTGGCTCAGGTGATGATCCCAGGGTCCTGAGATCAAGTCCAACATTGAGCTCCCCACTCAGTGGGGAATCTGTTTCTCCCTCTGCCTGCTGCTCCCCCTGCTGGTGCTCTCTCTCTGTCAAACGAATAAATAAAATCTTCAAAAAAATAGGGGCGCCTGGGTGGCTCAGTCAGTTGGGCATCTGCCTTTGCCTTGGGTCATGATCCCAGGGTGCTGGGATCAAGGCCCGATTCAGGCTCCCTTCTCGGTGGGAGGCCTGCTTCTCCCTCTCTCACTCCCCCTGCTTGTGTTCTCTCTCTTGCTGTGTCTCTATCAAATAAATAAATAAAATCTTTAAAAAATATATATATATGTATATATGTATGTGTGTGTGTGTGTGTGTGTGTGTGTGTGTATATTAAATGCCTGCAGAGAAATCTAGAAAGATAAGTAAGATAAGTACCAAACTGTTAGGTGTCATCCACAGGGAGCAGAAACCTGAGTATTCTACCTCATATACTTCCTAATTGATATTTTATATTAAACATCTATTATTTTGAAAATAATTTAAAAATAAATTAGGAACCAGGAGTATGCAAGTATCTAGGAATAATAAGCAACAGGTTCATATTTATACCATATCACGATTAATAATTTTTAAGTTCCAAGATCTACAGTAAGAGACTCAGTTCACTTTATTCAACTGTACATTGCACTCTGACTCAGTGGTTCAGAGAAAGATTCACTGAGGGGCAAAGTATCTCTCAGTGAGGTTCAAACCTCAACCTCTAAAAGTAGACAGAAGCTTGATTATCAAATCACCAAACTGAGCTCAAGCACTTCAGGGTCTGAGCCCCTAACGTGACTTTCCAAGTGACTGAAATTAGGAGCCGGGTGTCACAACTCACTTATTTGCATGCACTGAGGCAGTAAGTTACCTTGATTATCAAGTTTTTCTACGTGACTTTTCAAAATTCTCCACTGTTTTCTGATGCTGTTGGTAAGCTGCTCTCTCACAGTCTCACAGGAAAGGTCCCACATGCTCTCCCTACTCAGTTCCAAAGCATCTTCTTCAGCATCAGAGATAACCTACAAGCAAGAGAGGTGAAAAGGAAAGACCGGTATCTTAAAATGGCTCCAGATACTCAGGCAGTAGTAATCAAACTGATTATCAGAGATCCCTATCAAAATCTTTTCTGTGCTGTATCTTATGCATATATGACCTAATATTAAAAATAGCAATTCTCCAATTCAGGCCTCATCAAATGTGAATTTGAATCCAAATACAGTTAGTGACAAGAGTCAGGAGCTATGTGAGGAAGAGTCATTCACTACCTAGAGCTCTCTAACTAATAATCCCCAAATCATGTTACAATGTGGGAAAAATGATGCTTAGAGAAGCAGAGATACTGCCACTATCATACGGCCAAGGGGTACAATTGAGATCTGAAGTTAGATTAACTTATCTCCCATCCTAGGCTGTTTAAAAAAACAAACCAGTGAGGTTATCTACAAAGTAAAAGCAACTGTGAATCCTATATTTCTCATATAATTAAAAAAATAAAACTAGAGATTTTTCTTTTTATCAAGACATTAAATCATAGACAGCAAATCACTGACAAAGAATCAGAGAATCAAAGCAGGATAAAGAACATAGACAAACAGTACTTATATATATTATGTCAAAATAATCTGCAACGGGGCACCTGGGTGGCTCAGTTGTTAAGTGCCTGCCTTCAGCTCAGGTCATGATCCCAGAGTCCTGGGATCGAGCCCCACATCGGGCTCCCTGCTCTGCGGGAAGCCTGCTTCTCCCGCTACCATTCCCTCTGCTTGTGTTCCCTCTCTCGCTGTACTCTCTCGCTATGTTTCTCTCTGTCAAATAAATAAAATCTTAAAAAAAAAAAAAATCTGCCATCTACATAAATAATATGTATTATTTTATTTATTCACACACACACACACACACACACACACACACACACACACACACACACATCATGCGTGATAATCTGCAAAGTCCTAAATTTGTTGTTAACGTCCAGGAAAGTAGACAGAGATATACTTCCCTAATATGAACAATAAAATATCTCGCTGGGGAAAAAAAGAAAACAGACCAAATATGAAAGAAACGCTGAGCAGACTGTTCCCACAGGCAGGTGCAGCAGGAATGAGGGAGTGACTCAGCGGGGAGAGCTGTACAATAGCCCCAGGTCAGCAGAGGCTGCCAGAGGTCAAGGGCTCCCAGGGGAAGCAGGATGGAGCTACTAAGTAGCCTCAGGAGGTACCTGCCAGTAATTCTTCCACGGAGCTACACCCTCTGAGTGTTAGAGCCTGCCGGAATACTATAAATCCATTATTTAAAAAAAATGAACAATAACTGCTTCACACTTCTCAGACTGAATGAAACTCTGAAACCATGCACTGAAAATAAAAATCAACTTGAATTTTGGGAATGTGTTTTGGTTACACTTAAGCACAATAATAAATTAATGAAACCTCAAGGCTACCTAGGCGTTCTAAGGTTAATCTTATTCCTCTTGCTATAATGCTCCAAAATCCTTAAAAGAAAGGAAGGAACTGAATTAAACTGTAGGAGAAAAAAATTCTAGAAAAACAGATCTTTTAAAAACAAGAACTATACTTGAGAGAGTATTGCTTCTCCAAAGGTAAACATCTGAATTTTTAAGAATTACACAGGATGCTCCCCACTGGCTGTGGTGGCGAGGCGAGGGGAATTTAAACATCTGAGCAAGGTCTTCTCGATTTACTCCTTACTTGAGCTGAACACACGCTGGTAATGTTAGTAAAGGTGGGACCAAAAACTGAAGATGCTACGGGAACCAGGAGCCGCTGACACTGGGGAGGGCTTTGGGCGTGTGCACAACACAAAGTGCCAGACTGAGAGAAGAGGTGGAGGTCGAGGAGGTCCTGAACTGGGATTTTCAAAGAACATTCACTTAAGGTTTTTTTTAAAAAAAGAAAGAAAAAAGAGGTAGAAAGTGGGATGGGCTTATCAGTTAGTGATAGCACAAGGTAAACAATCCCCTCATATAGGCTTTAAAAAACAAGTTCTGATGACTTGCTGATAATTAGCATGTCCCATCAATGTTACTTTCAGATTTTAGTCACTTGCCTGAATCCAGAATTTAAACATGTAAAGCAATTAAGTCAAAGGAAGTTTTCACCATTACGTGACTTTTTTCAGACCTCTGCACATTATTCCCCTTGCGTCACACGCTTCTACCCCCAAAACATCCACTTTATTTTTAAGAGCCAACTCAAATATCACTTTGTCTGTGAAGCCTTCCTTGATTGCCACGCTTCACCTGCTCGGCATGTTTGCACCATCCCATTACAGCTCCTAGGATGTGTAACAATTACTTTTGCATATGGCCCATCTCCCCAAAAGAGCTTCTTGAAGGATGCAGTGGACGGAATGTTTGTGTTCCCTCAAATCCATGGTGAAATCCTAAGGCCCAATGTGTGGGTATTCAGAGGTGGGGCCTTTGGGAAGTGAGGTCATGAAAAGTCGTGTCCTCACGAATGGGACGAGCGCCCCTAAAAAGGGACTCCAGGGAGCTCCTCCTCTTTCCAGCACGGGAGGGTGAGGGTACAAGGAGCGGGCAGTGTGCAACCAGGAGGACACACTCCCCCAGACGCTGACCCTACTGGCCTCCAGGGTTTGAACCCTCAGCTCCAGAACTGTAAAAAATAGTTTTCTATTGTTCTTACCCACCCAGTCTTGGTAGTTTGGTATAACAGCCGCAAATGAGACAAAGGAAGAAGTCAAAATCCTTTTCGCTTTTTCTTTCCAGGAACCAGAACATATTATACGTTCCACAAATTTCTGGACTGAATAATGAGTTGGTTCCCCGCGTTACCAAACATTTCATTCTGCAAGTCAAGCCTGCTTAAGTAGACACTACCTAAACTACTGGGAGGATACTCAGCACAGTGGTTAAAAACATGAACTCTGGGACGAGACAAACTTGGATTTAAATCCTACTTCTGTCACCTGTGATACGAGGCTAATGAGATGAGTGTGCCTTGGTTTCCTCAGCTATAAAGTGGGGATCATTATGATATGAAAAGCATCAAATCAGAAGAATGAAATGAGACTTGCTCATAAAGTGCTTATCACAGTGTGTGGCACAGAGTTAAGTCCTTGGAGAGTCACCTCCATCATTTCCCAGGCCATGTCTAGAAACACACAGGGACATTTGTTGTTGTCACAGTGACTGGAGGCAGTCCAGCCATGGGCATCTTGTCCAAAAGACCACGTGTCCCCACCGGGCACACCTAGCAGTGTTTGACTTAGCAATCCGAAACTCTATTAGAGAGGAAAGAGCCACTTACAGTTCCTGTACTATCATCTGCTCTTTCTCTAGGTTTCTGCTTTTGGGGAGAAAGAAGAGAAATCATTTCCTTTTTCATTTGCTGAAGAACCTTCTTAAGTTCAGCATTTTCCATTAGGATTTGTTTCTGACGATATTCATAATCATTCAAGAGAATTTTATACATTTCATCTTCATTCCTGAGAAAGAAACTGTCAGTATGAAAATGCAGTTATAGAAAGAAAACACTAATGAAATGTATCAATTTAAATTGGACCTTACCTGGCCTCAGTTTTACCCGTCCTCCAGGAGCCTCTCTTGCCGTCAGCTCTCCCCACATAATTTAAAACTTCCATAGCTACAAACATGAACATGCAAAACAAAACCAATTCTTACCATACATATGTTTAAGTGTATAAAATCTTAACATACTTTATACACACTGAACACATAGGTCGACCTAGTACAGATTAGGATTTTGGCTCAAACAGCCCGGATTTCAAGCTGCAGGTCTCCATCACTGAGAAGCACTATGTCTTGACCAGTTATTTAACTATGAAGCCTGTTTCTTCATCAGTACAGAGGGAGTGATGAAAGTATTTTCCAGAAGTTATTGTGTAAAGTAAAAGAAGTTAAAACAGGGGCACCTGGGTGGCTCAGTCATTAAGCGTCTGCCTTCGGCCCAGGTCATGATCCCAGAGTCCTGGGATCGAGCCCCGCATCGGGCTCTCTGCTCGGCAGGGAGCCTGCTTCTCCCGCTACCATTCCCTCTGCTTGTGTTCCCTCTCTTGCTGTGTTTCTCTCTGTCAAATAAATAAAATAAAAAAAAAAAAAAAAAGGTTAAAACACCTAACAAAGTAATTGGTAAATGTTATTTTTTTTAAAAAGATTTTATTTATTTATTTGACAGAGAGAGAGAGATCACAAGTAGGCAGAGGCAGGCAGAGAGAGGGGGAGAAGCAGGCTCCCCGCTGAGCAGAGAGCCCAACCTGGGGCTCGATCCCAGGACCCTGAGATCATGACCTGAGCCGAAGGCAGAGATTTTAACCCATTGAGCCACCCAGGCTCCCCGGTAAATGTTATTTTATTATCATTATTAATTTTATCATAGGGGCTGGCAAACTATGGCCTACAGGCCGGCTGCCTGATTTTCTAAATACAGTTTTATTAGAACACTGCCAGACCATTTGTTAATATAGTTTTACATTACAAGTGCAGGGATGAATAGTTGTGACCAAAGACTCCACATAGTGAGACTACAGACTCCACAAACCTGAACATGTTTACTATGAGAATCTTTACAGAAAAAGTCTGCCAAGCCCTGTGCTGTCATCATCAAAGGAGTCAAGGCCCCTGTGTATTACTTTCTCTTCTGTCCAGGGGGGATGGAAGCAGTTGGCATCAGAAGGAAGACGACAATAAGTTATTATAATTTTAGACTTGATAAAATCATTATGAAACTGTCACTTCCAGTTAGGTTTGGACTAGGAAACAGCCCGACTCCCATAAAATAAGGGTTCTGTTACCAGTTGCATTCTTCTTTTAAAAGATTTTCTTTATTTATTTATTTGACACAGAGAGAGAGAGAGAGCACAAGTAGGCAGAGAGGCAGGCAGAGAGAGAGGGGGAAGCAGGCTCCCTGCTGAGCAGAGAGCCCGATGCGGGACTCGATCCCAGGACCCTGAGACCATGACCTGAGGCGAAGGCAGAGGCTTTAACCCACTGAGCCACCCAGGGGCCCCTACCAGTTACATTCTTAATAAACTTCTCTAATCAGGGGTTACATTTTATTATACTTCCAGCATTTCATCCTGCCCTGTATTTGATTCACAAATGAACACGAGCTCAACCAATGAAGTTTAAATTTGATTACCTAAAGATTTTCCAACCTGTCTTAACTGCTTATTACATTTTCATTTTTCAGTGATTTTTAAACATAAGCTAGCCGACTGAGTGTGAGAGCTCTGCCGCATGGATCGGCGGTGATGCCGCCGGCACCGAGTGGCCTGCTGACCCCAGACACTGCCACCACGGGACGGCCCGGGACTTCTGCTCATCGGCAGCAGATGATGAGTTGTTAGCAAGTCCCACCAAGCTCAGTTTCGGAAACCACAGTTCAGGCATTACCATCCAGTGCGGCTTCGAACACAGCCTACGGGCCACCTAGAAACCACTGTCCGATAAATCAGTAGCTGGATTTCCTGTGCCGCATCTTCCCAGGCCAGCGAAACTGTATCTCTGCAGCCGTGGGGGGGGGGGGGGTGCGTCTGTGTGTGCGTGGTTCTACTTTTTCACCTATGTGGTTCCCGGAAATCACGCACATACTTGGATGAAGTTGCAAGTTAATTTTCAAAAGAGTAACACTAGAAAAAAGTTCACCTTACGCACAGATATAAGCATAACATTCACAGTCCATCCTTCGGAGTAGTTGCTTCAAAAATACGCAGCAACACTTATTTAAAGGAATTGATGTAAATAATTTGGTCTGAAGAATAATTTTATGAGGTTAATTCTAGAATCACACTTGTTTTGACACTCAGACACTCGTCTTCTTTCATTTGATCAGTTCTTTGCTATGGACGATCAGAATATCCTCCAGCTTAGTTTTTCCTCTGTGGAACTACAGCCGTCATGTTTTAAAAAAAAGGTAATTCTTACGTGCAACAAAGGGAGCAGAGCAAACTTATTATTTTTCAGTAGTGGGTTGTCTGGATTTCTAGTTTACATGGATACACACTGTCTACAACCGCACAAGGGCATAAAGATAATACTGCATGAGTCATTGTGCTCCGTCTATTCACATTTGTTGTTTGGCATATGAGCTTATTTATTTACTTTCCTTTATCTTAACCAGGTGGCTTCTTACCTATTTTTTTATCCTTCTTGTTCATAACAAGTTGATGTAGACGTTCCTTTAATTTATTATATTCACGTTCTTTTCTCTTCATATCATGATTATATTGAGTAGCTCGACTTGCAATGATATTTTGTAATTTTTGTACCTGTAAAAAGCAATTTGCATCAAATGAGTTTGATCTGATGTTTAATTGGATGAGTATGATTGATAGCCCCAGGTACAATTTGTAAATTCAAAAAAGAAAAGAAGTCCTAGCATCCACCTCCTCATAAAATAGTTTATTTTAGGATTATTCTTCTTTCTCAATAATTACTGGAAATCCCTTTTTAAAGTATCATTAAGTGAATCACATGAAGTTTTTATTTCTTAATTCTGAAATTTCTAGAGCTTGCTAACGTCCTAAATTATTTTTCTACCCTTTTTACACTACATAGACCCTGATCATTTAGAAACCAGAAACGCTTACAGAAGTATTAGAGTGATGAAGCTTCATCTGAAACAAGAATTAACCTGATCATCTGCAGTGACTTCCTTATACTACTGACTTGACTCACTTTATTCCTTATTAATCTGTGACAAATTAGCCATAGCACATCACAGCACATAAGCAGGTTTGTTTTTATCTGATCATAAAGAGCTCTCAAATTAAAGTAAGTCCAAACAGCAGACAGAATCCGGCTCCAACATTTGCTGAGTACCTACTACACGTCAGGCCTTGCTACTCAATGTTTCCATCTACTGTGGCTTCTCGGGCAGCCGTTGATAGGAAGTGTGTTCTATTCTATACAAACATTTTTAATCTCTGCTGGAGATGATCATGTTTAATTCAATGCTTACTAAAGAATACCTATATTCAAATCACTTAAGTGTAATCTGCAGATCCAGTCAAAATTTTCAGTGAAACAATTCAAGGAAATGCATAAACAACCTTATAGTTTAAGATACTCCACTATCCACTAACTACATTACTAAATAGTTAAAATATGACCAAACGACCTGCCTAAACCACTATAAAATCATTAAAGAAATAAGCTACCCTAAAAGTCCTCAATTATAGTCTAAAAAAAAAATACAACACTGAAAATAAATATTGTGTTTTTATAGTTATCACATGGTTAGGGTCAAAGTGCAAAGCGGTAAGAACATAATGATTTCTTCTTATATAAATTAAAAACCAGTAATTTCAAATGCATTAACTCTATAGATCCAAATACTAAGTAGCCACTCAGCAGAAATGAGATTAAAATCACGATGCCGTTAACAATCAAAAATAAGATTTTTAAACATAAATTGCATTTATTTATTTATAAAAAAGATTTTATTTATTTGATAGAGAGATCACAAGTAGGCAGAGAGGCAGGCAAAGAGAGAGGGAAGCAGGCTCCCTGCTGAGCGGAGAGCCCGATGTGGGGCTCGATCCCAGGACCCTGAGATCATGACCTGAGCCGAAGGCAGAGGCTTTAACCCACTGAGCCACCCAGGTGCCCCTGCCTTTTTAAAAACTCTTGTGTCCATTTAGTCAAGTAATTAATTGCTTGACTGGATAAACAATGTCAATATTTAATACAGAGAAAGAAGAGGCATGCCAGATATTAAGTATAGGTATGGCCAAGAATAAAAAGACTGGCATTTAAATCACCCTTGTGCCTAAGAAAAAGTGACAACGCACCAGAGTCCAGGACGGACAGCAGAGGGCACTGGCTGTAACAAGCTCGGGACTAACATACTAAACCCCATGAATCCACTCGGGACTGGGTGCCAGGGAGAGCTCCTGACGCCAGTTAAATATGCTGCAATGCTGTACACATATACCAGGTCCACCATACCAGTCTGACAAGGGATGAATTAATGTTCTTGTTTTAAAGTGGGGTATGGTCGCATCAGATCCAAAAGGAAAAAAAAAATCACTTAAACTTCATCTTCAATAACTCCCATTGAGACAGCCCACCTCATCTTTTTCATTTTTCAGTAGCTGATGCAAATTCCGGTTCTTGCATTGTAACTGTCGGTCTCTTTCCTGAAGCCCAATCATTTCCCTCCTGGAGGTTTCCAGTTGTTCCTAAAACATCCACACGCAACTGTGATTAAAATTAACAAAGGACTCGGAGTAAAAGAATTCTTCAAAGATTAGTAAAAACAACATACACGTACTAGGGTTTGTTAGCTAGAATATAGTTTAAAGGCACAGAAAATGTTTACTTAAAACAATTATAAGACAATACTATAAAGTTATAAATTTATTTAAGTTTAAAAGTCATATGTTAATTTCTTAAAATGCCAACGTTTTTTATATAAATACAAGTGAGTTTCAAAGCGGATCCTCTGAAAGGCTCTTTCACTTATTCCAGTGATGCTGCCACTGGACGCTTTCTAAATCTCCTTCTCGGACTAACACTTCTATGGTACACTCTTTGAGAAAGAACCAAGTGATATATATGGACTAAGCCTAAAGAAGACGTGTCACCAAGCAGAGGGAACCCTTCAGGTCAGTGAGGGTGGGACCCCAGCACCACCCTCGTTCTCCCTCGCAAGTGCTGACCTCTGAAGATTTTTTCTCCAGAGAGGAACGGCAGCATTGCTGGAATCAGTATGAGATAAGACGTTCCTTTTGAATTCATTCCACACATTTCCTGAGGAAATGTGCCAAGTTCTGCATGAGGCCACTGGAATATTTTTAAGATCCTCTTATCTTTATAAAATATAAAAGCCACTCAAGTTATGGCATAACTGACCACAAATAACAACTTACACAATACCTATGACAACGGACCTCAAGAAGATTTAGGAATTTGGGAAATTTAGGAATATACCTTGGATAACTCTAAAGCTGTCAGAATTTTTGGCACCTTCTTCCTTGGAATGTTTACACCTTCCTGTCATGCCAGACCATTTGGAATGACTGGACTTAGGGGCACCGGGCCAGTTGCTATGTCCCACATATGTCAAATCAGATTCACTCTGAATGCTTAACTTGAACTTCCGTCAGCCCTGCAAATCTATACACCCTCCTCCTACATCACCTACCTCACACCATCATCCCCTATAAACCTGAGATAACTGGGCCACTCTCTTAAATTCATGACTCTCTTATTCCCCAAATACAATTTTTCATAAAATTCAACCCATTTTAACTCTCAAGTTTGCTTCATGTTTCACTTTTACTATCTCCACTGGCACTACCTTAGTTCAAGTCTAAAACCTCTCTGGCTTTGGCAGCTGCTAAGGCCTGCTCATAGTTGTCCTTCTCACCAAGTCTTCTGGGCTCCCCACCTCAGTCCCAAATACAAATCTGCACCTTCCCCGTAGTTTCTCCACCAGCCTGCCAGGCTGATATTTACAGGACGCCTATGATGCCTTCCTCTCGCTTACATTCCTTGGTGCCCTCACATTTCTGCACGATGCCTCTCATATCCTTGGATGCCTGGGGCCCAGCCTCACCTCTATTGCTCTTCATCATCATACACTTCAGCCCCTACAGAGCTACTTACTATTCCCTGGAGGTCAAATGCTCTCTCATACCTCTACGCTTTCAACAGGTTATATACCCTCTGCCTACAATGTCTTTTCCAAACATTAGCAAATTGCTACTTACTCCTGAAATCTGAGATCAAGTGTTAACTCTCTGTGAAGCGTCCCCTCCCCTCCCACACCAAGAACAACTAATGAGGCAAATAATTAGTTCAGTGTATCTCCTTCCACTAGGCTACAATCTCCTTGGGTGCAGGGACCACGGTTCACTCCTCTGTGAAACCCAGTGTGCCTGGTGCAAAAATACTCAATGAATTGAACGACTCATATACTAGATCCAGAAGCTCTTCAAGGACAGATCAGTAACTTTTGCCACTGAACACACATCTCTGTCCAGAGAAAAATACCGGATTTCGGCCTAGGTCAAACCTGAATTAAAAGATTTCCTGGAAAACATTCTATACTCTGAGCTATTGCAACCACTCCTTAGAGGAAAGGCTAAACAGGCCTGGATTACCAATATCATTGTGTAATTATTCACCAGCCATTTAAAAAACAGGCCAAGGTTACCCACGTATAAAAAGTTTTAATGCACAATTACGGCCTTCAAGATCTTACAACTCTGGGGGCGCCTGGGTGGCTCAGTGGGTTAAAGCCTCTCCCTTTGGCTCAGGTCATGATCTCGGGGTCCTGGGATCGAGCCCTGCATTGGGCTCTCTGCTTAGCGGGGAGCCTGCTTCCCCCTCTCTCTCTGCCTACTTGTGATCTCTCTCTCTCTCTGTCAAATAAATAAATAAAATCTTTAAAAAAAAAAAAAAAGAAGATCTTACAACTCTGATCAGTCTAATTCATAAGACCTTCCATAGGCCCCTCTGATGAAGATTAAAGTATTATCCACTACTCACAGCCTTTTTATAACCTTGGAGGCCACTAACTACCCCCTCCAGTCCACCACAGCTCCCCCCTTCAGGAATGACCTCTCTCCTCCAGGCATTGTAGGATGTATAAAAACCCAAAAATATTAGAGAGAATACACTGTTATCACTTGGCTAGCTTAGGAGACATTTGGCTTATTGAAATACAGGTCGACATGCAAGTTCTACCTTAAGTTTTGCATAGCAGTTCTGTAGATGGTCCATATCACTTCCCAGTTTCAGATTCTGTGTTTCTACATTTTCCTGAGCTAGAAGGTTCTTCCGCTGAAGTACAAGTAGCTCATTCATACAATTTAAAACAGCAACTATATTTAATTCTCTCTTTGTGTCTTTACCTTTGGATTCTTCATATAATGAAGGAAAACCGAAAGTAGTCAATTCCTGGTAGGAGAAAATGTTTTCCTCAAAGTTGGTTACCAAACGACTTAGCATAGAAACAACAGATAGAAATCTTTCCTCAGAAATAATGAAAACTATCCTGAGTTAAGAAAACTGTAACTATCCCAAAGGACAAAGAACTGAGGGAACTGGGCTCTCTCTAGCCTCTGCTCTATGAGTGCCTGTGTCCTGGGCAAGACACTTAGTACATCAGTAAAATAAGGCAGAGACTCCAGTGGAGAAGTCCCTAGGGTGATGTGGAGGCCAACCTGCCCCTGACAAACACGTTCACCATGTACCCAGATGGGATGCTCACCACGGTTCTCCGCCTGTTGGAAGTCCCAGGCCAAGACATAACAACATACGTGTGCTTGACAAGTGGTTTTCTCATACCTTTGATATGTTCTATTATGTAACATGATTTATACTATTGCTTCTCACACACAAAATTTTTACCTGATCAAGATATGAAATACTTTGTTCAATATTCTCTTCTGTGCAGAAGGCACTGAAAAAACTGTGCACATTTTTTGATAAAGGTATTGAAGAACATAGCACTTGCTGTGAGTATAAACTTGATGGAGACATCTTTGTTTCTGAGGTATATTGACAGATATTTTTGCTTTCTGAAAGAATAAAAGGCATTTACTTAAACAACTTATAAAACACATGCAAAGCAAACTATATCCACGACCAAAGATTTTGAATTATATAAATATTTTTAAGTACTTTCAAATTAAGACAAAGCTGTTTTTTGTATGAAAACTACATACAGTTGACCCTTGAACAACACAGGGCTTAGGGACACCAACCCCTCATGCAGGAGAAAGAAGGTGTACCACTGGTGACTTCCACAAAACTGCAGTACTAACAGCCTAGTGATGACCGGAAGCCTTACCAATAACAAACAGCTGATTAGCACATATTTTGTATGTTACATGTACTACGTTAGTATATTCTTACAATAAAGCAAGCTAGGGAAAAAAGTTATTAAGAAAAGTCACAAGAGAAAATACATTTACAATACTGTACTACATTTATCGAAAAAAAAAAATCCATGTATAAGTAGACCCACACAGTTCAAACCCATGTTATTCAAGAGTCAACTGAACTCCTGAATATTCAAGAGTCAACTGAACTCTTTTTCCAAGAAGATACAACTATAAAGGGCCCTTAGTAGGCATGTTAAGCTACAATATACTACCTTAATTTACAGCATTTCAGACTTATAAAAATTACAGACAAAAACCACCTGAGTCAAAGGTTATGTATTAAAGGAATAAATCACAGCAACATATTGAAGTAGCCAATAAATTTATTTCAAATGCACAGACATTCCTCTTTAAAATAATAACAATCAAACCCATCATCCATCAAAGGCACTGAACCCCACTGATTATGGCACAATTCTCAGCTTTCCCAGATAAATTTTCTGAAGATAAAAATTAAATATTTTACAACTATTTATGTCTCTCTCTAGTCACATCTTCAATAGTTATGGTAACTATTTTATGGTTTCATTTAAAAATTCACCTCTACAATTACTACTGTAGTTTATACCTATTTTAGACTCGGTTACCTGAAGACAGATGTGGGTCTGTGACGGTCATCCACTCTCCCATAGCAGTCACCAGAGCCAGGCTACCTGAGGAACCAGTTCAGCAGCGAAACATTTAGTCCAGCTGCTGTCTCCCTTCTATGTAGGCATCTCCTTAAAAAGCAAATTGTAAAACAGTAGCATTTAACTAAAAATATAAAAGCAAATATAAAATCAATGGGTAAAAAGGAGGATTTTACTTTATTTCCATACACTCCCATACAGAACATGGTAGAGCTCAATAATAACCGTGTGTGTGTGTGTGTGTGTGTTTAAGGATCAGGAGTAAAGGGTTATCAAGTTCTACCAAGGTATTCACATGATTTCATATACAAAGTACACGGGACATGATGTGACTCACAATGTAAATCTAAGGTACAGCACTGTACTAAGTAAAAAAGATTTCTGTATTATATCCTCGAAAATAAAGCACAAAGTATTTATATAGATAAGAGGATGAAAAACTTCTCCACTAGCATTTTCATTTTTGGGTTTTTTTTTTTTTTTGTTAGTTTTTTGTTTGTTTTTTTTAAGATTTTATTTGTTTGACAGAGAGAGAGAGAGCACAAGTAGGCAGAGCAGCAGACAGAGGGAGTGGTAGAAGCAGGCTCTCCACTGAGCAGGGAGCCCGATGAGGGGCTCAATCCCAAGACCCTGGGATCATGACCTGAGCCGAAGGCAGCTGCCCAACCGACTGAGCCACCCAGGCGCCCCTTCATTTTTTTGTTTTTACTAACTATATCAGCAAAAAAAAATTTTAATTACTATAGAAAAAAGCATACATCCATAAACCGCTCTCTAGACAGATCACATCAATTCACACTACTACATGCAATGTGGCATTATGTATCACATCTTACAAACAAAATATATTTTGACCTAGAAATACAACTTTTAAAATCTTATCCCAACAAAAAAATGATTTGTGCTTGCTTTGACAACACATCGACTAAAATCCAAATGATACAGAACAGATCAGCGTGGCCCTGCACCAGGATGACAGGTGAACTCCTGAAGCTTCCCTGAAACGAATACTGCACTGTTAACTAGCTGGAATTTATTTTTTTAAAGATTTTATTTATTTGACAGAGAGAGACAGGGAGAGGGGGAAGCAGGCTCCCTGCTGAGCAGAGAGCCCGATGCACGGTTCCATCCCAGGACCCTGGGATCATGACCCGAGCCGAAGGCAGACACTTAGCGACTGAGCCACCCAAGCACCCCAACTAGCTGGAATTTAAATAAAACCTTGGAAAAGAAAAAAAAATTATTTGTACAAAGATTCATTTACACATTGTTCTTGATACCGTCAAAAAATTGGAACTAGCTTATATGCTCCACAGGAGACTAGTTAGAACACATTTATACAACAGATCACCTTTAAACACAACCATGTGGAATTAGGGTGGTTAACAGATAAATATGAATGAAGTGGACCAAGTGTAAGAACCTTTCATGTAACTATTTCACATAACATTTTCAGCCTACCATCATGTTTCCCACTTTTTTATAGAGAAAATGGAAGAAATAAATATTTCTCCATCGTAACAAAATTCAAATGAAATTATTAATGACCACTGGGAATGGATTTCAAGGTCGGGGATGGAAGGAGGTGTGAAGGCCACAGGCAAACTGGAGAGCACATGCCACCACTCTCGACACCTGCTTCTCAGTGACAGAACAGTGTGGCCAACAGAGAAAGCAGGTCACGTGCTGCTATCTTCCCATCATTCAAGGGATGTTGGATTCTGGATTTTTATGTGAAATTTCACAACTCATAAATGTGAGAAGCTACTTAAAAAGATTATGCAGGGTACCCTGTGGGAAGGGGGCGTGGCTGGAAGGAGGCTGTGGGAGAGCCTTCTGCATCTTGATCTGAGAGAAGGCTGCACAAGCCACCAAACTGTACACTTAAGATCTGGGCACTTGGCTGGATGTAAGTTATACTTCTAACGACAACATTTTTTTAAAAAAGATTTTATCTATTTATTTGACAGAGAGAGAGTGCACACAAGTAGGGGGAGCAGCAGGCAGAGGGAGAGGGAGAAGCAGCTACCCACTGAGCAGGGAGCCCGACATGGGACTTGATCTCAGGACCCTATAATTATGACCTGGGCCGAAGGTAGCCACTTAAACAACTGAGCCACTCAGATGCCCCTAACGATAACATTTTTTTAATAAGCCAAATAATGAGTCTTTAGGCCAGATCTGGACTGTGAATCAGAGTTCACAACCCCTATTTTGAATATTTAAGACTGTGGAGAAATAGGAACACTTGGGTGGCTCAGTCAGGTGAGCGTCTGCTCAGGTCATGATCCCAAAGGTCCGACCCAGATGGCATCATCAGTTTCCCCGCCGGAGGTGGGAGAGTCAGCTTCTCCCTCTCCCTCTGCTCCTCACCCTCCCCCACACCCAGCTCAGGCTTGCTCTTACTCGTTCCCTCTCTCAAATAAATACATCTTTAAAAAAAAAAAAAAAAAAAAGGATTGTGGAGAAATATTCATAATGTCATGCTGAAGTGAGATGAAAATTTTCATTCATTCAATAGATTTTCATTGTGCTACTACATGCCAGGCACACTGTTTTAGGCACACGGGAGGCCCTGTCTCCAAGTTCACATTCTAGTGGGGGTAGAAATAGATAACTAAGCAATAAATTAACATAACAGAGAGTGATGAGAACTGTAAAGAAAACAAAATACAGTAACATGAGAGAGGAGTAGAGTGGAGGTCTCCAGACTCACCAAGGAAGGCTGCACCGGGACACGGACATTTGAACTGAGTCCTGAATGATATACAGTCAACCACAAGATGATCAATGAGCAGAGCAGCCCAGGTAGAGGAAACAGCAGGTACAAAGACCCAAGATGGAAACGAACGTGGTAAGTATGAAAACCATAAAGAAGGCCAGTACCTTTGGAGCACAATACACAAGGGTAGATGGTAGGAAGCTGGATTTTGTCTAAGTTGCAATGAAAAGCTAGTGAAGGCATTTAGGCAGGAAAGGCAACAGGAAGATTGCTTCAGCTACTCTACCCTCTGAGTATGTTTACTACAGGTTGGTGACATTGGGAGGCTGGAAAATAGCAGGCCACTGCAACAGTTCAGGCAAGAAGACCAGTTTTTCACTACAGCTGGAAAAGAAGCAGACACAGGTGGATACATCAGGGATGGGTTCTGGAGACAGAACCTTCAGGACTTGAAGATGGAATGAAATATGGGCGAAAGAGAAATCAAAGATGCCTCTGAGGTCATAGAGCAGCCTACAATATACATTAGTGCAAATGATGCTTTGTAGTGTATTACATGTTAGCGTCACACACACAGAGAGGGTCACCTGGTCTGGCACGGTCTTACTGTTTTTCTACTTTTGTGAACTCTTCCCGCTGTCCTTATATGGGTGCCTTTAGCAGTAGGAGAAACAAAATATATTTTGACCTAGAAATACCACTTTTAAAATCTTATCCTAACACAAAATGATTTGTGCTTGCTTTGGCAACACATCGACTGAAATCCAAATGATACAGAGCAGATCAGCATGGCCCTGCACCAGGATGACAGGCGAATTCCTGAAGCTTCCCTGAAACTAATACTACACTGTTATGTTAACTAGCTGGAATTTAAATAAAACCTTGGTCTGCACCAAGAAAAGACGATTTTACTTTTTGCTTCCAGAGATAGTAGCCATAAACAAAACAGGATCCATGGGACAACAAACCCCTCCATTCTAACCCAGCTCTGCTTTGGGTAAGTTACTTAACCTTTCCGAGCCCTAGTTTCCTCGCTGGTAAACTGCCATAATAATGACTCTTACTTCACAGTTTCCCCAGAGGATTAAGTGAGATCACACACATAAAGAAGTATTCACCACACGGTCTGGCATATGGGACACACGGAATGAGTATCAGTTGCCTTCGTCATCGCCATCATCATCATCTGGATACAGATCTGTTTGGTATAAATGACAGAATTCCAAAACCTGTAACAAAAGGCACTGTTGCTCTTAATAAAAGCTGAGCACCCTTAGAAAATCTGAAGACAGATATCCTCATAAAAACACATTAGGCCTTGGGGTTAACTCTTTGTAATCCTTAGGTTAAGGGGAAGGACAGGATCAGGAGAAAATACAAATAGGCACTTTTCCAAGCCCTTCTTGTTCCTTTTTTTTTTTTTCAAAAAATAAGACACAACGCTGCCTTAAGTGCCTTTTCTCCTCATACAGAAAGATCAAACGCCAAGATGTCTACTACACATCCATTCTTTAAAGTTGTAATTTCAGTTATTCTTCCTTTCTGAATTTAGCTCTCCAGCACCTACAGGTTTAGGCATTGAATTGTTCCCTGCCCTGTGAATTAGAGTAACAACAACAGCAAAACAACCAACTGTGAAAATAGTCAGGTCTAGTTAAATGTTCACAATGAAAACTGAAACTCCACTTTGAAGCACTATGAAACAAATAAGTTACCAACAGTATATGATTTCACACAATCTCAGTTTCTATGTATTCTCTTCTGTCCAATGATGCACCAAATTATACACTAGGAGGCTTGTGATAAGTTACCCAACCAGACCGTAATATACAAACCAAAACCAAGAGATGGATTTAAGCAAGTTACTCTATTCTAGCTCAACCATAGTCAAATTTCATTGTTGAAGGTTATAAACTATTTTATAAAGATATTATAATCAATACTAACTTCAAAAGAAAAAGAAAAAAAAGTAACAGAAGCATCTCTGCTTTGCATAAACCTAATACTGTCGCAAGTACATTTGAACTTGAAAGCTTCAAAAGCAGCCAAGAAGGACTCCATCGAAGCTGAGTGCTGGAGGACACAGTGAAGTTCTATATTGTAGCTTAATCAAGTCAGAGTAAAGCATTAGATAGTGGACCATGAGCACAGATGACGTCATACAAGAATGAACTTGGTTATAACTACACTGTTATTATAGCTTCGTTATAAGAAGAAGAAAGGGAAGAAGCTGACAGTAAATCATGTTTTGGTTCAAGTAACTGTAACCACCATTTCTCTCTCCATCATTGGTTAGGGAAGCCGTCCAAATTCCAAGACAGGCCAAATTCATGAGTAAATTTTATAAGCAAAACTGGAAGATTAAACAATTTAGCCACCCTGTAAAAGTCATTTCATTCATCTAAGATTGTTGAGGAATAACCCCGAAATAAAGCAAGAAAAAAGCATCCAAAAAGTAACCCATAAGAATCCATCCTCCTCATCTTTAAGTCAGAGAGACACGCGTTTATTCCTTCCTGGTGGGTAACATGTATATAGGCACCTAATAAACTTCCTTGATTCCAAGTATTTCTCAATGTACATTCCAGTCAGTCAGGTTACATAACAGAAAATCTTACTAATTGCAGTAATACTCAATAATTTCAGTAAAAATGTTACCTTACTATTTCTGAGGAACTACTTTGGCTTTCCTAATATGTTGCCATGTTTCAGGTGTAAATAAGCAAAGGCACTGTGGTCTTTCCTGGGTAAAATGATTATGCAGACCTTAAAAATTATCTGATAGCATTTTCTAGGTTAGAATCCGGACAGAAAATTGGGCACTTTGAGGCATCTGAACTTAATATAATTGTACCCTTTCTGAAATGAAAGTAATTCTGAAATGAAATAAGTTTCCTAAGTCTATCATTCATCATGTCAAAGCACTTTCTTTCATATTTATTTACCTATATTATAGACAGAAAACGTGGGCTCAGGGAAGCTAACAGAATTGCCTGAGGCCACATTTCTAATTGGTTGTGAAGCCTGGCCACCGATCTGTCTTCAAAAACGCTTTTTTCACTCCGTTGTCACGCACCATTTCTACGCTGCATGCAAACCTCTGTTTAAAAGGAGATTACAAAAGATTTCCATCAAGTTTCTTTAAAAGAATGAGCCCCATAGTTCACCCGAAATTATTCCACTTAGAGCATACAATCCTTAAAGGAACTTATGTACTACTTAAATTGAGGCATACTTGTAAACTTCTCTGCTACGCCACAAACAACAGCTTTTTTCTTACTTAGAAACACTTTGCTTTGAAAAGGTTTAAAAACAATTCTCAGAAATGAGATCAGTTCTATAGAAAGTTTAATGAGGGTGAAAAAACTCGTCTTACCATTTTAAGACATCAAAACTCAAAGTTTATAGATGTTCAGTAAAAACATTTGTGGTTCAGGTTAATTACACCATCCCCCCCCCCCCATCAGAAAACTTCTTTGGCTGGTTATTGTTCTTCCTTTTATCCAAAAGACTCAGGGGAGTCCCAAGGTCTCAATAAACGATAATCACTTGTAAGATCTGGGGGTAGGCAGCCCCTAAGATGGCTCCCAATTATCCCTGTTACCTGGTGGACGTGCCTTTGGGTGCCTCTGCTCCTCAGCTGTGGACTGAATTTAGTGGCTAGCTTCTAATAAATAGAATACAGCAAGAGGTGACAGCATTTCTCTTCCAAATTTAGGTGATTAAAAGGTGTGGCTTCCTTTCGGGATCACTAACCACCCAGTGGATCTCAGATCCCTCCCTCTGTCGTACTGGGAGCAGCCTCAATGAGAGGCTGGTGGGGCAAGGTTAACTGACGTCTCCAGCCAGCAGCCAGTGAGCCCCTGGAGCCTGCCCAGAGCCACAGGAGAGAGCTCAGAAGTATTCTCCCCCAGTCAGACCTTGATGACTTCCACCTTGGCCAGCACCTCGATCACCACCTACTGAGAGATCCTCAGCCACAGGCACCCAGACAAGACGCACCCAGATTCCTAACTGACAGAAACTGGAAAATAAATATTAGTGTTTTAAGCTGCAAAGTTTTGGAAAAATTTATTATGCAACAATAGATAACTAATGTAAGATTTAAAAAATACATACACATTTCTGAGTCCCTTCCATAATTTACCTGTCTCTAGCTGAAGCATAACTAAAGTGACATCATATACTACAAGTGCAACAATCAGCTTACTGACGATATCACCCAGTAGAATTAATCACTCCATATTATTACAGGTGGATGCCTCCTCCACTGGTTTATGAAATTCTACAGGAAGTTATGGGCTTTCCTACAGGGTAGGGATCTTTGTTGTAACGAAGAGTGCCTGAAACAAAGCAGGTGCTCAGTAAATGTTTATAAAATGAACTGCGTCCCACATATGGCCCACCCACTTCCAGCCTGCGCTTTCCTCGTTCTCCTAACTCAAATCTAACACTTCTTCCAAGCCCAGAACCACCACCACCATCATCCCCTCCACACAGGTTCTCTTGGTTCTCTACTTACGAATTTGTTTCATCGCTCCTAGCTAGACTCTCCCGTACTGCACGTTTCACACTCCTGTATTCCCTCCACTAATCTTAATGGAACAAGACTCAGTAACTGATGATAAATCAAAATGTTCACTCTTGCAAGCAAAGGCAGATAAAAAAAAAACAGCAATGGAAAAGAGGCAGTAGATGTGAGTCCTTTAGAGAAAAGTGTTACTCTCTTCATCTTCCAAATCTCTACCACATCTACCAACTGAAAGAGAGCTCAGCAGAAACATAAGTAGTGTCTTGATTGCGAGATTTCCTTCACACAGTACAATATTTTAAGTATTCTTTTCAAGTTCACTTGAAATTCAAACTTGAGAAGGCGCAACTGCCTACCTAATCAGAAGTCTAAAACTTCAATCAAGTGTCAGAAAATAACAGCTTTTCATTATACAGGAAAGCAGTAACATTATACCATCTAGGTTTTTAAATATTGTACAAGACTTGTCACAAACAGCTAACTACTAAAGGCTTGGCTAAAATTTCACAAAGTCAGAGTTACCAAATTGTCAGGCTAAGAAAATAAAATGATTAAAACTAAATCTTTAAACAGTGTTCCTAGCTTACAAAAGCAGTCATAAAAATTAAAAATTGTTATCAGTCTATTTTAAATAGATGTTATGACTCTCAAAAAGCAAATATATGATTTAAAAATTAATACCACCATCTGTATATCTGTTCCAAAGGAAACTACAAGTTTTAATTCCATTAAAAATACTGCAGTTGCCTTACACAAAACCATTCAGGTGCGCACATCAGTGTAGAAACATGCTAATTCAACTTCTGAGAAAATGCATCTTTTACAAATTTAAAATCCAAATGAATTCATTAGAGTGGCAGAATTTAATAGTGTACTTTTTTTTTTTAAGATTTTATTTATTTATTTGACAGAGAGAGAGATCACAAGTAGGCAGAGAGGCAGGCAGAGAGAGAGGGGGAAGCAGGCTCCCTGTCAAGCAGAGAGCCCGATGTAGGGCTCGATCCCAGGACCCTGAGATCATGACCTGAGCAGAAGGCAGAGGCTTTAACTCACTGAGCCACCCAGGGGCCCCTTTAATAGTGTACTTCTCCACAGAAACAAATTCCTCATAACTTAAAATTGAATAAATATCTGAATGGCTGAACCTCAAAACTTGGTGTTCCCTTCGCCACCTGCCCCTCTGGCTGGGTCTTCGGCCCCGGGGACTGACGCCAGGGAGTACGGAGCTGGGGTCACAGCGTGACCAGGTCTCCTCACCTAGAAAATGGGGTGACACCATCTTCTCTGGAGGGTGGCTGTGGGGTGTAAGGAAGTCACAGGTGAAAACTATGCACCGCACACCTGGCAGAGAGGGAACTGATGGGACAAGCACGGGCCAGACGCTGTCCTCAGTGCTCTACATGTATTATGAAGCTCTCACAACAATACTACATTAGCTCATTTTCACAGATACGGAAATTGAGGCAAAGAACGGCTAGCCACCGCCTCCCCAGACTCGAGAGCCCATCCTCTTCACCCACACGTGCTGCTGCTGCTGCTGCTGCTGCTTCCCTGGATGAGAGGCTCAGGAAGCCGTACTCCTCCCAGGGATCCTCAAGGCCGCCACCACTCACTGGTACCTCCAGCTGGGCCAGGACTGCACGAAACAGCGTGAAGACACAAGTTATGGAAAATACTGCATGGGCATCCCTTTGGGTTGAAGGATACAGTTCCGGTGAAGCTCCAGGCCAGAATCTGCCACTAGAAAGTCACCCCCTTAGTAGCTTCGGGAGCTCTACTTTAAACTTCCGACACACACGCTGGCACCCACGTTCTGCAGTAGGAGAATCAGTATGCTATCATGGCTAAAAGCACAGGACCCAAAGTCAGCCTGCCTGGTTTCAAACCCCAGTTCCACCACCCACAAACGAAGTGGCCCTGAATGATTTCTGGACTTCATCTTCCTCGTTTGCAAAATGAGAGTAAAAACAGTCTCTAGTCTCAAAGGATTATCATATGGCTAAGTAACACACTGAGTTTTAAAATTTATTTAATAACCTTATTAAGTAGGCTTATGCATCATCCGCAGGGCTTAACATAGGGTCTTGAGTACATGGCAAGTGCCCAATAATTGTTAGCTATTATTAGGTATCTTAGTAACTTGGAAAGATTTCATGATATTTTGTTAATAAGAGAAGTTGCAGAACAATATCTAACATAAAAAAAAAAACCCAAACTATAGGAATATATACATATAGGTATAAATTCTGCTCTATAAACACAGAAGTTTATAGAAGAACAGAAAAAACTGGGGCATGCCTGGGTGGCTCAGGGGTTAAAGCCTCTGCCTTTGGCTCAGGTCATGATCTCAGGGTCCTGGGATCGAGCCTCACATCGGGCTCTCTGCTCAGTGGGGAGGCCTGCTTCCCTCCCTCTCTCTGCCTGCCTCTCTACCTGCTTGTGATCTCTCTCTATGTCAAATAAATAAATAAAATCTTAAAAAAGAAAAAAAAGAATAGGAAAACTAGAAAACAAAACCAACCTGTAAGGGATAAAAGGACTTTATCTCTTTATGTATTTACCCACACACACAGATAATTATGGGTAATCCTTACTTTTTGGCTCTCCCAAATTTTCGATAAGTGAGTGTGCTTTTCTTACAATGAGAAAAAAAAAATCTGTATGTTTTTAAAAGGTAATTACAGTGATAAGCAGCAGCAATGGACACGAATAGCATCACTCCCAACCACCAAAATTAAGGGCAGAATGGCGTAAGTAACAAAAAAGTATAAAATATTTATTTCCAGATTAATCAATTAATCTGCAGTTTCAACACATAAAAGCAAGCAGCTCTGTCGGGCAAAAATTGGTTAGAAAGCATACGAATGCCCTAGAGCTACTCAGATACCCAATTACATAAGGGCAACACTTTAGCAAAAGTTAGTAGTTTGTAGTTTTAGATGGCAATAGAACAGTCTACAAAAATTTGCAAACTGTAAACCTTTCCACTAATGAATTATACTTCCAGGCATCTATTATTACATATTCCATCACACAAATGAGCAAGGATATCGTCATGGCAAGGAACTGGAGACAATCTAACTGTCCACCAACAAATAGTTAAAAGCCAATACAGATAGTAAAGCCAAAAGATGGGCTACTTTGGGATTATTAAGGCAGATCTGCATGTACAGCAAGAAAAAAACAAGTTATGGATAAAAAGAATAGTATGTTCACCATTTTCCTTTAAAATCAAACTATCTAATTACTACCTAGATTTAGGAGAAAGGTCTAGCAAAGTTATAAACTGTTACTAACATGACAATCCTGTGGAATGAGATAGCTGAGTGTAGGGAGGGATGGACTCAACCTACATTCATTTCTTCAATAGTACATTTTGATATAGTTGGGAGTGTTTTAGGAGTTTGGATTATTTTGTAAAATTTTTAAGAGGCAGTGGATTCAGGCAGAATTAATGAGATACCACGTGTGGAAATACCCCCACCTCAATCCCAAATGGTAGCACCCCTACCCTTTAGTGGAAATAACTTAGACAAATGATAAATTCTCTCCACCAATGAATTATCACTTCCAGCACCATTCCCGCACAGTGACGCATACAAGTCTTCACACTGATGCTCTGCTTTGTCGGAGCTTATCTGTAGGGATCTAGCCCAACAGTGAAGACTTGCCCCCCCACCCCAAACCCCACAGCTGTGAAGAGGAAAGACAGAAAGAGTACTGGCAGACCTGGCAAAAGGGGATCGTTCCCCTGGCTTCATTATAATCTAAACTTAGTAGGAGAAAAGAGGGGAGAGACTGACTTTGATTTATAATTATTGAGATTCTTTTCAAAAAAGAATGTTCTTACTCTATTGACCAACTGATAAGGTATATTGCTCTCCTTCAGGAGAGCGGCTGATGTCACAGAGGTATGTACTTAGAGCTATGCTAAACCATTGATATTTCTTTGTACACTTTCTATTGCTAATGTTTTCATCTGTTTTGGTTGTGGCTCCCCAATGATTTGTTTGTTGTTAGTTTGGTTTTTCAGGGCACTGTTACATCAGGGAAGATGCACAGGATGGGGAAAGAGCACAAGCCCAGGTGTCACGGGCTAAGGTTCCCAGGGCCACTTCTATCATTTACTGAGCAACTCTGAATTCCTCGTCATTTCTCTCGTTTTCAGTTTCCACATCTGTAAAATAAGGAGGTTGAACTAGATGATCTTTAGAGAATTTCTGCCTATTATCTATGTTTTTTGCATTTCTTGTGGGACTTACTATGGAATTGAGTAGAGCTACTCATATCGAAATGTCTTCTTAACGTTTTTATAACAATGTGCGCACCTGGTCTTCACAACCATTTGTTCAACAAATGAGATGCTACCAAATTCTAACAATAACAATTTTTTTTTTTTTAAATTTTATTTATTTGACAGCGAGAAACACAGCCAGAGAGGGAACACAAGCAGAGGGAATGGCAGCGGGAGAAGCAGGCTTCCTGCGGAGCAGGGAGCCCAATGCGGGGCTCGATCCCAGGACTCCGGGATCTGACCTGGGCCGAAGGCAGACACTTAACGACTGAGCCACCCAGGCGCCCCTAACAATAACAATTTATTAAGCATAAACCATTTATGAGGAACAACTTAAAGCATTTAACGTGTATTAACTCATTTAATCTCACAATAGCCCAAAGAGTTATCCACTCCATTACAGAGGACAAAACTGAAACCGAGAGAGCTTTCTTGCCCGAGGTCACACAGCTAGAATGTGACAAAGCCAAGATTCAAACCCAAGTAGTCTAACACATTTAACTGTAACACTCCACTGCCTTCATCGTAGAACAGGAGGGGATACACAGTACGTGAGCTGCCTTTCAAACTGCACACATACACGGGTACTCACTTTTCTACCAAGTCACCCTGAGATGAAATTACAATCAGATCGTAATTATTCCAACTGAGTGACTGGAATGTGAACTACGTAAGAACAGACAAAACATTAAATGATATAGCAATTCAAAAGAATTATTTTTGAAAAATCTAGTGAATAGAGACGTCAAATTGCCAGGCTTTCCCCGAACGGCCATTCCCTTCTATTTGTGCTTCCAGGTACATCTCGCTGTAATGAAACTTCTCTCCCACCACCTAAATGGAGCTCCTGGTCAGCGGGTCTGGTATCGTACTGTCTGTACTCTGCTTTGCCATGAGGCATCATAAATGACCCACTGTAGGATCCAGTAAAAGGTTTGCTGAACAAACGTCCACTAAGTTCAATGACATCTGAATGTGAGGTATACTCCTTTAATACTGTGACAGACAAGGATCCACACTTAAGCCATGTGCATCTTGGAAGGGCTTTCAGTTCAATCTCGATTGATGCCAGCTCAAAGCAGCAGCGAGGTGGCCTAGTATATCAATCAAAAGCATGACAGTTTAGAGATGGTCCACCAATTTCAAATTCTTCCAGTGTACATGTAGGAAAGCATCATATTCTTACAAGAGGATTAAGAACAAAAAAGAAGCACTGTTTTAACATCTATCTTACTTTGTCAGGTTGAAAGTAGCTAGTAAGTCCAAGTAAAAAAAGTTACCATTCATTGGTATTTTATTCCTAAATGTATTAAAGATTGTGGAAATAACAATAACAACAACAACAACAACAACAACAAAAACCCACCATAATTCATGAATTGGTAATACTGTAATCATATATCTGTAGTAGCTTTTCCAATGATTCAGCCCAAATTCAGTCATCGGTTATAGTTCTCAAATTGTGGTCCCAGGACCAGAGGCATCAATGTAGCACCTAGGAAACTATTAAAATTGCAAATTCTCCAGGCACCTGGGTGGCTCAGTCAGTTAAGCTTCTGACTTCAACTCAGGTCATGATCTCAAATAAAATCTGTCTCTAACAAAATCTTTTAAAAAATGCAAATTCTCAAGCCCCACTCTAGGTCTGAAGATTCAGAAACTCTGGGAGTGGAACCCACAAATCAGTGTTCTAACAGAACATCCATGGGATTCTGATGTATCAAAAACTTGAGATCATGGCTCTACTCTACAGAATGTGCTTCAGAAGAAGTCAGTATTCTAGTTAAGCAGTTTAGAATATGGAATACCAAAAGAAATTCTTTTTTTTTTTTTTTAAAGATTCTATTTATTTATTTATTTGACAGAGAGAAAGATCACAAGCAGGCAGAGAGGCAGGCAGAGAGCGGGGGAAGCAGGTTCCCCCCTGAGCAGAGAGCCTGATGCGGGGCTCAATCCCAGGACCCTGAGATCACGACCTGAGCCGAAGGCAGAGGCTTTAACCCACTGAGCCACCCAGGTGCCCCCCAAAAGAAATTCTTACTCAAAAGGGTGCTGCAGAATAGAGTTCAGGAATAATGCAGAAGTGTTGCAGAGTACTCAATAAGGGTTGAACCTAACAGTCTTAGAGAATGTCTAAGGCTTACCAAACCTTGGGGGGTGGGGGGAGAACCTGAGAAACAAATTTGGCAGGTGAGATTCATATATCCTATTCACACACTCTACAACCTAGCAAGTCCACATCTAGCCACAAATCTAAGAGAAACTCTTGCATCTATGTGCCAAGAGGCAGGAACATAAACAGTGGCACTCTTCACAGGAGCCAAGGAGCACAAGAGCCCGACCCTGGAAGCAACGCGAACACCCCTCAACAGGAGAATAAATAAACCGTGGCACATATGCAAAACGGAGTCTTATTCAGCAATCAGAAAACTGCAGTGACACACAATCCAGAGGACTGTCAGCAAATACTTAGTGGATGAATTTCAGCATTATCGTAAATAAAAAACACCTCAGAAAGCATTAATTGTGTATGTGTTTGGAAAACTCATAGATGCAATAAAACTATGTTTTAAAAGATACCAAGGGAATGACAGATATAAGATTCAGTAAACAGGGGGTGCCTGGTTGGCTCAGTTAAGTGACTGACTCAAGTTTGGCTCACGTTTTGATCTCAGCATCGTGCAATCAAGCCTCGCATCCAGCTCTGTGCTCAGCAGAGTCTGCTTGTCCCTCTCCTTCTGCTCCTCCCCCAACTCTCTCTCTCAGATAAATAAATAAATAAATCTTAAAAAAGAAAAAAAGATTCAGTAAATAGTTGCCCCAGGTGAGACAAGTAAGGCAAAGGACTAGATGGGCCCAAATGGTCTCATAGAGATTACTGTCAAGGTCCTACCTTATGTTAGGTAGTACTTAGTATTAAAACTAATAAATCGATTATGAGAATGTGTCCTAAGCCAAGAAATATAATTCTTTGTACCTGAAAGTCTTTTTTTTTTTTTAATATAGGAATGCCTGGGTGGCTCGGTTGATTAAGCATCTGACTCTTGATCTCAACTCAGGTCTTGATCTCAGGGTCATGAGTTCAAGCCCCGCACTAGGCTCCAAGTGGAGCCTACATTAAAAAAATAAAATAAAAAATAAAGGGGCACCTAGGTGGCTCAGTCAGTTAAGTGTCTGCCTTTGGCTAAGGTCATGAACTCAGGGTCCTGGAACTGAGCCCCACATTGGGCGCCCTGCTTGGCGCTCTGCTTCTCCCTCTCCCTCTCCCCCAACCCCCCATCATGCGTGCACGCATGTGCGCACTCTATCTCAAAATCTTTTAAAAAATGAAAAAATAAATTTAAAATTTTTATATATATACACTGTTCCTCAAATATGTCAAACACTTCTAAATTCTACCCAGTCCTGGCTATGAGACACTAAGAGCCCTGGGTCCTCAGCCTGACAACCGCCAAGACAGGGGCCAAACTGTTTTGGGTCACAGAATCCAAAGAGGGGAGTGACTCTCCCCTCTTAAAAGTACAAAAACAAGCAGTTTTGGCTATAGTTTCAGAGCACCTATGAAGCCATTCAGAACTCGGGATCCATGGACAAGGAGTGAAGACTTGAAACTCCTGTACTAGCTAATTACAAGCAACTAGGGGGAGAGAACAACTCTCACTTGATGTAGGTCATCAGCTCTGCCATCCTTACAACGGCCCCAGAAAGGAAGAGACAGAACACCATTTTATTGATGGAAGAATCAGACTCAAGAGAGATTAAGTAACTTGCCTACTTACAAACCTGGGGGCAGGAATAAAAACCTAGCTATTTAATAATATGGAAGGTAAGAATGAAAACTAGCTATATATGGTTTCAAAGCCTCATGGATCCTGGCTTCCTCTTGACTCTCCACAAGTATCCCAAGTAAATGATATAAATTCTCTGGGCCCAACTCTTCATTATAAAATAACCCAGGTGATGATGGGTTGTATTTATTGATGATTTCTAGGATGTCTTCTTGAGTTTATATTTTAGATCTTATGTGCAAGGATATTTCTAAAACTTGGACACAGAATAAAGGAATAATGTTGAAGGTGCCAACTTGTAGATAGGAAAGTAGAGACAAGCAAATAATCTACTGGCAAAGGACTGACAAACTCAAGACTGGGATCCTTATAACACAGACTAACTCTCAGATAAAGAGCAGATGCAATGGCTGGTACCCATCTCCGATTTTAAGTAGCTACTGGCCACTCATTAAACTCTACACCTGACTTTAAATTCATATATAGTGCTATGATTTCTTTAAAGCAATACTCTTCCAGCAATCTCCTCCCAACTTGATGTTTCCAAGACATTAAGGTTCCATTTTCAGCAGCCCTAGAACAAAATATTATGCCTAACTAGGCAATTAATGGTCAGGGCCTGGCTGACGGACTTAGCCATGACAATGAGAATTGTGAAGGACAGATAAATACTTCAGAAGTTGGACTGACAAACACGATAAGTATACAGAGGGAGGCACTTATTCTCTTATGTAAAAATCAGTCTTTGGTACTAGACAGAGAACAGAGTCACTTAGATAAAGAGAACAGAGGAGTAAGGTTAATAAAATCGGGTTTGGTTAAGTATGTGATGATAATGAACTCAGTGTAGAACTTACTGGGTTTAGAGATGCCCTCATGACATTCAAGTGGGGATAAACTCTAGGGCTTGGAGATCAAAAGGCATCAGGGCAAAATTAGGAGTCATCAGCATGTGGTGGTTGAATCGATACAAAAAAGAGGGAGAAGAGCTTCACTCACATGTAGCAGGTGAGTGAAGGGGACCTAGATATAGGAGACTAAAACCAGGGTGGACTTTAGGAAAGCCAAGGGAAAAGAAAAAAAAAATTTTTTTTAAGATTTTATTGATTTGACAGAAAGAGAGAGATCACAAGCAGGCAGAGAGACAGGCAGAGGGGGGGGGGAAGCAGGTTCCCTGCTGAGCAGGGAGCCCGATGCAGGGCTTGATCTCAGGACCCTGAGATCATGACCTGAGCCGAAGGCAGAGGCTTTAACCCACTGAGCCACCCAGGCGCCCCGAGAAAAGAAATTTTTAAAGAGGAGGGGGTGATGAACAGCAGCAAATGCCATGGAAGAGCCAGATTTGAATAGAAAAATATGGATTTGGCGATTAGTGACTTTATGACAAAGCTGAGCAGTAAAAATCAAAATCGGATTTTAGAAAAGTGATCAGCAAATAAGAAAAGGAGACAATAAATCATTTGCTCATGAAGCTGAGTTTCACAGAGTGTGAAAAGTGACCTCTTTAAATGTAGAAAGGCTTTATTAGATGCTCACGTATCCACTAGCAACTCAAAAAAAAAAAAATTCTGTACTTGAGATACTCCCTATTTGACTATAGCACTTTTATATCAAATAGAAATAATATTAAATACTCGATAAATATAAGTTATTTTTCCAGGTATCATTCTGGATAGTAACATATTTTCTTATTTAATCACAACCCTAAGAAGTAGGTATTATTATTCCTAACTTACAAATGAGACGACTGCACAGAGAAAATAAGGTCCAATAGTAACCTGTCCAAGATTGTGTAGTTAATAGTATGACAGTCGAAACCAAAACCTGACTCAGCAGAGTTAGAGGGAGAGAGAGCAATATGGGAAGCAAGAGTTAACAGATAAGAACTGTAAATATTACTGGCTAACTGGTTGTAGTTTAATTTCTACTTAAGAATTTATTTTTAATTTGAAAGAGAATTTGTGGCTTCTCTCATCTCAGTATCCTACACTGCTGGAACCTTTTTTTTTTTTAATGGCCCTTAGGACACTAAGATTTTGTACTGCATTACAATTTTGTTATCTCTTACCATATTGCAAGTTGCTTGAAAATGGGGCTCTATCTTACTTATCTTTGTATCCCTATTCCCCCAATCTTAAAAGTAAAACATCCTCAATAAAGGTTGGTTGTATGAATAATCATTTCTAATTTCCTCAAGTTTCTGGGGGCTTCGAGAAAATATTTTTCAAATATTTAATTGCTGAGTAGGGCTGATGTCTCTCAGATGCTACTTAGACTGTGTTCAGAACATTTTCAGATTATTCAAACTACCAATTTTGGTGGAAATACCAAATATGTAATTCCCCTGGATAATACCATTTAAAGGTTCCATAGCACCTACTGGTCAAAGGTCATAGCTGTGTTTTCTAACCTTATCACTCGCACCCCCCGCCTGCCTCCAACAACCAATCCACCAGTACTTCCTCAACAGTATATTGGGCAGAACCTGACACCATGCACTTACCAGGTGAACTCCTCTTCTGTCAAGACACAGCTGAAATTCCCCTTTCTAAAGCCTTCTCATATTTGCAATTTTCATTTTCTACTTTTGCTCTCCCTTACTACACTGTTAGTTTCCTAAAAACAAACTCCTCAAGGCAACGCTCATCTTTTTTCTCTTCAGGCCTGGCAAGAAACAGCTCTGAAAGTGTTTATTAAAGCATGATTCAGTGGGCGCCTGGAAGGCTCAGTGGGTTAAAGCCTCTGCCTTCGGCTCAGGTCATGATCTCAGGGCCCTGGGATGAAGCCCTGCATCGGGCTCTCTGCTCCTCAGGGAGCCTGCTTTCCCCCTCTCTCTCTGCCTGCCTCTCTGCCTACTTGTGATCTCTCTCTGTCAAATAAATAAATAAAATCTTAAAAAAAAAAAAAGCATGATTCAGTACATCTGCTGGTACTACGTATACTATTGTCCCACTACCAAAAGTGAAGATTTCAGGTTGTTTTCCATTAGCAATAATGAGAGGTGCACATCCCTATCCTAGCTCATCTCATTAACTTGTGAATTCATTACCAGCTAATCATAATCACCATCACCAAAGACACAAAAAAGCCCCTCAGAGAATCAAAACCCTTGGTATCCTGAGCAAATAGTCAAACCAATAAGGCATATTCCCAACTATTGTAAAAGATACCCCCCAAAAAATCACTTAAAACACTTTGGAATGCCTCCAATTTAAGGATGGGAAATGAATTTAAATCACACAATTCTGGGTCAGTATCTTTCACCTTTTAATCTGTAGGTGCATATTACACAGAAGACACTCAAATGTCCACTTTAATAAAACCTGTGTCCTATCCAGCTTTGTCAAAGAGCAGCTAGGTCAGGTTTTTGGAGAACCCAAGAATATCATCTTTGTGGTGGCCTTCAGGCTTTTGACAAATCATCAGAACAGGGTACACTTGTAGTTTCTCATATAGCGCCTCAGCATGTCTGGAAGGGAATGTGCTTTAACAAGTCTTGTCACAAGGTACGATGTGTTATGATGAGATCTTCACATTTCATCCCACAATAACAGTCTCTGCAGTTATCTTCAAGCTGCTGCACCCATGTTACTTAATCCCAGGGCTTTTTTATCTTCATTGCACAGATGGGGAAAGAGAAGGGAAGGAAGGGATAAAATGACTTAGCTGAAGAGGCCCCGCAAGTCCCCAAAAGAGCCTTCATTTTAACCATCAGCTGCTAATCCTCTTTTCAAATAAACCATTTTGTTTGAGGAACTTTCACTGACAGCAAGCACAACAGAGGGTCAAATTGGTCATTAGCTTTTACTTGTTTAGTGTGAATGAATAACCTAAGCTCCCGAGGCCTCTGTGCTATGATAGCTCTAGGAGAGGAGTTTTGATGGATTAACTTTTGCTGACTGAATCCAAGTTCCTAAATCTACCTTTAACTTCCTCTAAATTTCAAGATAGCTTGACTTAAAGTTTAACTCTAAAGGCATTTTTGTCGCTCTCCAGATCACTCATCCTGTTCAAATTTTATTCAGTCTCTTAAATGTGTCAAGTCACACCTACCTTTCAGTTTAGGATCAAGGCTACCAGAATTTTCTCCTAAGCCACCCAATGTTCCAAGGCATCCATCATTCACAACCAACTCCAGGGACAGACTCTAATCTGTGTTGTCAGGGAAGCCCAACAATCTCAAACTGCAGGTAGTTTCTACTCTCACACTTCTGATCCACTCTTGGAGGAGTGCCTCCTCTAATCCTCTCCCCACGACGCTCCCTACCCCCAAAGGGAAATCTCAATTCTCTCCGATTCAACAAGAACTACATCAGCGTTGCAAGATAACATTTTGGCAATCACAACTATGGACCGTGAAATGAAGTAACAACCTAAAGATTCCCACATTGTATGTGCTAAGCACAAATTATTTAGCAGATTCCATTTCCCGGGCCCAAGTGACTTGCAAAACAGGGCGATCAGCACAGGTTCAAAAGCGGGCAGGGAGCTCACCATTCGGTTTACCGTTCTTGACTGTAAAATTCTACACCAAAATATTTTCACACTTGCCTGCCTTTCAGATGATGTAAGCTCTTCCCCTTGACTTTTAACTAGATCTCTTTCCCTGCAGCGGCCACGGGCCACTCAGTAACTCATTCTAAGGACTGCCTCTTGCGGCTCGCCCCAACAAATCCCGAAGCCCGCAAACTCCGCAGCCTCCGCGAGCAACACACCGCAGCCCCAAACTGGCCATCCCCTCCTCCCCCACGTCCCCGCGTCGCTCGTCATCCCGCGCCAGGCGCCACCCTCTCTCCATCCCGGAGGTTTTGGGCTCTCCGGTCCGGAGCCCTCCCGGGGGCGCAGCGCTGCGACCGCCGGCGGGAGCGGACCCGAGCTGGCACCTACCTCCCTCCTCCTCCTCCAGGGACAGCCGGGGTCAAGGCTCGCCCGCCTCCTCCAACGGCCCCAACGGCCGCGCCGAGCCTCTCGCCGAGAAGCGGGGCGCCGAGCCAGGTGCCGGCGCTCACCTCCGCGCCCGCCCTCCGGCTCCCCGCCGGCGCCCGCCCCAGACTCCGCTGGCGCCCCCGCCCCTCTCCGGGCTGGCGCGTCACAATCCCCGTCGCGGGGGGAGCTCTCACCGTCACGGCCCCCGAGGGCGGCGGAGAGGCACCGCTCGCCGTCCTAGACCGGCTCGCGCAGCCCAGAGGGCCGGCACAGGCGCGGCGGCAAGCAGCGGCCCGCGCCTGCGGCCCCGCCTCCGCCTCGGGCTCCCGCCGTCTCCGCCCCCGGCCCGGCTTCGCTCCGCCCCTCGCGGCCACCCCCTGCCTCGGCAGGTTCGCAAGGTTCCCACCCCGCCCCCGCGCCGCCGGCGCCGTAGGCCCAGCCGCCTCCCATTGGCTCCGCCAGTTGCTAGGCGATGAACAACCGCGGCCTACATTGGCCCCAGGAGTCTCCTCCCCCCCCTTCCAAAAAAACCTAGAGAAAAAGAAAACCTTATCCCTAGAGCCGGAGCGGGATGCGGGCGCAGCTGCGGCTGCGGCACCTGTTACGCCCTGTGATTCACCCGGCCGGGCCCTGCTCCCCGCCCCCTCCTTACGCCCGCAGAGCTGGGGCCCCCGGGCTCCGTGGGGGAAGCGGGTCATGGTTGCTTTAAGGCGAGTGTTCCGAGCCCCAGTGGACCCCCACACCCACCCCAGAAGCAAAAGTGAGGCTTCCAGAAGACCCACGTGTGCTGGCAAAAGTGGAGAAATAAACCAAACAACAGCCGGCACCCAGAATTAGGTCAGGCCCAGGGGAAGGGAGCGTCAAGCGTTGGGGATTGTGGTTGCAAACAACCCAACCCGGGGCAAGTTAGATGTAAAATTAGGGCAAAGAAACGGACCTGGGCAGAAGACAGCGAGAATACTAACAGATGGCCCCGGTGAACTACAAGTTTATGCAGAAATGTCCCACACCCACTCAGCAAAATATGTGCAGAGAGAATGAATGCCTGTGCGGCACCGGTAGCCTGGGTCAGATCCGCTCCTCCCCTAGTCCATGTCAGCCTAAAATTCTCCAGGGAGGAAAACGGGCCAGAGAAAGGAAGGGGATCAGATGGTGAAGTCACAGGCATAGGGATTGAGTTATAAACACAAAGATGTGCTTTGATGAATTTTGTTTGTTTTTAGTGAAGCCAGTGAATTTACTCAAGAGGGGAGAAACGGGTTTGGTATTTTAAGGAGGCTTCTGAGAGCACTCTGAAACCTAAACGTACGAGACAAAACAAAGAAATATGAACACCGAAGAACAAGGAACCGAGTAGCGCTCCCACCTCGCCCCACCTGCCCCCAGTTTCCACACACAGACCCCCAACCCTGGATGAAAGATTGAGACGAGAAAATGAGCACGCCACGATAACAACTTCCAAGTCCAGCGAAATCCTCTTTGCTTTTGGCCTAAGTCATCAGAAGGCGAGCTAGATGCTGGTGAAGGACCTGTCAAGGTTCAAGGGCCTGTCAGGGCCCATCTTCTTAAAGACGCTCTGAGCGCAGGGCTAATGGGGAAGAGGAAACCAATCACTACCGGTGATTACCTAGCTCCCTAACCTAGGATACTGATGGGGCGGAAGGGAGTTACTCCTGCTCCCAGAAGGGGTTTTGAAATTTCCACTGTCCACCCGCAAAATTCCACACCTCTTCCCATCTTAGGAAACAGCTTAATGTCACAGATTTTTCTGGACATAACAAGGCTTCATTCTGACCATTTCCCCCCACAATCAAAAAGGGCGTGCTCACTCTTCCATAGGTAGATGAGTTGAGATCAATTCAGTAAGTAGCATCTGGCACCCCTTTTGTGACCCAACCACTAATAGAGCTGGATTGGAAGAACGTTTGGGTAGGGCAGAGGTGAGCTCTGGAAAGTTCAGACCCGCCCCCATCCCCAAGGATGCATCTGGTCTGTCTGAATAAAAAAGCAGTTCTCAATTTTTTGGTTTCAGGGAACCCTTTCCATTCCTAAAAATGTTTGAGGGCCTCAAAGAGCTTCTGTTTACATGCGTTATATCTATTGATATTTACCATACTAGAAATTAAATTTAAAATGTTTATTTTAAAAATAAAAATTGTATCTTAATATAAATGGCATATTTTTATGGAAAATAACTATTTCCCTCCAATATAGTAAAGAGCATCATGATTTTAAAAGTTTGTAGGTTTCTTTAATGTCTGGTCTAATGGAAGATAATTTGATTTTTATATCCGATTAATTCAGTCTGTTGTACTATTTCAGGTTGCCTCCACAATATACTCATAAGAGAATGGCAGTAAAAAGGACAAATACCATTTTAGCCTTATAATTAAAATTGATTTGACTGCACCCTCCCTGAAAGGGAGTTGGCAATGTCCCCCACCTCAGGGTTCCTAAGATTATACTTTGAGAACCACTGGTGTAAACCTGTCCTGATACTCTGTCCCCGTTTGTTGACCACCAATTTAGGAGCTGAGCAGGTGACATAATTCTGGGGAGTACATAATGTGAAGTGGGAGGGTATTGGACTTTGGGGGAAGAGTTTTATCCCTGAGAACGCAGAAGTCTTTCCTCACCTCTTGCTTTGGCCATCCTCCACTAAGCAAGACATGTTTGGAGCTGTTGTGGTACATCCCACAATAATGAGAGAAAAGAAAGAAAAATACAAGAAAAGTAACCCAGAACCAAGACATCACTGAGTGGCTGAGTTAACCTATCCTGCCTCCGCCTATCCCTAGACTGCTCACATGCTTGTTCACTGATATATCCCCAGTGCCTAAAACGGTACCTGGTACTTAGTGGTTGGTGCTCAGTACTTATTTGATAAATAAAGAAACGTAACTTCAAATGAATGTTTTTCATTTCAAAGCCCTTGGCGGACTGTATATACAACTTAGTCCATTGATGTTGCTCAAAAGGTATCACATCAGTAGGTACTGAATTTGTTGAAAAGAATTCTTTCTTTAAGAACCAATCTGAGTTTTGGAACAATCCAAAAGTTATTCTGAGCCAAATCTGATGAACACATTCTGGAGCCACATTAAAATGCCAAACGTGTGTTTTTCCAACTAAGTAACTACATTTGGATAGAGAAAGGTCAAAAAACAAGATGTGTTTAATTTTCTAAGACAGTAAACTGACTCTGAACATAATTTCATATAGGAAAAGTTCTAAAAATGTACACCAATAATAGGTTTCAGAAAAAATATGTATATATATGTGCATGTATATACATAAATATATATATATTAAAATATATATTTAAAACATGTATATATGTTTGTATGTATGAATGAATCTCTTCCAAAGTGTCTGCACACTTCTTGCCCCTACTACATTAGTCTTTCAAAAATGAAAATCGTATCCTTTCTGCCCTCAACCCCCAATTAAGAACCTTCAATGGCCTATCATTGTACTTAGCATGAAATTAAACTCCCTACCTAATTGTACACACATGATCTGGCCCCAATCTCCCTCTTGGAAATGTCACTTTGGCACACAAAGTGTCAGAGCTGCAGCAGTCCCCTTTTTGATCCTCTGGCCACTTTGAACCTACCATTCAGTTTGCCTAGAAGGTTCTTCCCACAAAGGTTTAAACTCTGATTCTTTTTCATCATTCAGATCCCACTTCCAGGCTTGGCTCTATTTGTTGACTTGTTTCCTTGTTTGTGGTCTGTCTCCTCCCACAAGAATGGAAGCCCCATGAAGATAGGGACTGTGGGTGTGATTGTCCCCGCAGCCCCCTCTGTGCCAGCACTGAAGGGTTGCTGACCAAATTATTAATTGTGAGATTGGGAGGAAGGTAGATAGGAGGGAAGGAACATCTGCTTCACATTTCATTAGCTTCTGTTATACATGAATTTTTACAAGCGTGACGGTAATTTTAAAATATTTTCATTCTGCTGCAATAAATAGGCTCTGACTTCAGTGTGTGTGTTAATAATCCACTCCCTATTTACTCATATGTGTGCCTTAGAAACCAGTGTTTCACATAGCACAGCAAATATTTTGGTCTTCTCCTGATGTGTATATTCAAATCTGGATAGTAATGGACCAACTTATAGAGGCTTTCTGTGGCAATTCATACCATCTGGATGATTTCAATAACCGCAATAATTTCTGGACCTAGAGGAGAATATTTCTTGTCAGAGCCTGTATGCTGTAACAGATGAGAAGATGGGCTGAGTCACTTCCCCTTAAGGGTGACACTTTTATTAATTCTGTGTTCTGGCCAGGACCACCTTCCCAGGAGTGGCACGATGGGTAAACCAAGTCTTACTGGATATTGTACTTGTAACTTTCTTATCCATGGCCTCATTTTATTTACAAGAACAATTTAAGGCTGTTTATAGTTAACTGCATGATAGGTTCAGGACGGATTTCAAGGCCCAAGAGACTTCAGAGTCCTTCCTGTGGGCTGGGTGGTGTGGGAGTACTCCACAGAGGAGAAAGAGCTGGAGGAAGGCCTCAGGGCCATCTTCACTCTGCTAGCCTGACAAAAAGGGCAGAGACCAGAGACCAGACCACCGGCTCTGCTTTCTGACTTCTCAGAGTTGGCGTTCCACTTGGCTAGACAGCGCTCCCCTAGCTAGCTGGCTGAATCTCTGCATCATGCTGCATTTCCAAAGATGCTCCAGTTCTGGCCAATCTCTCTGGATTTGGGCCAGGGGCCATCCAGCTTGCAATGACAGTGAGCCACTTACAAAGTGCTGCTGCGTTTGCAGGAAAACAGACCACTGCAGTTCCCTTTCCCTTTCATCTCCACTGAGGTGAAAATTTCAAAACAGAAAACTATCCCCCCACATTATCTGCCCCACCCCACGGTGTCACCCACAAACACGCAGAACAGTAGACAATGGCCTGATCACCTTCCAGGTATCCCTGAGAAGCACCTCCCTTAGTAAATGCAGCCAACACACATGTAACACACACACACACACTGGGCAATCATTTTGAGCATTTTAAACATGAAGAGGGACTGTCCTGAATTCTGACATAAAACACATAGACCACGTAACTCGAGTCGTTGACACACATTCATCTTCTTTAGTAACCAGTCATACTAACTATATGATTTTTATATTTTTCCTGAGAACTTATGGGGTCTCATCACACAGGATATAACACTTGACTTTTAAAAAACTCACCAATCAGGGGTGCCTGGGTGGCTCAGTTGTTAAGCATCTGCTTTCGGCTCAGGTCATGATCCTGGGGTCCTGGGACTGAGTCCCCCATCAGGCTCCCTGCTCAGCAGGAAGCCTGCTTCTCCCTCTCTCACTCCCCCTGCTTGTGTCTCTCTGTCAAATAAATAAATAAATAAATAAATAAATAAATAAATAAATAAATAAAATCTTTTTAAAAAATAAAGACTCACCAATCAATAAAGATGTGACATATATATACAGATACACAGATACATAAATATACTGGAATATTACTCAGCCATAAAAAAAATCGTGCCATTTGCACCAACAAAGATGAATCTAGAGAGTATAATGCTAAGTGAAATAAGTCAGAGAAAGACAAACACCATATGATTTCCCACCCATATAGAATTCAAGAGACAAAACAAAGAAAAAAAGAGACAAACCAAAAAACAGACTCTCAACTATAGGAGACAAACTGATGGTTACCACCAAGAGGTGGCTTGGGGGAGGGGTGAAATAGGTGAAGGGGATTAATGAGTGCACCTATTGTGATGAGCACTGAGTAATGTATAGAATTGTTGAATCAGGGGTGCCTGGGTGGCTCAGTGGGTTAAGCCTCTGCCTTCTGCTCAGGTCATGATCTCAAGGTCCTGGGATCGAGCCCCACATCCAGCTCTCTGCTCAGCAGGGAGCCTGCCTCCCCCCTCTCTCTTTCTGCCTCTTTGTCTACTTTGATCTCTCTCTCTCTCTCTCTGTCAAATAATTAAATAAAATCTTAAAAAAAAAAAAAAAGAATTGTTGAATCACTGTATTGTACACCTGAAACTAATATAACACTATGTTAACTATTGGAATTAAAAAAAAAATAATACAATACAGAAATTAAAGTTACCAATCATACATACCTCCCATTGGACGGCTCCTTCAGCCACCTTGTTTTGCTCACCACCCTCCCTACCCCTCCAGTACATATACAAACACACGCACAGAACTAACCTTGCTGACTACAGTGGCTTCTAAACCTTTCTCAGAGCAAATTGGCTCATTCTACTCTTCTAAACTTGCAAATTTAAACCCAGAGCACTTATCAGCCAATAAAAGACCCTCCAGGAAGTGGGGGGCTATAAATGACCCCAAATCCTTTTTAGTTATACTGAAACCTATTTAAAAACCACAGAGCACAAAAATCCAGCATTAACTTGAATAGTTGTAACTGATTTAATTCTGCCCCAACGCACCCTTTTATTTCACATAGTCCTAGTCTCTCTCCACTTACTTGAAATTTTTCTCAGTGGTTCAGGGAATATCGAATGATCACCATGTCCAAGAATTGAGGGATATAAGGTCCCTGCTCACAACAGGAACACAGAATCTCCCAGGAAGACAGAACAACAGCAGTCTAAGTATTTTAGGAAGAAGCAGAGTGTACCTGAGGTTCTTGAGTCAGAACTTCCGGGCTAGCCCGGAAAGACTAGCCCAGCCACCTGGGTCCATGTTGATACTAGTGAGTTCCCAAACCATCCTGAGGCTTCCTTCCTCTTGGACATTCAGTGTAGTAAACAATAAATGCTTTGTGGTCTAGGTAATTACTAGTTAGGTTGTTACTTGCAGCCAAAAGCATCGTATCTGATAGCACTCAAATAAAGTGATCAGAGGTATGATAGTCAAGTCTCTCAAGTGGAAACAGTCAAGTGTTTGTTTGTTGAAAATGAAGTATAAGAATTATTAACAAAGGACTGATTGAGTAGAATAATTAAAGAAGTGGGGAAAATGTGGAAGGGTTTCTATAATTTGAGTTATAAATATATATCTCGGATATCAATGTTTTTCTAAATTATATTTTCTTTCTTTATTAATTTAACTAGGCCAGAAACCACAGAAAAATTAAAGCATATTTCAATACAACTTTTCACAAAAAGGTTTGCTATTGTGAAATTTTTAGATTACACCACTGTTTTCTTCCTACTACTTGATTATGTTATATATATATTTTCAGGAAAAGTCATGTGTAAATTATTCATTCAGAAATCAAATCATATTCTAAAGGTCCTAGTGAAACCAGGTGTTTCAAAGAAAATTATGATAAATCTTTTTGTATGGCAAATGACATCTTTATAGAATAATCTATTATTATGCATTCTATAAGATCACATTTTAATATGCTAAATAGCCTTAGAAGACTTTTGCTTATTATCATTTAAAACCCAGTCTTGGGGACCCTGGGTAGCTCAGTCAGTTAAGCATCTGCCTTTGGCTCATGTCACGATCTCCCCCATGTTGGGCTTCCTGCTCAGCAGGGAGTCTGCTTCTCCCTCTGCCCCTTCTCCCTCTCATGCTCTCTCTCTCTCTCAAATAAACAAATAAAATCTTAAAAAAAATTAAATAAAACCCAGACTTTTGTATAACTATTTTAACTGAAAGTTTTTTCTAATAGGAATTGTAATACAGAAGGCTGAGTGTTGCAATCGACAAAATACTTCACATCTTTTTATTCTGCAACTATCATTTCAATTTTATCTTACTTTTAAACTTCCTTTTGATTTCATTATTTATATCTTACTATGCAAAGTTTCCTCTCCTGCAGTCTCAGTGAAGAAGAAATCTGGAGGCTTGGTTCCTGATGGATTTTTAGGATCCTGCTTTAAAAACCTCTGTCGATGATGTCATCAAACCATTACTCAAGTTGAAATATAGTGGAATAAAATCCACTATATGCTGGGTAAACTGCCCACATCAAATTTCAGATTTGAAAAACTCTGATATCAATAAAAATATGGTATTGACTTAAAGTAACAGCTTAAGATTGAGAATCACATGTGAATCTGCCTGTCCCTTTAAAAAGAAAAGCAATTGCATTTTGGTTGCTGAGCTCTCTTGGATTTATTTTATCTTAGCAGCTGTTCCTGAAGTCCATGTTATTCAAATGAGGGGTTTCAAGCTCTTTGTTGTGTTTTTCAACTTATGGTATATGCTATCAAACATAAAACCCAAATTTAGAATGGGGTAAGGGGAGGCGACAATTAGAAATACCAAAGAAATAAAATAATATCAGAAAAAACCCTCTAATTTTTATTTAACAAAGATAAGACTGATGAACATGATCTGCCTGAGGCCTCAGTGACAGTAGCAAGGCAAACCCCGCAAACCTCTAAGCACCAAAAGTTGGATGATATATTTAGTAATAAGTATATGTGCAGGGGGGAGGGGTGGTGTCCTAGATGGAAATAATGGAACTTTTCTGTGCTTACGGAAGATGAGGAGAGAACATATCAAACATTTTTCATTCCATGCTGCAAATTAGCATATTATACATTTCGCCTAACATAAGGCTGCTCTTTGACCTTGGAAAAACAACCTTACAACTCATCCACTTTCTTTTTTTCATTTATTTTTGTTGCCCTTTTGTTTGGGAAGGCAGCTTAGCCTGATTGTTAAGAGTGCAAACCCTGAGCGAGAATATTCGCTCTGCCACATATTTGCTGTGGAAACTTCACTTTTCACTAATGTACCAACTACCCTTGTTCACTTCGGTAAGAGCAGAGTAGTAAATTTTAACTTGCTCAGGAGTTACTGCCCTCATTTTCATGTCATACTTAAACATTTCCTAGTATTAAGGCTGATGACATATACTGAGTGAGGTGTCAAGCATTCTTCTAAGTGCCTTGCATATGAATTGATTTCATCCTTACAACAACCCTATGAGGCAGGTATCGTTACCGCCTTTATTTCCAAATCAGGAATTAAGCAGGGAGAGGTTAAATAATTTGCCCAAGATCACCCAGCAGCTACATTTCAGAGCTGGGGTTCGTTCACAGGGCCCTTTCCCCTAACCACCATGTCATTACCAACTTCTTAGGACCGCCTTCACCTCTGGTGCTGTGCAGTCATTTTTGTTCAAATGCCTGCTGATTGGTGAAGAGTAATTTTTAAACTGGGGTCCCCACCCTCCACCCATAGACATGGGGACTCTCCAAGTGGTACAGAGCGTGGGTATAGTTTTAAGAGAATCAATTCCACAGCCTCAGTTTCTACACTTTCCTGAAATGTATCTGCCTGAGAACAGGGGTTGTGTTCTCTTTTCTGCCCCCTTCACACAATTGCCATTTTTCTACTTAACAAAGGAAAGTCATTCTCACAGATCCCACTCCTTCCTATGGTGCTTTGACCCAGGTGTACAAAACACGGAAAATTAGAAGCCTGTGTTAGTGTTGAGGAAGAGACGATTGTGATGGGCGGCAAACTGTCGCCTGAGAGAGCTTTAAAAATAATTCAAATGATAGGTCATCACATGACTTTGGGGACATAATGGAGAATTCAAAGAATTGAGTAATACCACAACAGTAAATTCATGTCATTACCATCTACTTATTTCTGTGAACAAAGTACCTCAGCATTTCTATCTATACAAACAGTGTCAAATGCGTGAACAGAATTGGAGCAGATCTCAGTATTACACTCAGAATATAAATAATATTCACCCACAAATCCCCTGGAAAAGAAAAGGCCCCTTCCATTTCAGTCACACAGGCATTTCCAATAAAATCTTATTTTTTATGTTTCAAGGTAGTTCTCAATTTGTAATATAGCCACCATTTGATCAATTGTGTACAACTAATCTTGGTGATAACTCCATCCAGAGACATTTTTAACACCTAGAACCTAGAATCACGGGGAGTAAAATTATGTAAATATGTAGTTAAAATGTCCACCATACATAATGAGGCAATGATCAATAAAAATTTTTCAAGCATGAAAATACACAATGAGATACCATTCTGTGGGGAAAATAGAAATGAGTTCAAGAAGAAGGAAAAATATAAATTTTCTGACTGTTTTAAAGAAGGGCTCGTTTATATATATCAAAGTGAGTAATGCCAGCTAACAAATTATGTGGGATTAAATTCTTTGGGATACATAGAAAAAGACCCTAACAACTTTATTTTAAAACCTCATGAGTTGCAATACACTAGAAATCACACGCGTTGCAAATTTATGATGAAAAAATTATAGGTGGCAACATAAAAATGTGGGAGGGATAAAAGTTCTTTCCAAAATTCTTTTAGGGAGGTGTGTAAGCCCAAAGTTTGAAGACCACTGATCATGAAGTCCCAGAAGGTCTCTCTAGGGCACTTAAACTTTGGTCCAGGTAATCAATAACACTACAATTTTACGCATAAAAACATGACTTCTATGTAAAATAAAATAAAATTGGTCATTGCTCTCATGCCCTGGAGAGTCAGCAAATAAATGCTAACAAATGAAAACTGAATATACCACTTTGAGTGGATGTGGGCACTTTTCTCTATGCCATTCTTTCATCTCAACAGACACTGTGTACAGCTATGCCTACCACACTGTGTGTTTGGGGGAAACATAACATAAAACACAGCTTTTAAAACCACATTTTAGATAAAGAGTTGTACTACAAGATTTTCCTGTGAGTTCTGTCAATGTAAGCCTAGTCTATGAGCTACTTAGGTTATATGATTTTTTTTTATTTTATTTATTTACTTGAGTGAGAGAGAGCACAATTGGGGTTGCGGCAGAGGGAAAGGGACAAACAAGACCCCTTTTTGAGCCCAGAACCCAACCCAGGGCTCCATCCTACAACCTCAAGATCACAACTTGAGCCGAATCCAAGAATCAGACACTCAAACAATGGAGTCACCCAAGCAACCCAGGTTATATGATTTCTAAAGCCAAATTTATGAGGTACTTAGGTTATATGATCCCTGAAGCCAAATTTAGGACCTGTGACCTGATACACACAGGTGTCTTTTGTAGGTTAAACCAGCAGATTACTGAAAATCAGAAATTTCCTGAAAATCCAGGGCCTTGGGTCAAATATGTACATATAATTCATCCCATGTTGGGTATCTTAGAGTGAAAGTCTTATAATTTATTCCAGGGCCAAAATTAGATTCCAGAGAACTTGAATTCTTAATTATATTCTGCTACCATTCCTTAATAAATAATATCTCTAGGCCCGATTTCATCGTTTGTAAACAACCAGGATTATTTCTAGATCTTTTATTTCCCTTCTGCACAGAAGTTCGATTCATTCGTTTATTTGACAAACTTTTACTAAGCACTTATTATGTACCAGAGCTGTGCAAGGTGCCAGAGATTCAAAACTGATTAAGACTGATTCCCTTTCCTCCAGGAGCTTCTAGCCTCTGATAGTATGAAGACTGCTTACTTGTTTGCGATTATTACGATACAGAATGATAAACACTATGGTAGAGGAACAGGGAAAGCATAGTGATAGCTCAATGGAGGAAAGTGTCCAGTTGAGGAAGACTTCACAGAGGAGGAAACACTTACATACCTATTTTTTGGGTCCATTTGATGCTTTACATTTTTAAAAATTTCATTACTTTTAAAGATGAGGCAATGCATTCATACGGTATAAAATCCAAAATGTACAAAGGAGCATGCTATGAAAGGTTCCCCTTCTACCTCCCACCTCTCCCCCACCAGGCTGCCTACTTTCCCTCCTCAGAACAACCAAGATGGCCATTTTCTTGTATATTCTTTCGAAGATTTGGATTCTATTTTAAAAGAATGAATATAAAGGTAATCAAGTGAAAAAGCGCGGGGGGGTGAACACTGCAGACAAAGGGAATAGCCCGAGCCTGTGGGAGAGTTGGGCTCCATGAGGCTGCGGGACAGAACAAGGGTCAGCTCCTTGAGGGCTGTTCCCACGCCGAGAAGTTTGGATCTTATCTTGAAGCATTTAGAGCAGTCCTCAGGGGGTTAGAGCAGAGCAGGTGCCTGATTAGAACACTCGAGCCACCAACCCACAGTTATCCTTAGGCCCTGTCACTTACAACTGCACTTGTACTTCTGTATTTCCCGCACATGCCTTCTTGCACCTTCGCTCAAACTATTCTTCTACTCCACTAGGCACTTTGCTCATTTGACCCTACTCTCCTCTCACTCTGTTTATCTCCATTCCTCAGATTTTCATTCCCTCCTTACCTAGCTTGGAGTCCATGGTCCTGTATTATAGTTACTTCTTTATATATATACTCGGGGCGCCTGGGTGGCTGAGTTGGTTAAGCATCCCACTCTTGATTTCAGCTCAGGTCATGATCCCAGGGTCCTGGGATCGAGCCCCACATCAGGCTCCACACTTAATGCAGAGTCTTCTTGTCCCTCTCACTCTGCTCCTCCCCTACTCTCTCTCTCAAATAAATAAATAAAATCTTTAAAAAAAATAAGTATATATCACCTCTCCTGGTCTTTTATTGCTTCCAAAATGAAAAACATATTTCCCTGCATTCTCTGTCTCCTTCTCTCCCCTCTTCCTCCTTCGGCACATTTGACCACATTCTACTCTACTGCAGACAAGATTTCTCCAAGAGGTAGGGAACATGGATGCTGGTAGCTCTTGGGCGCTACCTTATTGCTTGCCTCCAAAAAGAGATGAGAATGGGATCTATGCCAGAAAATTCTGGGAGGAGATTTTGATTGTTTCAGCTTAGGGGATGTGCCCACCTTGGACCAATCACTATGTCCTAAGAACTGTGGTCAACCCCGCCAGCCTGGACCACTACTAAAATCCTCCACCAGAGTCAACGTGGGTTACCATGATTAGCAGTCCCACCAGAACCATGTGGAACAAAGCAGGAGCAGTGACTGGCTGGTGCTGTTACTGAAGAAAAAGGGATGCAGGATAAATGCAAACACTAGATACCTGTATTATTATTGTTGTTGTTGTTATATAATTATTATTATATGTATATAATTATTATTCTTAAGGTGGATTAAGAACCTGGAAAAGTGGGTGGCAGACAAATCATAGGAGACATGATTGTAATATATTTAGATTACAGATTTATTCCATCACCAAAGTAGAGTCTGTAAAATAAATTTCAATACCTCACCCAATCATCTATGAAGTGTAAAATATAGATAATGAGAAATAAAATATTATGAAATAATACTAAGCAAGGTCTCTGTAAGGTAAAATTTAGAAAAAGAAGAATCTAGGGGCGCCTGGGTGACTCAGTCGTTAAGTGTCTGCCTTCGGCTCAGGTCACGATCCCAGGGTCCTGGGATCGAGCCCCGCATTGGGCTCCCTGCTCAGCAGGAAGCCTGCTTCTCCTGCTACCATTCCCTCTGCTTGTGTTCCCTCTCTCGCTGTGTTTCTCTCTGTCAAATAAATAAAATCTTAAAAAAAAAAAAAGAAGAATCTAATCTATATGTTGCAAATTGGCAACACTAGAGATGATATCAGAGTAATATAATTAATACCCTTTGCTTTTTATTTGCATAAGAAATAACACTAAATTTAATTCACTTTAAATTTAACCCACTTTCCACAAAACTAGTAGAGGCAATAAAAAAAAGCAAGCATGTTCTGAAATATTCAAGTGAACATAATCTTAAGAAACAAAAATAAGGGGTGCCTGGGTGGCTCAGAGGGTTAAAGCCTCCTGCCTTCGGCTCAGGTCATGATCTCAGGGTCCTGGGATCGAGCCCCGCATCAGGCTGTCTGCTCAGCGGGGAGCCTGCTTCCCCTCCTCTCTCTGCCTGCCTCTCTGCCTAATTGTGATCTCTCTGTGTCAAATAAATAAATAAAATCTTTAAAAAAAAAAAAAAAAGCAAAAATAAGCAGGGGTGCTTGGCTGGTTGGGGTCGTGGTTTGGGGCCCCATGTTGGATGTAGAGATTACTTTAAAAAACCAGAAAGAAACAAAAATAAGCATTTGGAGTTTTTACTTGTCCAGAAATTTTTGCTCTATGTTTGTTTAGTGTAAGAACAATTTTTGATAATAAAATGTCCTCTTTTTTAAACTATATAATACAAACACACTAAGACAGGGACACCCAGGAACCCTACTGGAGGTTTTGAGATGCTAAAGTTCTCAGAACTGCTGTTTGCATTTATAAAATAGGATGAACTATTTATAATTTCAACATTTTCAGAATTCAACATATTTAAATGCTGCCACCTGATTTACAAGCCAAGGGATTCAAGCTAGAACTGCAAGCAATATGGATAGAATAGTCAAGCCCAGGCCAGATGGCTCTTTAATGCTTTTTAAGTAGTTGGTGGTAACATGATGTTATCTGAAGACCCAAAAAAAGCACTTCAAAAATATCTCCCTTCTCCAAGTCTTGGTGGCTGAAACTCTACCTTTAGCAATTGGGGAAGGTAGAGGACATATGTTGCTTTTGCCTGTCCAGCATCTATTTCTTTTTCTGGTAACAACATTCCGTTTCCCTTAAGAAAGCACTGCTCCCCAGCCCTCCTTGTGGCAGTTAAGGGGCGTTGATTCTGACCCTAAATTTAGAGGAGAGCATGAGACCCGATCTCAACTACTACAGTACTCTCAAGTACAGAGTACTGTGTCCTCTGGCTATGGCAATTGGTTAAGGGACAGGCATAGAAGCCAGTGAGATTCATTCATGGGATTCTGGCTTTTGGGGACTCAGAAAGAGACAGTACTCCTTCCCCTGGGAAGCTATCAGTGGGGAGTGCTATATGCCTGGTATGCCTGGGGCCATTTCCCCCCTTCTCTTCTGCATCTCCCCCACTCTCACTTAGGTCAACCACTGTGATGCTGAGATTGGGGAATGCCTTTGCAGACTTCTGCCTAGGCCCTCAGAACTCAGCAACACTTCTACTTGTTAACATTTCCTATCTCTTTGAGATACCCTAGGACAATTCATTGACATCTATGAAACACTGACACCCATATTTCCCTGACAAATGCCAGAAGACATGTTCTAGAAGGTCCATGTTACCCCATGCAAATGCATGGCATTACTGTTTCTGTTAATATTCATACAAGTGGGGTGAGGAGAGAAATCTCTCTTTGTAAGGAATCACTTAAATTTCATTATTCTTTAGATTTGGCCCCTTGGAAAGGAGCTAAATGGACATTCGAGTTTTGTAATTACAAAAATAGAACATATACACTGAATTTACTCTGTATACAGTAAAGATGTCCCAGGTATTGTAAAGGTCTTAGAGTGCTATAGTCAACAAGGACCTCTAAAATGAATCCATTCTTTTCCTCACTTGGAAACTAACAAAATGGCAACCATAAAGAGAAAGGCATGGTGAGATATTTTCATTTCTCGCTCATTTCCAAATCCGGCAAGGTTCCAGAAGAAACCATCTAGAGTGAGAGGAGGTGGCTTAGAAAGAGTTCCATCTTATAAATATTTAGAAGTTAACTGACCCGAGTCTGTGTATATGTTCTGCTACTTCTTTTCCTAACTTTCCTCCGAAATTGCTCACTGTCCGCCTACAGTGAGACAGAGGGACACTGTATGACAGTGTCCCAACATTAGGGATAGAGTAACAAAAGTGCCAGATAAGACACTTCTCTCATGGACCTTATACTTGCTGTTGGGTGAAACAAAAAGAAAACAAATTAGTCAAGAAGGTAACATCGGATGGCATTAATAATGTGACAAAAATAAAATATGTCACAGAGAGTGACAGGCAGGCAGAATACTTCAGGGGGAATGGTCATTCTAAAATCTTAGGCAGAGTACTCCAGGCAGAGGGAACAAATGCAAAGGCCCTAAAGCCAGAACAAGCTTGGTGTGTACGTATGTATCAGTATTAGTATGTAGAGTATGTGTTAGATTCCTATTGCTGCTGTAGGATCTTAGTGACTTTCAACAATAATCACTTATTATCCCATACCTGTGGAAGTCAGAAATCCAACATGGGTTTAGGGAGCCAGAATGAAGGTATCAGTAGGGCCATACTTCCTCTGTAAACTTTGGTGAGACTATATCCTTGCCTTTTCTAGCTTCTAGAGGCTGCCAGCACTTCTTGGCTGTGACTCCTTCCCCCACCTCCAAAGCCAGCAGCCTAGCATCTTCATATGCCTGCATGACCTCCCTGTCTCCCACTCCACCCTCACCACGCCACCTTCTTTTTCTCATAAGGACCCTTATGACTACACTGGGCCCACTCAGATAATCCAGGGTAATCAGCCTAAAGGCCATTCCCTACCTCACGTTCCTTAACTTAAACCCGTAAAGTCCTTTTTGCCAAGTAAGGTAACAATTTCACAGGTTCCAGGAATTAGAATATAGGCATTTTGGGGGGGAGGGGCATTATTCTGAACTACCAGAGAGTCTGGAGGAGGAAAGTGGCTGAAACTTTGAGCTTCAGTTGGCTAAGAGTGATGGGAAAGTGAAAGGAAGAAGACCAATAAGAGGCTACTGCCATGGTTCAGGAGAGAGATGATGGGGCTGTCTGGATTTGGGGAGAGGAGCCCCGAGCAATATGGCAGGGCTGGGTTAGCAGCAATGCCCGTGAGAGATTTGGTGCAGTCCCTAATTCCAAATAGTGCTCAAGGAATGGCAACTATCTTTTCATTTGCGTTAAGCTTCCTTTGAAAACATAGAGCATTTAACAAGTACATGAAATCTTAAGGATCAAGGAAATGAAGCCCAGTGAGGAGAAGCCACTTGCCCAAGCCGACCCTGTAAAGTCAACAGGTTGATGTCAAGCAGTATCTCAAGAGAAAATGAGGACTGAAAACCACTTCCTGACATCCTTACAGAAACCGGAAGAGGCAGCTCAGAGCCCACTGGGAAGCAACGGGAAGGGCAGGGGGAGGGGAAGGAGGCTGAGGCCATGAAGTGCAGAGGACGCCGTGTAGTGGGACATGCAGAGAGGCTGTCCAAAGACCTATTTTCACATGCCGCTACTTATTGACTCTGTGATCTTGGGCAAGTCATGTACTCTCCTTTTACCTCATTTATTTTCTTAGAAATGGGCATAGACTCCCATTCCCCAAGGCTGTCATGAAGTTCAAATGAGAAAATGTAAGACAGATCATTTTTGTAAACTGCTAAAGCCTGTAAAGCCCTACCTCCCAAGCAGCCTCCTTTTCATCCCCTCCAATCTTTAAAGGCATTTCCACAATGGTGTTAGATGGACTCACAAACTTCTGATATCCCTCTCAGCCTAATGCGTCCAGCAGTGTTCACTAGTTTCTGCTTAGGAGCGCATCAATATTTTTCTTCAAAAGTGAACATTCAAACACAAAAAGTGCTTTCTCCAGTAATATGGTTCTGGGTTTTTCCTTTCTCTAAGCTTTTTTCTGCTTGCAAATTCATTTGTTATAAGCTGGAACTCAGATGCAATAAAAATAACTGTACTCACCCAAAAGATAAAATAGACTGGAAACTATATGCACGCAGGAATTATTTATAACAAAGTCAAGTTAAGGACGTACGTAGTTAGCCGCCTAGCACCTGTAGGCCTAGCACCTAACAGTTCAGTTAGGCTTTTTTTTTTTTTTTTAATTTATTTATTT
>CM053606.1:60954551-60967358 GCA_028646535.1 Procyon lotor | reverse complement strand
ATCAGCAAATTGCCAACTACCTGCTTGGAATACAATACAACACCCTCCCTCCCGCCCGCTTTGTTTTCCAGAGTTCTCAGCTGTGAGTATATCAGATGCTGTCTAGAACCAGCCCACCTTCTCCCGAGGGAGAGCCCGCTGTCTGTCTGCTCTACAGAGGCCAGAATGGAAATAAATCAGCCATTCAATATGTCTAATCAGATGAAAGCCCGTTCCCGGAGCGGTGACCTCAATCCCACAGTGAATGCGGAGCAGATTAGCATATCACAGATCCCAGGGCACCAGACATTGTCTGGTAAACAAAATGAAATTAGAAACACAGGAGTACGACACAAAAGCCGAGACAAATTAATGCTTTACGTGTGTTAATGTTTATCTTTGTTTAAATGTAGATTTTGGAGACGAGTGGTGAGATGGGAGATGTAGATTTCACAGGTGAAAGTTTCAGCATCATTGAAAGTAAAGAGGACTTCCTCCCACTATCAAACCTCAGTTGTAAATTGGTTTTGTTTTTTGTCAGGGCTCTAGTATATTGCAGGTATATGTCGGGCTGGAAGGATAGAGCAAAGAGAAAAATGAACAAGATCAGCAAGAACAGCAGGAATCAATAGCAGTTGTAGGAATATGCTAAATGATGAGGCAGAGATCAGCAAAACCCACAATGTGGAAAAATCTGCAAGACAGGTGACATGGATTTTCCAAAAAATAAGATAAAAGGGAAAAAATAAAAGAGGAGAGGGAAGCCTAAAGAATAAAAGAGACAGGGGACCTATCAACCAAGTGCCACGTATGGACTTTGAATCTTGACTTCACTGATGCTGAAAGAAAGTCTTGAGACAACTGGGGATATTCAAACACTGGATATTTCATGAAATGAAGCCTCATTTTTTAGAGACACGTACTGAATATATATAGAGAAAATGATATGATTTCTAAGATTTGGTTCAAAATACAAAATGTGATTGATTGTTCACAGTTAATAATTATTAAGCTCGGGAGGTGGGTATGTGGGGTTCTGTAATATCATCCCCTCTACCTTTGTATTTGCTAGAATTTATCCATAACAAAAACCTCTTTTTAGATGAGCCAGCTCTAAATAGTAAAATGGCAATGATTCTTGTTAGAAATACACTATTGTGTGGTATCTGCCTGGCTCAGTTAGTAGGGCATGCCACTCTTGATCTCAGGGTTGTGAGTTCAAGCCCCACATTGGGTGTGGAGGCTACTTAAAAAAAATAATAATAATAATAATAAATAAATAAATGAAAATTTTTAAAAAAGGAAACACACTATGGTATTTTTTTAAGTAGGCTTCATGCCCAGCATGGAGCTAGAAATCATAACCCTGAGATCAAGACCTGAGCTGAGATCAAGAGTTGGATGTTTGACTGAGGCACCCAGGTGCCCCACACTATAGTATTTTTTAAAGTGTTCTTATAGAAGGACATTGTAAAAATCAAATCAGAGTTCATAAAGAAAGGAGCTCTCTTCTAAATGAACGAACACACATAAAGCACTTACAACGATGCCAGGTATATCACTTGATGAGAGTTCAATAAATGCTATTAGCCAATTCTAATTTTCTTAAATATAGTGGGTCTAAATCTTGGCCTACGGATACAAGTGTGTAAGAAACAGCTTTGTTTTTCTACACCTGAACATAATGTCTCCTTTTTTTTTTACTTTTTAAAAAATTTAAATTCAATTAATTAACATATAGTGTATTACCAGTTTCAGAGGTAGAGTTCAGTGATTCATCAGTCTTATATAATACCCAGCGCTCATTATATCATGTGCCCCCTTTAATGTCTCTTTCAATACCACTTTCTAGCAAGAAAATAGAAAAACCTGTCAGTTCTAAGATACTCTCTAACTTTCCTCTGTAGTTGCACCTAAATTGCAGAGGTGTCTAGAGATCCAAGTGTTAGAGTTGGGGGTTTGGGGAGGGCGGTCTGTCTGATTCTCAAGTCTTCCCTTCATACTCACCATCTGCTGGGACATCCATCATCCCATTTGACCCACTCAACTTTGTGCCTCCCACACCCCCAACCCCTGTCTTCAGGTTGGGTGGGTCACTAACCTACTTTTAGGTCCGTCTCAGGCCCTTGGAACGCATACTGCTGAGCCCACCCTAGTGGGCCATCTGTGAGCTTCTCCAAGGCCATTTCTTCCTTCGGATTTCCCTAATTTTGAGGTTCTCCCTGGAGGAGAAAAGACTGATATCTTTTTCTGCACCTCAAAAACGTAGTTGGGGTTTTGTCCAGCTCCCCAATCCAGGCTGAGCCCAGGAGCTGGTGCAGGCGCTCCTTTCTCCAAAACCTACCAAGACAACTTCCCATGGAGCTATCGTTTTCAACACTGCTTTCTCTTGCAACCTGGGGAGCCCTTGCTCTTCCTCAACTATATTCCCTTCCATATTTTTCTTTGCCCTTTTACAACTCACATACCGGAAAAGGTACCCTCTTCTCTGCTTTCTCCTATCATATTCCTGCTCTGAGAAGATAGAGAAGGAGTAGCTGATGAAAAGGGGGAACGGAAATGATAGGGAATATGTCCATAAATATTTCAATTATTTTTGCTTCCGTTCTAATTAGGCATGAATGGGAAACAGACATAGCTGAGTGACTGCATATGAACTTCAAAAACCATTAAACCAGGATTCTGGTTCTGGGACTGGCCAGAAACATCAGTTATTATGGGCTAAAAAAAATGGGTCGTTAGGAGACGTGAGACTAAAAAAAACCCCTTAAGGGTGGCTTTCAGCAAACAGGCAAAGAATAGAATGAAAGGCCCTTTATTGGTGTGTAACTGTGTGAACAGAGCAGGGCGGTGAAGGCACTGGGCGTCTGAGTATCAGGTTAAATGCCATGGTGTTATTACCGGTCTAATGAATTTTCAAAGTATCATTCTAACGCAAATCCGGTGAACAACAAAGATAAAGAAATTTTGCTGCCACAGCTGAACACATTGCCACCACCAAGGCACTTTCTAAACCAGCACACATTCAGACTGGACCCAGTAGAGACTCCCTCCTCGTAACAAACATCTCTTTGAACTCATAGTTCTTTTTTTTTTTCTTTTTTAAGATTTTATTTACTTATTTAACAGAGATGGGAACACAAGCAGGGTGAGTGGGAGAGGGAGAAGCAGGATTCCTGCTGATGAGGGGCTCGATCCCAGGACCCTGGCATCATGACCTGAGCCGAAGGCAGACGCTCAACAACTGAGCCACCCAGGTACCCTTGAACCCATAGTTCTTAACCCAAGTTAAAGACCAAGAGAAAAAAAACTCCCTGTATTCTAAGGGACCAAAAGGGCATGTATTTCCCTTACTTCGCAATCTCACATATTGCAGAATTTCTAACTCCCTGAAAGTAAAGAAAAATGTTTTTCCCCTTACAGATCGCCAGTGTTTTCCACCAACACGAAAAGCTGAAACTTTCTTTGTCAAATTTCTATGAATCCGTGATAATTAGAGGGTTTGCAGCTAGTTGAATCAGGTCATTGGTTAAAAAGAAAAGTCCTCTTATGGAAATTACTAGGGGTTTTTGTTTTGCTACGCCCTAATGTTCGAACAGTTAAGGGTCAAAGCTCTTTCCACATGAAATTTAAACAAAGTGGGTATTCAGGTGAGCTTTCTTCTGGGGATTAGTAATTCTGAGTGTTCAATATATAAAACAAAAGCAGGAAATATCTCTTGTCAAATAGCTAAACTGTACTATCAGGATCGCCCTTGTTTTATAGACACACTCTATTCAAACCTCATTTGAGGTGAAAACTGGGTCCGTGTCCCTCTGCCTAGGAAAAAGTATAAATGAGGAAAGAAGCTATTTCTTTGACTAAGAGCCATAAAGCTCCTCTCCATGGTGTTGGCAAGTAATTAGGTAACTGTGTCCTGGCCTGCACAGGTGGAACCACAGAATGCCTGATGGGGGAGATGATTTGCTGACTCAGCATCTTCATCTCTCCTCGCCTTCCCCCCATTGGTCTCTCTCCACCAAGTCCAGGGGTTCACTGCAGGTCAAACTGGGTCATTCTCATTTAACTCTCTCACAGAGTGTTGGTAATATACATTGTGATATCATCAGAGCCTTCCATCCAGGGACTAAATTGCAATAGGTTATTTTGTTTTCTACTTGTCCAATTAGGCCAGTACCCAGATTTATGGCTATCTTCCATTTTTGGCAGTTGGCTCTTCTTTCCCTGAAAAGGCAGCAAATCTGCCTCCAGTTCATCCTCTTCATATTTCTGACTAGCAAATATGAAATTCTAATGAAAGTGATATTTCAGAGTTTAAACTCATAGCTGGGAATTCCTCTTTTAAGCTTCCCAGGCTTCATTAGAGAAGGATTAGACTTTACGCCTTTCTTCTTTCTATTGAGTCTATTTATAGGGCCAGAAAAGACCTGGCATCCCGGTTTTCCAACATATGCACTGTGGACATCTTTTCCTGTCTTTCCAAAACTGTGTGAACTGCTGGACCACCCAAATCCCCATTCATATTCAGCTGATGACAAATATGGCCCTAACGAGCCATCCTCCTCACCCATAGTTTCTAGATCTTGTTGGTGTGGTTGGCTGCTATTTTTCTCCTACTGCTTTCGAGTTGATGATGTGCAGGAATTCATGTTCTGGGACTGGAGTTAGAGATTCTGGCCACTCAAAGGTTAATACTAGATTCCTTTCTCATCATTTGTAAAGAAGTAATCAGATACCCCCATTTTTCACGAACACTGGCAAGCCACTGTATGCCACCTGGTCTCTTCTTTATTAGTCAGTTTGAACAGCATGGGTTAAGAGATACTGAATTGGCCAAGTTGATCCATTGCTGAGGGTGCTATAATTATTATTGTTCCTCCCTTCCTCACATCTGTCACTGTATTAGGTCCTGCCAAAGTTCAAATGAATTAAGAAATAAGATACAGGAGACACAAAAATGGCTTTAGATTTGTGGCGTTCGATTCATAGAATGTACCCCAATTCTCCTTCTTCTAAAAGTTTATCGATCAAGGTACTGGCTTAGATATGCAGCCTTTCCACAACAGGAAGAGACCCTGTAACTTATGACGTATAGGGGAGCTGACAGACGTAGCCTTCGGAGGCTGGCAGCTCAGAAGAAGAGAGCGAGCGAGCGAGCAAATCAGGTATGCTCAATTCCATCACCAAGTTCATGGGTTTGGTAAGTCCTCCTCCTTCCCTGAGGAGGAGGTAGCAAAGGGGCAGAGGCAAGTTGATTGTGTTCTTTTCTTCCGGACAGTGGAATGGAAATTCTTTTCCCTCTAATGGCACATGAGCAGTGGGGACTAAGCAGTCACCTCTAACACAACTGTAAATGCTGGAAGAGTTGAAGGAAGGCCAAAGGCGTGTTTGATGGTGGTTGTCCAAGATGTCCTTGACAAGATGGGCTTGGCTGGGTCCTGGGGGTAAGGTGGGCGTCAGAGCCACAAATGAATCCCCTCTGGCCTTCCTCCTGGCCAGCAGTGCCTTGGCAATGACTTTCCTTCTTTCCATCTCCCTCTTTATTCCAGGCTAGGCTTGTGGAACTCATGACTGAGTAGACCAAGATGACCCTTTCTCAGTGAATAATCCCTTGCTTTAGGGGGCAGTTTAACTGTCTCAGGGCTCACCTTCCCACTCACACCCAACCCTAACTCGAAGGCCTGGCTGAGAATTCTGAAGCAGATCTTGTAGCCCTGACCAGAACCTGATGGATGAGCCAAGATGTCAGGCGGGGGCGGAGGGATAAGATACGGCCTCGGCCACCCCTTTCTTGATGTGGCTAGAATTAACTGAAACTAAAAACAGACAAATTTTTAAAACCCCAACTTTTTAATTTATAAAGTTCAGTGCCTCATCTTCTTATTCAAATATCAGTCATTGATATTTTTAGAAGTCAGCTGTCTTAAGAACAAGAAGTTGTTTCTCCTTACAAAAGAAAGGAAAATGGACGACTGAGAGAAACATTTTCAGGTAACTAAGTCGTATTTGTTATATCACGTTTTCCTTTTTAACCCTTTTCGCTACAAAGATGCCTACATGCGTATTTGTAGATACATATATAATTTGTATATATTTATCTATCCTGAATTAAGTAGCATTCTTAGTAAATGCAACAGAATACATTCTGGCTAGTTTTTGCTGGGAAAAAAGGTCCAAGTTGTAACCCAAGATTGCCATACCTGGCTTGAATCTCTCCCAGAGTTTCTTTGGGCTCCCTGAGCTCAGTGACCTGATAGAAAATTACCCTCTCTCCACAGGAGGAAGCTAACAATCTCTATTTTCCTCCTTAAGTTAAGGATGACTCACACTAGGATGTAAGACAGAACAAGAGACATTATCACTCCTCGTTCATCCTCTTGTTTATTTTATTTACTCTGTGATCCTTATAAACCCAGAGATTAGTATGCTTTACTATCATAGCAGTCTTAACATTCAAGAAGCATAGCCAAAGGGAATTCTATCAGCTTTCTGGGAGGTGAAGAAAATCTCTGAAAGAACATTAAATGGGATCCTAACATATGTTGACAGTTGTTCAAATCTCCACCTTTCCCTGGCCACTTCCCACACCCTGCCATCACTCTCCTGGCTCTCTCCTCCAACTCGCCCTCAAAACTCTCCTATCTGCCAGTACCACATTATTTAGATTATTTTAGCTCTTGATCCAGTACCTTGTATTTATTACTATACGAACACATATTTGGGGGGATAGAGGACAACTCCCAAAGAAATCCGTATTCAGCATTAGAATTCTGTATTAGCGATCATCCCTGTGGGTTCTGATGGGGGAAGTGGGAGGGTCCACGGAGAACAGAGGGAATTGCCCTGAGACAGTGCACCAGTAAGCCAAACTCCATCCCCCACCCCCCTCTGTCTCCCTATTTTTCATCGTAAAAGCCCAAAGACCAAGTTTATCGAAGACAGAAATCTCCTCAGAAGGTGGAAAGAGAGGAGGAGAAGCTAAGCAGGCAAAACTGAATCCTCAAGAAAGGGGATGATAATTGATTATGAATCCAATAGTAATCATTTTTGTCTGGTCACCATTCATTTATTTATGCTGTATGCTTTCATTCTTGAGACTATGCAGTCAATAGTGTATACCAGGTCAGTGGCCCAATATTGGGATTTCAGCAATTAATAAGACAGAGCGTGGTCCAGGCCCTCAGTAACCTCACAGGTGGGTTCCACTCTCAGACAACCTGCCTTTTTATCTGCTGCTCTCTGGTCGGTTTGCTCCTGTTGGCAAGGTTGCGCCCCCTGGCGGCTCCCTTCAGCAAGAGCGGACACAAGGAGCAGATGTCCCAGGCAGCTCCCTCTGCTCAAGAGGGCAGCTCCCCAAACGCCTGGTACGACCTGCTCCCATCAGTAGTGCTCTTAAAGTGTCTGTTGGCTCAGCGTTTTGTGAAGGGCTTGATCCTTAGTACTGGGACTGAGTGTCTCAGCATCACCTCCAAGAAAACTGCTTGCACTCGGCTGCCAATGGACACTAGCGATGCCAGGGGGTTCCCTCTTCAAAGGCCTTTGCTCAAAGCTACTGGAGCAAGTTGCTCAAACTTGAGTACTGTCCAGAATCTTGAAGGAAAACAGCGCTACAGCCCCTAAGAATGTGCCTGCAAACTCGAAGCTGAGAAATGCTTCCTTAAGTAATGTCTGATTCTATTAAAATGTTCAATTATATATTACCATAGAAGTTTTATTGATATAGCATACAAAATAATTTCTTCTTGGATCACTAAGATGAAAACAGAAAAAAAAATTAGAGAGTTCAGAAATGTTCTAGAATATATCCATTGGCCACCCAAGCTGGATCCCATAGCGATGCTGAGGAAGCAGACCTCACCCCGCCCCACACTCTCACTCCTAGCCATCTCCTGCCAGAGCACCCTGAAGCAAGGCACAGAACACTGATTCTCTGATGGCTTAGGGTGACCTTTCAGTTCTCCAACAGTGTTCTCGGGACTGGTATGTCTACAGGACAGTTACCAGGCAATTGACAAAAGCCGAACTTTTTTCTTAGCTAATTTCCTCCCGGCCCTCAGAGGGCACAGGGACACCCAAACAATTCAAATCTCAGAAACTACTTCATAGCTCCTGAGCATAATTATGGATAGTAGATACTCCTACTGCCTACCTAGCATCTGTTCTCCCCTCCTTTATGACCAAGGGATTCCCAATTTTGTTCAAGGTGACAACGAGCCCACCTGCATTTCCTGTGTAACTAACAGTGATGAAGAGACATAGTTTTAGCCTTAGGCTAGAGTTGTAAGCAGAATAGCTGGGCAAGGCTTCTAGAAAGCTCTTTTTTTTTCTTTAAAGATGTTCTTTGAGAGAGAGAGAGAGCGCGCACATGTAAACTGGGAGAGGGGCAGGAGGAGAGGGAGAGAATTTGAAGCAGACTCCCTGCGAAGCACGGAGCCCAGTGCGGGGCTGGATCTCAGGATGCTAAGATCAAGACCTGAGCCAAAGTCAAGAGTCAGATGCTTAACCAACCGCCCCTAGAAAGCTCTTAAAAGGAAGTGGTTTAGGCAGTTTTAGCCCTTTACCGTACCCCTTATCTAGTATGAAGCTGTGAAACTAGTCATTGTCTTCAGGAGCATGACCATCGCACACTGAAGGTGGCGGGCACTGACGCTCGGATAAGCCCGGGTCCCTGGTGGCCTCCTCCATCCTTTGTCGAGGCCCCAGCCACTGTTTTTAGATGTTTCAATTACTTACAACCAAACACAACCTCTGACATGCTATTTAAACAAAACTTGCCTGTTTTCCTTGCAGCGGTATTTCAAGTAATATTTCTGTGAGATTATTCTGAAAGCATGTGAAGTCTTGCGAGCATGTTGAAAGAATTTATTTTTCTCTTCTCTCAAAACAAAAAAGAGATCCGAATGTGCTATACCTCACAGTTTTATTGAGATAAAGTAGAATTCATAACTCCATATTTCTGAAGTAGAAACACGACTTTGGTTGGTTGGTTTGTGGGTTTGTCTTAGTCAAGGTTCTCCGGCGAAAGAGAACAAATAAGATATGTTCTATGTCAAGAAGGCGATTTATTGCGAGGAATGGGCTCATGTAATAATGGAGGCTGGTGAGCCCGAAATCTGCAGTGTGGGCTGGCAGGTCTGAGAGGGCCGATGCATCGTTGCAGTCCACAGGGTGGCTGCCTGGAGAATTCCCTCTTGCTTCAGGTGGTTGGTCTTTTGTTTTATTCAGCCCTTCAACTGACTGGACGAGGCCCTATCCTATCCAAGGATGGCAATCTGCTTTCAAAAGTTCACCAATTTAAACTTGAATCCCACCCAAAAACATCCTCCAAGTTGACATATACTATTAATCATCACCGGGTTTATATTTTTTGTTTATTTTTTGAAGCAGACCGACTCTGGAAAAAAAAGAGATGTACATTTGTGGCTTTGCCAAATCCCCCAGGTTATTTTTTTTCTCTTTAAAAAATGTAAACAAGGCACAAAATCCATAGCTACCTCTTCACAATAATCATATCACTCCTGGCTTTAAGGAAAAGTTAACAGAGATACATGTAAGTTCCAGGAAAACCATACTTATTGAAATTCCCACCCCCCAAATCTTCTCAAATGGCAAATTCCGGAGGGACCAGAACTTGCCATTAATTTGTAATTAACCAAGAGAAAGGGTATCTACTTTGAAATTGAGCAGGAAGCCCCAGGATTTAATTCTGTGCTGTAAGCCTGACATTCTAATTCTGGAATTCAATCACATCGCACATCTTTTTTTTTCCCCCCTTCAAAATAGTAATTTAAAATATCATATAGTTTTCTGCGTCTAGGCTGTCAAGGATCTTGCGAGTTGCTGTCATCAACATATCCTGGAAAGAAACCCTGGCTGGTCTACCCACGGCAACAGAGTCACGTGTTCTACAAGGAATTTGGAACATCTTACATACATATGTTCTAGATTATGTATTTTGAAAAAAAAAATTTAATGGGACACTCTTAAGGTTAAGAGGATAGCAATGCCGAAGTAAGATTAGCAAACAAAATGTTAACCATGCCTTTTTCTATTTGCTGGAGATGAGCCACAAATCTGGCTTTAGTATTTCTAGTGCTAAAGAAAGTGAGAAATCCAATTGACTACAGGGTTTAGAATGTTCCATAAGATAAAGTAAAAGGAAAACTTAATATTCCAGAGAAGGATAGAGATTTCCTTGATTCTGAGTCTCCTGCAAACACAAAATGTCATGGGTAAGACCCTTGATAATATTCCTACTGAAACGTGTACACATGATTTTCATACCACCATCTATGATAGGGAATCTTGAAACACTAATTCTGAAAAACAAAAAAGAGTTCTACGCAGAAACAAAATGATCCATCTCCGCATGTCACTCTCCGTAGCTTGAGCTACAGGCAGAGTTTGAAACCTAGAATAGTGATTTTTGACCCATGCATCCTGAATACTCTTGAATTCCAGAGAGGTGCCTCTAGGGCTGTCCTCGTCGGGGTGGGAAGCAGGGCTGAGACCGAGGAATCCAAGGGCTTGTTATCATCTACTATCCTCTGAATGTATTTTTGGATTCGATTTGCAGATATTTTTTGTGGCAGACTTTGGCATTTATGCTTATGAGGGATATTGGCCCAGAGTCTTCTTTGCTCGTAATGTCTTTGTCTGAAGGCTGCTGGCCTTAGAAAATGAGTTGGGAAGTGCTCTCCCTCTAGAATTAGTATCATTTCTTTCTTAATTACTTGATAGAATTCACTGTTAGCATCGCTTTCTTTATCCAAGCCTCCCTTAGGTAAGGTTGACAGAGAAGATATGAAATTCTAGGTTAAATGTGAATTTTAGAGAAATAGCAAACAGTTTTAATATGTTTGTCACATGCAATATTTGAGCCATGTTTATGTTAAAATATTGTTCATTATTTATCTGAAATTCAAATCTAACTTGAGAGTTAAAATCATGTGAATACACAAAAACTTGTCCCTGAAGGTCCATAGTAGCCTTTTTTTTTTAAGATTTTATTTATTCATTTCCCAGAGAGAGAGTACAAGCAGGGGGAGGGGCAGGCAGAGGGAGGAGCAGGCTCTGTGCTGAGCAGGGAGCCCAGTGTGGGACTCGATCCCAGGACCCTGGGATCATGACCTGAGCCCAAGGCGGATGCTTACTGTCTGAGCCACCCTGGTTCCCCCTAGAAGCATTATTCTTAATAGCCAAACAGTAAAAATAACCCAAATGTCTATCAATTGATGAATGGATAAACAAAATTTGGTATACCCATACAATGGAATATTATCAGCCATAAAAAGGAATGAAGTTCTGATTCAAGTTGTAAGATGCACACACCTTAAAAAGATTCTGCTAAGGTGAAAGAAGCCAGACACAAAAGGCCACATATTATGTAAGTAACATGAAATGTCCAAATTGGCAAATCCATGAAGAGAGAAAGGAGATTAGTGCCGCCAGGGACTGGAGGAAGGGGAGAATGGAAGGTGACTGCTAGTGGGCCTCCGGTTTCTTTTGGGGGTGATGAAAATATTCTAAAATTAGATACTGATGGTGGTCATATACATGATTAATATACTGAAAACCACTGCAAGTACTACTGTACTTTGCAGGGGTGAATTTTATGGCATGTGAATTACATCTCAATAAAAAAATAACAGATGAAAAATTTAACTAGGCGCCATCCTGTAGTATTTGCTAAATCTGGGTGCATCTGGCGAGTGGAACCCCTTACATGCCTCTGCTCTGTAGCCGCAAGGGAATCTGGGAAATGCTGCTTTGGGGCTTATGATGTGGAAAACTACGAAAATGTATAGAGGAGGTCCGAGACTTGGGGGGCAGCCTCAGGTGGCAGCTGTCTACTACAGATTCTGAAGTCAAAGCGCCTGGCTCTGAATGTCTCGTCTGTGGCTTGCCAGCTGGGAGGCTCGGGAAAGTTACAGGGGCATCACCTGCTTTCTGGAAGTTCACGTTACACCACTTTGCTTTTAGGAAAGCCCTACATTAGCACCTGCTTCTGCTCACTGAAAGCAAGCTGAAGAATATTTTCACGTTTGGGTTACAACCACAAAGTGAAAAGTGAAAGCAGCATTAAGCGGGGCGGTGGCAGCAGGCTCTCCCAGAGGCAGGGTGCCCCGTCAACCCCCCTCTCTGCCCCCCTCCCCCCGCAGCAGAGCGGGGTGCCAAGCTCCTTCCCAGGGAACTGGGAACTACACTCAGGAGCTCGGCGGGAAGCCCGCAGCTCTGAACCGTGTTTGCGAGCACCCGTGCTTTATCTCAACTTATTTCGTGCATCTGTTAGCAAGATGTGTCCTGAGGTATCAGAAAAGCCTAAGAGAGGTTATTTCTGGGGTCTGGAAACGCTCAAAAATTTTTTCCATATAAACGAATGGTAATTGCTTCTTCACTCTGTGCCATTTTGGCGGAGGCCGGAGAGCAGAGGAAACCTTGTAACCATCTGTGTCTCCCTTTCCTCATGCATAAAATTTGTCAATACTGGTAGTACGATGACTTCCTAACGGGTCTCCCTTTTTACCTCCGGCTTTCTCCCTGCTGTCTCTGTTCACAGAACACCCAGAGGGATCCTTGTAAAACCCAAGTTAGAGTGTGTCACTTTTTTTGCTCCAAACTTTTCAGTGGTTTCCTAAAACAGGGACTCATACTGAGGAGACCCTTCCAGAAGTGGGATCAAAGTTGAGCAGGACACAGACAAGAGAGATAAAGGAAAGAGAGGTACAGGTAAAAGTTGTGGAAGGAAACTGCCAGCTGACCCTAGAAAACAAACCTTCACATTTTCTAAACCTACACACACACACACACACACACACACACACACAC